>WNWU01000079.1:2774671-2830655 GCA_012654045.1 Ptyas mucosa
CTGGGAGTTGAAGTCCACAAGTCTTAAAGTTACCAAGGTTGGAGATCCTTGTTTTTAGGGCGTAAAGAGCATTGTAAAAGGCAGCTTGTGCGGGCAACTCTCCCCTCTTTTCAAACCCCGAAGCGGATCCTTGGGGAGGCCGCTCCCAAAAGTCCCCCCTCCCTCTTTTTAACCCCACCCCGCGGAGCTCAACCCATCCCAGCTCGCACGTGGTCTCAAACGCCGCCCAGCACCGTTCTCGCCTGGGCTTTTTTTTTTTTTTTCCACCACTTGATCCTCGGCTCCTATATTTAGCTCGTCCCAGGGTGCTATTTCGACTTGCAACGGCCGTCGTTTATAAGTCCCTGGCTCGCCACTCCCCCTCTTTTTTCCCCCCCTCCTGCGTTCTCTTCCCTCGGTCCAACTTGTTAAGTTAGTTAGTTTAGTTAGCGCAACAACAACAACAAAAAAAGACCCCCCCCAAAAAACTTTTCCTTTCTTTCTCTTTCCCCCCCTCCCTCCTTTTTTAAGTGCCACAAGCACTTTCCCTCTCCTCCTTAAAATAAACCCAACCTTAAACCCTGCTTAAGAAGTAGTGTTATGAAAACACCCCCCAGCTGTAGTTTTCATCCATACGTATAAACAAAACACGTATCTCTCTCTGGACCTTGGGCGGAGGGGGCAGAGAACCAGAGGGCGTGTGGACGGACGCCCGTTTTAAACCGGCCGAAGGAGCCATGGGGCGAGCGGAGGAGCTGATCCGGACGGCCAAAAAGTTGGATAAGATGGTGTCTAGGAAGAACACGGTAAGGTTGGGTGGTGTGTGTGGGTGTGTGTGTGTGAAACAACCCCAACAAACTTCGCATTGTGTGTTCGTTGCGCTTTCTTTGGCTCCTTCCTTCGCTCTTAAGGCTTAAACACAGAATCTCCCTCTTTTGCAGGCTTGGGGAAGTTTGTGCAATGGTGGTTTTGCAGTTGCAAACTTTGGGGGGTTGGGGGTGTTTGCAAATCGTTCTTGGTTTGCAAAGGCGAAGGAGAGAGGCGTGCGTCTCGGAAAACGCACGGGGGAGGAGGAGGAGGAAGGAAAGGGAAGCGGGGTTACACATTCGCGTAACCTTGGCTGAGTCGGTAGGACCCGTGCGCTCTGCGATCTCCCTCTACTTACTTTTCAATTCCGGCTTTTTCTGTCTCCATTTCCCCCCCCCCCCCTCCCCCGGGTATAACCAAGCAGAACTCACTTCTAAGTTTGCAGTTCACTTTCAAGACCAACCAAGAGGCTCCTGATGGCGGAAGGGAAGACTTTTGGGGGGGGGGGGGCGACAGGTGCTTGGCAAAGGCTACAGCTCTTAAATTTGATCTTGGGGCAGGGCTCCTAAGGCAGGGGTTGTCTGGGAGAAGTAGAAATACCACAGAGGAGGAGGAGGAGGAGGAGGGAAAAGGAAGGAGGCCCCGTGTAATCTCTGCTTTCAATAAGGTGGAGTGGCCCATCCCAGACCTTTTTTTTTAAAAAAAAAACTGAACATGATGCCACCCAGCCTAAAATTTTGGAAGACACCTGGCCAATGGGACCCTTGTGTGAAGCAGGAGGAGGCCTTCTCCTGCGAGTATAACAGAATAATAAGAGTCGGAAGTGGGACCTTGGAGATCTTCTAGTCCAACCCCCTGCTCAATACAATTTCAGACAAATTGGCTGTCCAGCCTCTTCTTAAAAACCTGCACTGTTGGAGCACCCACGACTTCTGGAGGCAAGTGGGTACTTACTAGCAATTATGATATGAACCTAGATCCGTGATGGCGAACCTGTGGCACGCGTACCCATATCAGTGGGCACACGAGCTCAGCTCCGGTGGAACTGGAAGTTGTCAAACGGCCCGTTTTTGGCCTCCGGAGGACCCCCAGGGCGGGTAGGGAAGGCCATTTTCGCTCTCCCCAGACTCCAAGAGAGGCCCTGGAGCCAGGTGAGAAAGAAAAACGGGCCTACCAGGCCATTGCGTGCCAGGAGTGGGGGAGGGAGTCATGCGCGCATGTGTAGGGGCGGGGCACATAACATTATGGGTGTGGGCGCGCGTGGGCGCGACCCCCCCTTCCTGGCACGCGATGGCAAACAGGTTAGCCATCACTGACCTAGATTATTTGTTGGTCACATTTAAGGTCTCTGCTAAAGGCCCTTGGAGGTTCAGAAGGGAACAAGAGGTTAGAATTGTATAATTAAGCTACAAAATCTATTTTGATTTGAGCCAAGCAGGTAGGAAGAGGTAGTCCTTCTTTTCTTCCAATAGTACATGTTTCAGCTTCGTCAAATGTTTATTTGCCAAACCTTGGCTATATGTAGACTTTTCCACTGGCATTGGATTCAACTTGATTCAACAAATCCATTCCAGGGACTACTCTTCTTACAAATGCCCAACCTCTATTCATAGAGGGTCCGGTTACTTTGTTGCTGATATTGATACTTTTACATTTGTTTTCTATCCTGCCTTTATTATTTTTACAAATAACTCAAGGCGGTGAAGATATCCACAGCACACCTTCCTCTTCCTATTTTCCCCACAACAACAACAACAACTCTGTGAGCTGAATTGAGCTGAGAGAGAGAGAGTGGTCCAAAGTCATCCAGTCTGGCTTTCATGACTAAGGTGGGACTTGCACTCATGGTCTCATGCTTTCTAGCCTGGTGCCCTAACCTTTAGACCCATGATGACGAACCAATGGCATGCGTGCCAGAGGTAGCATACAGAGTCCTGTCTGCGGGCACACATGCCGTTGCCAGTTGCTCTTGTGGTTTCTGGCCCGCCAGCGGATCTTCGCATGTGCCGGACAGTGGTGGGTTTCACTTACCTTTGCTACCGGTTCGCTTGTGTGCAGCTTCGGCGCATGTGCAGAGCGTATTTGATGACATCCGGGCTGGTGGGTGGAGCATCCCGCCGCCACTACTACCGGTTCTCCCGAACCGGGGCGAACCGGTAGCAACCCACCACTGGTGCCGGAGCCCCGGAAATCCAAAGATGTGTGCACTGGCCAGCTGGTCTTTGGGTTTCCAGAGCTGTGGCATGCACACGCGTTCTGGCTTGGGCACTTGGCGCCAAAAAGGTTCGCCAACACTGCTCTAGACCAAAGTGACTGGCTCTTCTATAACTGGCCAACCTCTATTCATAGTGAATGTGGTTCCTTCGTTGCTGACAGTAATATCGCTGTTGTACTGCCTAACCTAGGGGTATAGCTTAAGAACTGTACCTGATGCTCACCTTTCCTTTTTAGTCTCTCAGAGGTCTCACTGGGCATGGCTGTTGAGAATGTAAGACAATTTATTCCATTTTTCATATGACAAAAAATAAATACACAAATGACACTTAAAAAAACAAATCCCAGCTTCTCCCCAGAAATCAACGGTTCACTTACTGGTATATATGTGATGTGGTCTGTCTCATTTCGTGCCCCCTCCCCACAGTGTGTCCTTTGGCTTCTGGAACCTATCCAGACCTAACAAAACAAACAGGATGATGTACAGAAATTCAGAAGAACTCTATAATTCATATACTAGATTAAACTGGGAAGGCATCTAACTTTTAAACGCTCACACTGAACATTTTCAAAGGTTCAGTTAAAAAGACGTGTCTTGAACCTGAAAGCAGAAAAAGAGACTAATTGACACTTTGGCAAGTGCAGAACAGAAGTTGTCCGCCTGTAATATTTTATAAACCTTACATGAGGGCTGCTTCTATCAGCTGCCGTGTTCTGGATAAGGACCCCCTGATTTTAAAAAAGGGTGAAAAGGCTAGATACTTAATTGGGACAAGTTTCAAAAATGAGAATCGTGTTTGCTTCACTGTCATCTAAGCTTATCCCCTTTGGCTTATCGTATTTATTCCAGAAACCTATTTAAGCGGAAAGATATATTTTGTCCTTTCATGCCAGCAGGAACAGTGCATTTGGTTAAAATCAGAGGCTTTAGCCCTTTAAATCCCAGAAATGTAAGCATGAAACGCGCTTGGGCACTCTACAGCAAGAATACACCTTCAGGTTAATGTTTGATTTCCCTTGCAAACTTTGTTCTAGCTTGGGTGGACTACAAACAACTTCTTTAATCTTATTTTCCTGGATCTCCTTCAACTATAAAGGTGGACAGCTGGTAGCGTTCTTCCCACAGTGGAAGTCCTGTGCTGGAACAGGATTAGAAATTCTGATTTGGGGGAGGCTAGCCTGGGTGGACAGGCCACTAATTTTCTTTAGAATTAAGCAACAGTCAGTGGACCTCGAAAAAGCCCACAAGCTTTCAGCGTTGAGCTTCAATATGTTTCTGGAATAAATATGATAAGCCAAAGGGGATAAGGATGACAGTGAAGCAAACATGACTCTCATTTTTGAAACAGGTGCCAATTGCAGTGTTGTCAATGTTTTTCATTCTATTTTGCTGTTTTTTGTTTTTTTTTAAGAAAAGTAAACTCTCGTCAAGTTAAGCTTGGCTCTTGATTATGTCATGAACACATGCATATTGTTTTGTTGGTAATAATATGCAAACAATGTACCATTGCTTTCTTCCTAGCTATTTTTTGACTTCCCAAACCAGTCTTCAGCCATGGAATTTCCTGGTGTCTAGCACTGGACACCAAGGAGATAAGAGTTAACAAGCACACGATGTATTCAACATTTTGTCTCTCGATGCTTTAATGGCTTTATTGTGTGCTATCTAGAAATGTGGAGTAGGTGGCGAACAGAGGTGTGTAGGAATAAATAAAGTGTGGCCTTTAGCTGAGGAAATTGTGCCTCTCTCTAGAACTGACAAGGGATGTGATGGCTCAGTGGCTAAGATGCTGAGCTTGTCAATCGAAAGGTCAGCAGTTCAGCGGTTTGAATCCCTAGTGCTGCGTAACGGGGTGAGCTCCCATTACTTGTCCCAGCTTCTGTCAACCTAGCAGTTTGAAAGCATGTAAAAAATGCAAGTAGAAAAATAGGGACCACCTTTGGTGGGAAGGAAACAGCGTTCCGTGCACCTTTGGCATTTAGTCATGCCAGCCAAATGACCACGGAGATGTCTTTGGAGAGTGCTAGCTCTTTGGCTTTGAAACGGAGATGAGCACCGCCCCCTAGAGTCAGGAACGACTAGCACATATGTGTGAGGGGAACCTTTACCTTTACCTTAGAACTGACGAACGTGATGGAAATGACCCAGGGTAATATCGTTTCCGTTTCTGATATTCATACATCACAGCATGAAGACAACAACAAAAGGAAGCATATGTTTTATCACTCCTTCTCTTTTTCTCTCCCCTCCTGTAACGCCCACTTTTCTGCTCTCCCTTAGCTTTCAAAACGAGTAGAAGATTGGCAATTGCAGGGAATTGAATCTATGTAAGAGACAGATGGCAAAGTTATATATTGGATTTATCTTTGGCCTTTGAAAGCATTCAGGTGGGGGGATGATATTGCTGAAACAGAGGTTATTAGCAGGCTCGGAAAAGAGATCAGGATGTATACAGTGCTTTATGGAAGCTTTTAACCACCTCTTTTACTTACGGGTGTTTTGATACAGGATGGAGTATTAATAAAGGAGAGTATTTGTGGTCCAGGGTTAAAATGAGGGGCCTTTGGTGCTCTCTGAGCTTGGTTGTTTTCTTGCAGGCTTTTCATTATCTAAACTAGATAACATCCTCAATGCACTGACTGCACCAGTTTGGGTAATGAAATGTCTGCAAAAAAAAATTCCCTTCCAGATTGTCTGTTTCAATTTTTCTCAACCATGGCAGCTTGAAGATCTGGAGACTTCCAACTTCCTAGAAAGCTGGCTGGGGAATGCTGGGAGTTGAAGTCCATGCATCTTCAAGCTGCCGAAGTTGAGAAACACCGGTCTGTTTTATGGATCTGTTCTTATTAATGTCAGAAATTAGAGAAAGAAAGAAAAAAACTTCTTTTGGATTCCCGTTGTCTGTAGCTAACAAATCCAGTTGGGAATGTCTATTGCCCGGAGATCACCCTATCGATGTCTTCTGATATCTTGTTTGCGATCTATCTTGGCCAATGCCCCAATTAACGATGATGTTTTCATTGTTTTAATGAAGAGAAACTTAATGATTGAGAAGCTGGCATGTTCCGATTTAATTTCCAGGCCTCCTGCCTCATATTTTATTTGCAGTAAGGTCTTAGAGAAGCCAAACAGAAACTCTTAGGAAATAATTAAAGAAATGAAAGAGTTGTGAAGGAGGTAGGGGGGCTAGAAGATCAAGAGAAACAGGAGTCCCTGAGTTCTAGTTCCCACCTTAGGCATGGAAGTTGGCTGGGTGACTTTGGGCCAATCATCAGGTGACTCTGAGTTCTAGTCCCACCTTAGAAATGAAAGCCAAATGGGTGACTTTGGACCAGTCACTCTCTCTCTCTCTCTCTCAGCTCAATCCACCTCACAGGGTTGTTTGTTTTGGGGAGGGAAATAGGAAGAGGAAGGAGTATTATGTATGTTCTCCACCTTGAGTTCCTTATATAGTAATAAAGGTGGGCTGAAAATGAAATAAATAAAAACGAATGTTTTGTGACCGGCTGCATTCAAGATGGGAGGCGTATTTTACGAGAGCATTTGCAACCTCTCTGTGCTTCAGAAGCCGGCACGTTTTGCTCTCTTGGAACATTTAAAGGAAGAAAAAGAAAGAAAGAAAGAAAGAAAAACAAAACAGAAAATGAAGTCTAAACGATGCCTTCTGGGCTCTTTCTACCCACTCCCCCTCTTAGGAAGGCGCTCTGGACCTCTTGAAGAAACTGAATAGCTGCACTATGAGCATTGAGCTGCTGCAGGTAAGGCTGGGTTTCTTTGTTCTCTTGAGAAATGTAGATTTGAACCCATTTAACAGGCCTTTTAACTCCAAGCGTTCCTGTGTTTCAACTCATAAAACAGGCAGTCTTCACCTAAGGATGGTTACTGGGATCAGCAACTCTGTTGTTAAGCAATATAGTTGTAAAGCAAGATGCCTTGTTATTGTGATGGTTATCGACAGCAGTTCCGGGCACTTCCGGTTGCCATCGTTAAGTCAATCCTGTGTGATCATTAGGCACAATGTCACATGCTCAGTATGGTCACGGTAAGGATAGTGCAAATTACTGACAGCCGAACCAGCATGGAAAACGGACATCTCTTGCAAAGGGCTGTTGTCAGCCTGTATTAGGTTAATTTCAGTTTTCCTCCAGGAAATTGCAGAGGCAATTCAGATGGATTTCCTCATTCCTAGTATCCACTTTGTCTTCTCAACAGCCCTGAGAGGGAGGCTGAGAGAGAATAAGAGAACCAAAGCCATCCAATAAGACAGCATTTGAGGTCACTGGGATATCCTTCACTTCCAGTCTGATGCATGGTTGGGAAAACTTAAAGAGAATTGGAATACATTTGAAGTCCAGTTTACCCTTGAAGATCACAGCTCCCAAATGCGACACCAAATTGCTCCTGAAGTTTTAATAATTTGTCTGACCACCTTGGTGTTTATGGTTTTCTCCCCCATTACCTGATGTGGTTTTGTTCAACGGTTTATCGTTTTGTTTTGGTTTTGGTTTCAATCAGGGCTACTTGCCAGGAAAGACCAGAATCTGCAAGGTGTCAACATGGAGGCCCATCTCTTTTCGTAATAGTTGCACCCAGTTGTGTGGATTTTGACAATCCGCTAACCCCCAACACATGTGAATCTTTTTAATGCATTGTCACTTATTGTTTGGCAATTGAGGGGTGTTGTAAAAGGATCTAGTAAATAAATAAATTGGATACATGATTTCCCATCGTTTTCATTGGTGGTGAGGAAGAATTAAGGAAATGGAGCATCTTGAGCAGAGAAAGGCCTTCCCTATCTTGACATCCCTTAGGGCAGGGGTCAGCAACCTGCGGCTCCGGAGCCACATGCGGCTCTTTGAGCCCTCTGCTGTGGCTCCCTGTCAGGCGATCCTACCACTGGCTGGCCATGCCCCTCTCCCTCCCCTCCCAGATACTCCTCCCCTGGCCTGAGAAGGTAAGGGCGACGGCGGGGGATGGAGAAGCGGCCAGGGAAGAGACATAGAGAGATACAGAGAGAGGGGGAGAGAGAGGAGGGAGGGAGCGGGGAGAGAGATATGTCAAAAGGGTTTTGTGGTTTCCAGTGTTTTTTAACAACTGGTTCTCTGCCCTAATGACTGGCTAGGTAGGCGTGGCTGGGGGGTGTCATGTGACTGGTGGAAGTGTCATGTGACATCGAGTTGACCATGCCCACCCGGGTTTTGTGGTTCCCGGTGTTTTCTTTTCTGTGGGAAATGGGTCCAAATGGCTCTTTGAGTGCTTAAGGTTGCAGACCCCTGCCGTAGGATGACGATTTGAAAATGGGGATACTGAGATTCTTCTCCCCACAAAGTATGGATTCCAGTAACGCAAATCCTTCTTTGCATCGTTTCAGACTACCAAGATTGGTGTGGCTGTCAACACAGTGCGTAAGCATTGCTCAGACAAGGAAGTGGTGGCACTGGCTAAACTCCTTATCAAAAACTGGAAGAGGCTATTAGGTAAGAAACCAGCTGCTCTTTTTGATGGATGATCAGAAATGGCAACCATCAGATCTGGGGAATTCTTAGATGCAAAGGAAATGATGGACTGGCATCATCTTTCATCTTCTTTTCATCATCCCTTGCGGGGTGGAGTCTGGGCGACTGAATGGAGCTGAGTGTTTACTGGCCGGATGCTCTTCCTTTTGCCAATGCGGAGTTTTGTTTAGCAGATATATTCTCACTGTGTCCAGAGAGAGGGAAATGTCTGCCTCTACCTAGGATCGAACTCATAGCCTCCTGATTGTGAGGTGAGAGCTCCACCTCTAGGCCATACCACTCAGAATGATGGACTGGCATCCTGGATACAAAATCGCTTTCCAGTTTAGTTGACCTGGGCAGTTGCTTTAATCTGCCCCATTTTCTCTTGTTTGCCTCGGTGGTCCTGTATCATGGAATTTTTAAACTAGCTATGACCTTTTTTTAAAGATTATCTGTCTACAGTAATTGTGAAAAGTAGTGTAACTTATTTTAAAATTTTAACCTTATTTATTGCAACTAGTTTTTCAGTGTATTGCATCCCTGCCTGCTGTGGGATTATTATTCTTAACTGCGAATGTGTAGGACAAAAACAGTACAAATTAGGAATAAATGTAATCATTGTATAAAAGAAAAGATTTAGAAATAAGCGACATTTGCCCTTAATTCCACTTTTTTCCCATTGACAAATAGAATGGTTTCTAATGGCACAACTTGATATAAGGCAGGGGTGTCAAACTGGATCTTTTCAAGGGCCGGATCAGCATTGTACTTCTCTTCCGCGGGCCGGCCGGGGAGACAGGATTGGGGACATTTTCGTGACCGGTTTTCAGCCTGGACAGGCTCTTGTAACGCTTTGCTGGCCAAAATGGGATACGGCCTAGATGGTTTGGGCCAGCAAAATGCTTCAGGAGGCTGTCCAAGCCGAAAACGGGCTGTGTGGGAGCCACACGTGGCCCCACCACACCCCGTTTTGGCTGGCAAAGTGTTTCAAGAGTCCAGGCCAAAAATGGACCGTGGGGGGAGGGGGGGCATTTTTGCTGTCAGAGGCACCGCAGGCCGGTCCTTTGCCATTTCCGGGCCAGATTTATGCACCTTGAGTTTGACACCCCTGGTATATAAGAGATTCAAATGTTTTTCCCTGGATTGCAAGAAATTTACTTTTAACGCTTTTGATCCTCATCAACCCAACCAAAGTGAGAACGCCAAGGGCTGAGTGACTATGGCACTTTTCACGGTGACCGAGTGGGGTTGCTTACGCTGTTCCGTTGGCTACAATTCTACCTGAATGTTTTTCTTTTAGAGTCATCCGGGACACAGAAAGGGAAGAAAGAGAAAGAGATAGCTGTCTCTGGTTGGAAAGCTGAAAGGCCACTTTCCAACTTGGTGGATGTCTCCAAAAGTCCTGATGGAAAGCAGAAAGACAGGTATTGGCATATTCAAGCTGTTTGCACAACTCTCTCAGTGGTGCAACAAATACTGTACTTTTCAGAGTATAAGATGCACTTTCGCCCCCCCCCCCAAAAAGGGTGGAAATGTTGGTAAGTCTTATACACTGAATGCAGCCATTTTTGGCCTCCTCAAACCCTACCCAGTGCGTCCTGTTTTCGCCAAAAACAGGCCCGTTTTTCACAAAAATGGGATGCACAAAAGGTTTGAGAGGCCCAGAGACTGCTCCTGGGGGCTGGGGAGGGCAAAAATGCAACTCATGGGGGGTTTGGGAGGCCAAAAATGGGCCTGTTTTTTGCGAAAACGGGCCCGTTTTTTGCGAAAACGGGCCCATTTCTCTCAAAAATGGCATTTTTGCCCTTCCCAGTCCCCAGGAGCACTCTGTAGGCCTCCCAAACCCTCTGTGTGTCCCATTTTTGTAAAAAAGGGCCCGTTTTTGACCTCCCAAACCCCCCATGTGTCACGTTTTTGCCCTTCCCAGCCCCCAGGAGCACTCTGCAGGTCTCCCAAACCTTCTGTGCGTCCCGTTTTTGTGAAAAACAGGCCCGTTTTTCGCAAAAACGGGACGCACAGAGGGTTTGGGAGGCCTGCAGAGTGCCGGGGGTGGGGGGGGGGGGGAGGGCAAACACTTTTTTTTTTCTTGTTTACGTCTTCGAAATCTTGGTGCATCTTATACTCCAGTGCGTCTTATAGTCCGAACAACGCAGTAGCTAAGATGACGGTGTTTTGCAAATACCATGCTGGGTAAACTTGAGAGAGCAGAATTGGCTGCAGGTAGTCCTTGAGTAACTAACAAGGTTAAATCAAGGTAACTGGCCCAAAGTTTATTAAACGGAGACGTTTCGTTTCACATCCAAGTAACTTCTTCAGTCAAAATTAAAAATTTAGTTAGGCAGAGTCAGACCGTCGTTGGAATGTACTAACTCTGACCCATACCAACTGCAGGGGTTTCTCCCCAAAATATATTGCAATAGGTAAACGAAAACTCAATCGTCCAGGCCAAGTTGTCATTTTGAGTGAAGAAGTTACTTGGATGAGTAACGAAACGTCTTCATTTTATAAACTTTGGTCCAGTTGCCTTGATTTAACCTTTTAAAATACTTTTGGCCTGGATGAATTGAGTCTTCATTTACATAGGAACTCCTTAACTTACAACCGTCTGTTTTAGCGACTGTTCAAAGTTACAATGGCACCGAGAAATGTGACTTACCAACTTAAATGTCTTCACATTTAACAACTCTCGCAGAATCCCTCCCCCCCTCCCCCCCCGGGTCACGTGATCAGAATTCAGGCACTCGGCCGTCGGTGTGTGTTTCGGACGGTTTCATTTTAAATGGTATTTTATCCAATTCCATTTTAAATTGTGTTTGTCAGATTTTTGTAATGATTTGCGTCTGAAACTCTGCACTTTGATATGGCCCCAAGGGCTAATCAATAAAGTAAGCTAACTAACTATTCTGATATAGAAATTTGCAGTTCCCAAAGGAAGTATGTTTTACAGCATATACATTCTCTAATGCAGTGTTTTTCAACCTCAGCAATGTTAAAAGTGTGGACCTCAACTCTTAGAATTCCCCACCCAGCATGCATTCTGGGAGTTTTAATCCACATATCTTAATATTGATGAGGATAAGAAAGACTAGCTATAGCGCTGTGATGACGAACCTATGGCATGCGTAGCCATATTTGTGGGCACACGAGCTCAGCTCTGGTGCGCGTCAGCTGATTTTCGGGCCTTCTATGCCCATCAGAAGTAGGGTAACAGGTTGTTTCCTGCCTCTGGAGGGCCTCGGGTGGTGGTGGGGAAGGCCGTTTTCGCCCTCCCCAGACTCCTAGAGAGGCTCCGGAGCTGGGGACAGCAAAAAACAGGCCTTCCGGTCCCACCAGGAGTTGGCAAACAGGCCGTTTCTGGCCTACGGAGGGCCTCCAGGGGGGTGGGGAAGGCTGTTTCTGCCCTCCCCAGACTCCTAGAAAGGCTCTGGAGCCTGGTGAGAAAGTAAAACAGGCTTACCGGGCCATTGCGTGCCAGGAGCGGGGGGTTGATCGCACGTGCGTGCGTGGGGGCAGGATGCATAGAATTATGGGTGTGGGCACACACACGCGTGACACCCCCCCACCCCCCACTCCTGGCACACGATGGCAAAAAGGTTAGCCATCACTGCTATAGTATATCTGGACTGCATAACCTGGAGAAGAGACGTCTTTTGAGGTGGAGGAAATCACCAAATCAAGGCTTGGAATAGAAAGGAGTGAAGAGAAGGCATTGAATAGGGATGAGCGTTGCTTTGGATTTGATTCAGAGTGCGTGGGGACACAAATGGGGCAGCCCACTCTTTTCCTGGGTTGTATGCAATGGGGACGGGCGGGGGCAGCCATCCCCTTCTTAGCAAAGACCAGCCTTTTGAAACCAGAAATGCTCTAATGTTTACAAGTAGATTTCCGAGTAATTTGTAATGAATCATAAATCTCTAATTGTTTGATTGTTCTGACCACAACATATTTTTCCACCAACGTCAGACTGTTGAAACCAATAAAAGAAAGAAAACATGAGAAACTGGGTGTTTTGAGAAATACTTAAATCTACAGCTCAATTCTGGTGCAGAAATCAAATTTCTAGGTTTGGAGTTTACTGAAATGGACCCTAAAATGAGGGGGGGGGGTTGAAGAAGGGGACTGGAGGGTTTGCTATATGTGATTTATCTTTTGCTAGATCTTACAGTTTTAATTTAAAAAATTAGCTCGATATTTGCCTTTGCCTTGCTTCAAAGCAGAACTGGGTAATTTTTTGTTGGTAAGTGGTGACTTTATTATTAAATGAAAATGATGGTTGATTAGGGATTGCAGAAAGCAGAGCATTGCATAATTAAAAATTTTTAAAAATCAGAAAAATGGGTGAGGGTCATTTCTCCAGGGTTGGTGGTAGAACGGATGGGTGATTTTTGTTTGCTTGTTGATTTTACAGTTTCAAGTCTACAAAATTACAAAGAACCTTTGCAAATCTTGATTTATCTGAATTCAGATGGAAAGCACATTGTCTGATTTTGATCAATAAGTCATTGTTATAACCTTGGGAGAAAAACTTGAAAGGCTGTGGCTTCACAGAGGTACCCGGAAGAGAAGTGTGAATTTTTCAAGTTCAAGAGCAAAAATGGTTCGATCCTCAAACTCTGACCTCGTCCACAAATTCACAATTGTTCCTTGATCATGCCTCTGGTTTTCTTTTCTAGGAAATTGAATCAATCCAGCTCACATGAAGTCATGCTGAAGAGCAGTTCTTCCTTGATCTCCAAATCAGACAGGTATGTTCTGTAATTATTTTTAAAAGATGTGAAAGGAATGAGATATACCTGGTGTGGTGATGGGGGGGTGGGAAATCAAGCTTTCAGATGAATGGAACTGTTTAATAGGCAAATGAAGACACGAGGAATGTGTCCTTGGAGCTCATAAGTGACCTGTGTTAAATTTTATCAGAACATTCCCATAGCAATCCCTGAACCTCAAGATGCAAAGGTTTTCTTTTCCTAACTAAGACCATTGTTCTCTGCAGATAACAGGAGGGCAGGAAGGAACTTGGGGTCTGTTACATTATTACTTAGAAATATGTGTGCATGCATCATTTTCCTTTCTGAAATACATAAGTATGAGGGCATCCCTTCGTTTGCAGGGGTATGTCTCCCACTGTTCTTTTGGTGCATACTCTTATACAGATTATACAGATTAACAGAATTGGAAGGGACCTTGTAGGTCATTTAGTCCAACCTCTCCCCCCCTCCCTCCGCCAAGCAGGAGACCCTACACCATTTCTGACAAATGGCAGTCCAATCTCTTCTTGAAAGCTTCCAGTGATGAAGCTCCCGCAACTTCAGAAGGCAAGCTGTTCCATTGGCTGATTTTTCTCACTTTCCAGAAAATTCCTCCTTACTTCCATGTTGAATCTCTCCTTGATCAGCTTCCATCCATTATCTGGCCTTCGGGTGTCTTGGAAAATAACTTGACCCCTTCCTCTCTGTGGCAGCCCCTCAAATACTGGAATACTGCTATCATGTCTCCCCTGGTCCTTCTCTTCACTAGGCTAGCCATGCCCAGGTCCTGCAACCGTTCATTGTATGTTTTAGCCTCCAGCTCCCTAATTATCTTGGTTGCTCACCTCTGCATTCTTTCTAGAGTTTCAACATCTTTTTTTATAGTGTGGTGACCAAAACTGGATGCAGTAACAACGAATACTATAGATAGCCTTGATTATTTGTTTTGGAACCTGTATTTTGATGTTCAAAGACCTTTTCTTCCCTACTTGCAGGCTTCTGTGGGGGGAGAAAGTAAGAATTTCCCTTTCAACCAACTTTCCTTACATTTGGTAGAAATTGCAAGATTTGCAGGCTGAAGACTATTTTGCTTAATACCACCATCCAGGGGTGAAATCCATTTTTTCCCCTTACCGGTTCTGTGGGCGTGGCTTGATGGGCTGGCAGGGGAAGGATATTGCAAAATCTCCTTTCCTACCCCACTCCAGGGAAGGATATTGCAAAATCTCCATTCCCTCCCCTCCTGGGGGAAGGATATTGCAAAATCTCCATTCCCACCCCACTCTGGGGCCAGCCAGAGGGGGTATTTGTCGGTTCTCCAAACTACTCAAAATTTCCACTACCGGTTCTTCAGAACCTGTCAGAACCTGCTGGATTTCATCCCTGCCACGATCCCCCTAATTGATTTGGGATTACTAAAATTTATCAGCACCATGGACACAGTTAACTTTCCTCAAATCCTCCCCAAAAGGCCAAAATATTTCTGTATTTCAATGTTAAAGATATGCATCTTTAGAGCTGCAAATCATATTTTTTTTAAAAAAATGCAGCTTCCAGTCTGTAAAAGATTATCTCCTTCTGGTTTACAGCTTAAAAAGTAATTACCAGCTTTTTGAATTAAAGAATATGATTAGTCCTTTAGCACCATTCTTATCTCAGGAAAGGAGCCTGTTTCTAGGTTTCTTAAGATGAAAAATGTCTCTCCCTTGATCTTGTTTGTCCTTGGTGAAATGCCAGTTTTATTTTGCGGAGAGCCTCTTTAATTTCACTTTCCACTTCAGTGCTGGTGAGTCAGATTTTGTCCCTGGACTCGGCTAACTCACCGTTTGAAAGATGACAGAGGTGCACTGAACTGATGGCTTTGGGAAGTTCCTCCAAAGTTTATTAAATAAAGTCCCCAGCACATCTGCTGCTTAGATGGATATCTAGTTGAGCAAAAAGAGGGCAATTTATTGAATAGTCCTCAGTTCTGTAATAGATTGGTGGTACAAGATGCAGATCCCAGTGGCTATTCTCTTGTTCTTTCTCCCTCGATATTTCATTTTTCTCCTCCAGATTAATTTTGTGCCTTTTTAATTCAGTGATGGCTGTTTACATAAGTCAACACCTCTATATTTGTACATCATTTTATCCTTTAATTAAGTAGCATATTAAGCTGTATGTGGCCACTGTTAGATAAGGAAAGAATTCTCAGGAGCCATGATTAAGAGACAAAGCCCTAATAATAGAATATTGGCAGTCTTCTCCCTCCCTCCCTCCTTCCTTCCTTCCTTCCTTCCTTCCTTCCTTCCTTCCTTCCTTCCTTCCTTCCCTCCCTCCCTCCCTCTCTCCCTCCCTCCCTCCCTCCCTCCTTTTCTTTTTTTCCTTCCTTCCTCCCTCCCTCCCTCCCTCCTTCTCATGGAATGCCATCATGAATACAGTTTGAAAATGGTTGGTCTATCTTTTAGCCACAGGATAACTCATCCAAATCCTAGCCACATTTATCCCTGCTTAACCTTTTTCTTTATCAGGTAGGGTTGCCCTCTCCTCTACTGGCCATGTATGCAGTTATCCGTCCTTGCCAAAAGCAGCATACAACAGCTTTTTTGTGTCTATGCTGTGCTAGGTGATAACATCCCCATGGCCTTTTAATCTCCTCTTTCTTCTCTGACCCTAGTAGAAACAATCTATTGAAGTGTGGCACTTTATTGACGCAGAGAGACATGGTGTTCATAGGTCCTCAATGAACATAGCAGTTGTATTAAAAACATTGCTGGCCCACAGCTCCCTTCAAAATTAAGAGAGGCGCAGTACATTTCTTGCTTACGGGATGTGTTCATCTCTCAGCTGCGTTACTACCAAAACTCATAAATAATATAGATTGCTCTTTCTAAGCAAAATGTAGGATCTTCTGTAAATATGATCTTAAAAGATAAAAAAAAATGCCACAGCTCTCTGGTTTATTTGTATGTTTTATTGACTCCTTTTTAAAGCAATTTCACTTGATTTGTAACCTCATAAAAGTTTAAGCTCCCCATTCAGTTCTGGGGAAAAGTCTCTCCCCCCCTTCCCTTCCAGGTACTTGACCAGCAAGTTTACTTATTTTGCCTTATTCACATGTAGTTTTCATTGCATCTTTCCACGCTGAGAAAAAAGGCTTGCAGGACTGTGCATGCATCACAAGCATGAAAAACAAACTTCAGAAACTCTGGGTATTTGTTCTTTACAAAGAGGACCCATACATCTTTGGTGTCAAGTTGGCATCAGAAACACAAGAAAGCTGTAACTGTTGTGGGAAGAAATATCCATCTGGTTCAGTTCCAAGCTCGGAGAAAGACACTGGAAACATTGGCGGCTGATTGAAAAGATGGTTTAATGATGAAGCAGAATTGTGATGCTGGGCAGCTGACCACATGGAGTTGAGAGGGGGGAGGGGTTTGTACCTTCTTTGGGCTTTGCACTTGAGCTTCCTGTTGCTGTGCAAAAACATGTATTCTATTGGCTGTTGCCAGATTCCTATGGGGTCAGATAGGGGTTATGTAAGGGTCATGGCTGGCTCTATAGGCAAAAGAGGAAATGCAAATCCTAGGTGTTTGCCTGAGCTCCCAGGTTTGGTTGAAGTTTGGACTGCTCTGAGTTGATGCAATGAAAGGGGCTTGTGTTCTGAAAGAGTGTTGGGCAATTCCTATTGTATCTTAATGATTTTGTCCTGTGTTGGATCTTGAGTGAGGGCTAATCCTACCGTTCAAAGTTCAGACTTTGCTGCAGGGAGTTTCAAAGTATCCTGTCTTGAATGGATTACCAAATCTGCATTTCTAAAAGATGGCCTCCTCAGTTTCTGCTTGGGGGCAGGGAAACTGGGCTGGTTTCTGAACAGGCTGGCCCAATCTTTCTTAATGGTCACAAAATATCTGCTGGAGCTATTAAGAAAGACTGAGTCTGCTTCCTGCCTCTAAAAAAACCCCCATGTTTCTCCATTTCTCATTTAGGGAAATATAATATTCTGCCTTTTTTAATATTCCTCAAAATATTTCATTCTTCTAGGAGGCTGGGTGCTGACTTTCTACATTGTCAGGCAGGTTTTCTTGGTTCACCAAATTCTGATCTCAGATGACATCAGATCCAATTCTCAACTCTAGGTAGGATCTGTGTAGGAGAAGAGCAGGCGGAGCTAAATGCACCATCTGTTTGGAATCCCTTCATAGTCAGCCAAGTGGAACCCCACTTGAATTCTGCTTTTATCTAGCGCCAATTTAGTGATGACCACAAGTTGAGGAGACTCTTGTGTATAAGCTTGAATAAATCTTCTATGCTGCAACTTTATGAATGATCCAGTTTCTTTGCGCCTGACAATCTGTATGTTCTGACCCAGCTCCCCAAACACGACAAACCCTCTGAAGTTAACTCAAAGATTCCTTTATTAGGAGCGCCAGCAGCCCTGGCAAAAAGTTTCTCTCTCACCGCAGGCTAACAAGTCCACCCGGCAGGGAGGTGAATAGTTGTCTGCCACATCTATTTATCTCCGCCCCTTGCCTTTTATCCCCAGAGCTTTGCTAGTAGTGATGGCTCTTCTGTCCCAAGGATCGGCCCACGGATTTCCACTGCTCTCCTCTCCTCTGCCTTCTGTGCTGTGTGTCAGGTACTGGACCCAGCTGTTCCTTCTCTTCTTCATCAGCCACCTCCAGACCTGGGGGCTGTTGACTCTCCATCTGAGGGCTGACGGATGGCCCAGGCTCCGCCTCTGTCTGTCTCTCTCTGCCAGCTCCATTCCCTCTTCCCACCTGGAGCTCTCAGGTTGCCTTGATGCTGATCCTGAGTCCCACGCCGCCGCCTCCTCCTCTGATTCGGCTGCTGGAGGAGCTGGTGGCCGACAGGCCATAAGACTGTAGCCCAAAATGCGATTTATTTAATTGCTTTAGTAAATCACATGTTGTGTAGATTTTGATGCATCGCCTCTTAAAAACCAGGCTGGAAGGGGTTCGAAAAAATGACATCATGCAGGCTGTGATGTCACGATGCAAACTCTGCCCTTGTAGAGAAGTTGCAGGGCTTCCATTGTGATGTCATCAGGGCAATTTACTTGCTTGTCCTCTCGCCCCTGATGCTGACGAATGGAGATGTTTGCCCAATCCTTCCTTAAAACGCATCCCGTGTCTCGGCCTGCTTTATTAGGACTTGTGTTGTAGTGCTTAATCAAAACAAAGGGCTTGCTACTGCAGGAAAAGCTAAAACCTTAGTCAATATCCATCTAACCTCTCAGGAGGTCTCCAAGCTGATTGCCAAGCGAAGCCAGGCTCATCTTTTATTTATTTGCAATTTGTATAAACGGTTGCATTCTGGAGAGACTCCAGGGGGGTTCACAAGAAGGTTGAAACCGTAAAACACGGCAGATCATAAACTCTTGTTAAAAAAGAAATCAGAATTCATAATAAGGGTTTTGCTCTCTGCTCTCAATTTTTGTAATAACCTTTGCATCCCAGGCGGTCTATTAGACAGCACAGTTTCAATGGGATTTCTAAAGGAGGGAAAAGTTAGGTGGTGTTGAGGGAGGGGCTATTTTAAAAGAAGGGAAGCACAGAGAAATACAGGTAGTTCTCCACTTAACAACATTATTTATTTAGTGACCATTCATTCATTTAGTGACCATTCAAAGTTACAGTGGCACTGGGGAAAAAAGAGAGACTTATGATCGCTTTTCGTATTTACGACCGTTGCAGCCATCCCCCATGGTCACGTGATCAAAATTCAGACCCATGGCACGATTGACTCATATTTATGACGGCTGCAATGTCCCGGGGTCACGTGTCCCACGGGTCCTTTGCGACCTTCTGACAAGGCAAAGTCAATAGGGAAGACAGATTCACTTAACAACCGTGTTCCTAATTTAACAACTGCAGGATGTTAAATGGCAAGAGAGGTGTTAAAACAGGACAAAACCCTCTTAACAACTGTCTTGCTTAGCAAACGGAGCTTTTGGGCTTAATTGTGGTCCTAAGTCGAGGACAACCTGTCATTGCCTCTGCTTGGATGGGGAAGTTGGGTAGGAAATCTTCAGCCTCCTTTCCCAGGATGAAAGGACAGGACAGGACAGATTCTTTGTAAAGTTAACACAAACTCCCACAAGTTTTGGTTGAGAAATCCTCCAGGGTATCCCGGTTGTAATCCTGTTTATTTTCAGATTCTTTGGCAGCTGCCTCAAACCGACAAAAAGTTTTTCCAAGCAAGACTGACTTGAGATGACAGGGAAGCAATTTCAGGAACTGAATGTTTTTCCGCTTAGAACCAATTAATCCTCGTGTCTAGATGGGTGGAGATGTTGTGATTTTTGTTCCAACAGCCTTGTTGTAATCCAGTGGGGAGCTTTTGCCTTGAAACAAGAAGTCTGCAATTGACTGTTTACATAACCTCTCAAATCTGCTTCATTCTGGGAACCATGTTGGAGAAAGCTAAGCAAGAAACAGAAATATACTGTGTTTCCTCGAAAATAAGACCCTGTCTTTTATATTTTTATTTATACACACACACACACACACACACACACACACACACACACATATACATATACATACATACATACATACATACATACATACATACATATATATATAGGTCTTTGGTTATTCGAGTTTTCTCCTGCGTAAAATTGGAAGTGTCTTGGTGACGTTTCGACGAAGTCTCATTCGTCATCTTCAGGCTGGTGTTCTCGGCTTCGTGCTTCCAGGAGCAAGGTTTGCGTGTGAAAACCAGCATAATTAATTTCCCCTTTTCCCCATCTGGGCCAACCCTTGTCCTTTGTCCAGCAATCCAGCACGTTCATTTTGTTTTGGGAAAACAGTCTGCACCTTTGGAAGGTTCCCATAGCACGACCTTGAAGTCTCGGGATTTTCTCAGGCTGCAGACGGCTCGCATAAATTCCTTGCCTCCCTCCCAGCACCCAATACATCCCAAGCGTTCCCCCTCCCCACTCCCGTTGTCTCTGTTGTCAAGCTGCGAGTTGAGGTGTGTAACGAGTCAGTCTTGACAACCTGGTCATGTGACTGCGGGGTAACTGTCGAAATTTGGTCACATGACTTGCAAGGGTGTATCGGAAATTTGGAACCCGATTGTAAGTACCCCCCAGGGGAGCTCTGTTGTAACTTCAAATGGTTGCTAGGTGACCAGTTACAAGTCGCAGAGTACTTTTTCAGTTTGAGCGTCCTTTTCTTATGCTTTAGTGGGGTTCTTTTTTGTGTGTGTGTCGTTGGAAGACAGATATTCTGTGATTATCCTGTTTTATCTTGAGAAAACTGACTTGAGGAATGACTTAACGATCATGAATTGCAGAGCTGGGATAACCAGTCATTTATTATTATTTTTTTGGAAAAAGTTTTTTATTTTTTAAACAAAAACAACATAAAAACATCATCCTTCCAAACAATTATAGACAGTATTTCGATCGGTTTAAATCATTTTGTGCTCTCAAAATTTTCAAAATCTCATTATATGACAAGTGTTCTTTCCTCTAACAAAAAACAAGTGTTTAAACATTTTATCCGAATTTCATTTCGTATATAATATTTCATCTCCATGCTTTATTATCTGTCCATTGATAAAATAGCTCCCATATCAAATAATATTCTGTTCTCTTATTTCAAATGTCAATCTACTCATTTCGGCACAATCCAACATTTTCTTAATAATTTCTTCATCAGTAATTATCTTCTCTCCTTTCCAATTTTTTGCAAATACAATTCTAGCTGCTGTTAAAATATTCACAGTTAAATATTGCAATTCTTTATTAAATGTCTCTGGTAAAACCAAACATTTATTATATCATCAAAAAAAGTCATCTCTGAGTACTGTCCGAGCTAAGATGTAACACAGTCTTAACATTTGTTCTCACCATGCAGAGACCCCAAAGACGCTTCTACTTCCCAAAAGTCACACTTGGAGCTCAAAAAAGAGAGGTACGTTTTCAGGGCTCTGGAGAGAACTCCTACTCTTCACCAAGGAAGGTGCTTAAAGATGCGGAGACATAAAGAATTAGAAAGGAAAAAAGGAGAACCATTTCTTAAGGGGATTGCGGGAACACCCCTCCCCCACACCGCTACAATAGCAACAGCGACTCTGGCTGTTTTGTGTATGCAAATGTTGCATTATAAATGAGTTTGTCATTGCAGTATAGCTTTCTACAAACAGGAGCCGGCCCTTTATGCAATAATGATGTTGCAATCTATATACTTGGCCGCCTGCCCTCCTTGTCCGCCGTAGCCAGAGTTAGTGGGTTTTAATGCAGTATAACCCACACCATCCTGAGCTTTCAGAGTGTTAAAATAGGAGTGTCACATGCAAAGCACTTTCTGACTTGACAGGATGCAGGTAGTCCTTGAGTTATGACCACTGTGGGGAGCAGGATTTCAGTTGTAAGTCATTGCAGTCCTAAATTGAGTTAGATTCAATTTTACGGCAAGGAGGTCTAATGATGTATGCATCTTTGCCAACAGTCTTCATACCCTCCTTTTTTCCCCCTTATAAAGGAGGGACTCCAAAGATTCAAGATCTTCCAGCTCTACTTCTAGTTCCTCTACTTCCTCTCCTAAGAGACTGTCGGTGGACAGGTAAGATAATCCTTGTGCTAATTCTACTACTGATCGTTTTACATTGGTTCTACCGATCTAGCAAGATAGAGGATAACAGAGTAGGAAGAGACTTAGGACCTTGCAGATCTTCTAGTTTAGGCGTGAAACCCTCTACCGCAGGGATCGGCAACCTTAAACACTCAAAGAGCCACAAAGGTCCTAACCGGAAGCCCCCATTCAATTCTGGAGCCAACCGGAAGTCCAGTTCCCCCACCATAGAGTCTCCTCCTAGCGCAGCGTCCTTTTTCCTCTGCCAACTGGAAGTTGGTTACCTCACCATAGAGTCTCCTAGCACAGCATCCTTTTTCCTCTACCTCAGTGGTTCTCAACCTGTGGGTCGGGACCCATTTGGGGGTCGAACGACCCTTTCACAGGGGTCGCCTAAGACCATCCAAAAAAACATATTTTCAATGGTTTTAGGAATAATTTTATGGTTGGGGGTCACCACAACATGAGGAACTGTATTAAAGGGTCGCGGCATTAGGAAGGTTGAGACCCACTGCTATCTGTTCTAACCAAAAGCCCTATCAATTGTGGAACCAACCAGCAATAGGGATGAAAGAGCCATATGCGGCTCCAGAGCTGCGGGTTGTTGACCCCTGCTCTACCATTTCAGATAAATGGCTGTCCAATCTCTTCTTAAAAACTTCCAGTGTTGGAGCATCCACAACATCTGGAGGCAAGTCGTTCCACTGATTAACTGAGGAAGAAATAACTCTTCTTCTACTCCTACCTTAGAGGAGATAAGATCACACATGTTGGCATGGAGAGAATTTATGCCGCTTCTTTGTTTTCAAAAGGACCCTAAAATTGTGCTTTGCAATACCATGATCTGAGCTGAAGTTGTTATGATGCACCTCTCTGTATCCACTGTAGGAGAACCTCTACCAGCTCCAATCCAGCAGCCTCGCCTCCTGGATCTCATAAAAACAAAGAGGATAGCAAAGATGAAAGGTATTTTTTGGGGTGGAAGGGTTCAAAGAAAAAAGGATAAATTTGCTACATGGAGGATAGCCAAACCTTTAGGCATAAGAATGGAGAGCAAGACCAAAACATTAAGTGGCTCCGATTGCCATTAACAGATCAATCAAAGGAGTGTGCAGACAATATCCCACTTCAGTTGCTTCTACAAGAGCTGCTGTTCACTTGTTACAGTGCTTTAGAACCGGATGTTTCCTATATCAGCCTAAAACAAATAGTTGTTAATAGGCATCTTCCTTATGTTTTTATCTGAAACTTCTTCAAAGCTATCTAAGCTATCAACTTCACTGCAACTTCTTAGGGTGGACAGAAGAAGGCTACACATGTAGTTTGTATAAGGGATAGGCAATTTGACTACAACTTCCATTATCCCAGTCATAGATCATGAGAATTGCAGGCTAAGATATTTGCAGGGTATGAGGCGGTGGTGGGTTGCTCCTGGTTCACCCCAATTTGGGCGAACCGGTAGTGGCGGTGGCGGGAAGCTCCGCCCACCCACACAGACATTATCAAAAATGCTCTGCGCATGCGCAGAAGCTTCTGCGCATGTGCAGAAACGTCGTGAGCTTGTTACCGATAACGAACTGGTAGTGCTGGGATTTGAAACCCACTACTGGTATGAGGTGCCCAATTCTGGTAAAGATTTATGGTTTGTCTTGGATAGCAAAATAATTTGATTGCTCTTGACCGGTGATCCCAAACGGCCTTCTGTCTTGGGTTAGAGGCTATATTGAAGTGGTCATAAATTAGCATTTTTCATTTAAAACAAAAATCTCACTTGATGTCCTGCTCAGATCAAATGACAAATCTCGAACTGAGGTGCCCAGGATGCCAGCCAGCCCTGTCACGCCAACATTTGGAACTTCTGTCTGCTTCTTGCCCTCGTGCTATTTGACTGGAGACTCCATTAGGGACAAGTGTATTGAGATGGTCTCTGCAGCCCTGAAAATGGATGGTGAGAAAGAAAACATCCTGGGGGAATTAAGAAATTAATTTAGGGTGAGAGTCAAGGGGATCTAAAGAGTTTACAGTCTGACCTGGAGCTCTGGTTCAGATGTTTTTATCTCAAGCTTCCATTCTGCTAGGAGATATCTGTATGGTAAATGATTGAGAAAATTCAGAAGAAGAGAAGCGATCAAACAGTGATTTCTGAACTGCACGTGTATTGATTAGATTAGATAACTACACAGGCATTTCCACAGTTACTGATATAAAGATAGCAATAGCACCTAGATTTATATACCGCTTCATAGTGCTTTACAGCCCTCTTTAAGCGGTTTACAGAGTCGGCATATTGCCCCCAACAATCTGGGTCCTCATTTTACTGACCTCGGAAGGATGGACGGCTGAGTCAACCTTGAGCTGGTCAGAATCAAACTCCTGGCAGTAAGCAGAGTCAGCCTGCAATACTGCATTCTAACCACTGTGCCACCATGGCACAAAATTGATATTGATATAGAGGTGATTGATAAGGCCAATAGAATCAATTTTACTTAGCGTGCCACACCAAGCAGCAGCAGAAAATGTCTGTAAAAACACTCTGTAAAATAAGATAAAATGAAGAGCAACCATAAGATAAAAAGTTATTCCAAATCAGAGGCATTTGCAGGGAGAGCCAAGGAGGCAGATGATGAAAAGAGCATCATGATGCAAACTCTGCCCTTTTGTAAGGGGTGTCACAACATCAAATGTGGGTATGGAAGAGTCATGGCATGTTGCTTATCACTTTAATGATAGCATCAGAACCTGCAAATGCTCCTGGTTCAAATAAGTATAATGGAAACAACAATCCACAGTTAAAAAATTCACATTCAGAAGTAAATGATTATTTTCTGCTGCTACTACTGTTTGTTGCATTATTGATATTAATAGGCATTCTATAAGGAAATTATAATTTTTTTTTGTTGCCCTTACACTAGTTAATTATGTTACGCATTTATTTTTTAAACTAAGTCAGGGATGTTCAACTTTAGCATCTTTAAGACATGTGGACTTCAACTCCCATGCTGGCTGGGGAATTCTGGGAGTTGAAGTCCACATGTTTTAACGTTGCCAAGGATGGACACCCCTGATCTAAAGTATAGAGGTTCAGGTTTTTTGGCTGGACACAAAACTAAATTTCATCTGCTTGTGCTGAATGATTTTTTCCCCCTTCCGTCCCTGTTTTCATTTCTTTCTCCTCTTCATCTCCATCCAAGACGATTACAAACAATTTGCGGTCAACTGTGATAAAATGGCAGCTGAGATTGAAGATCATATCTTTTTGATATTTTGGGTCTGCTGGTTATTAGTACGGGTGGGGAATGCATCAGAGTGGGAAACATTTATGCTAATATTGGACAGATGTTGCCTTGATGATAAAAACAAAAAAAAACCTCCAGTCATTTGAATTCTATAAATTCAGGAGATGCTTTCTTGAACTTTTTTTTCTAAAAGGTTAGGAGGCTAAAAAAGAAGGGGTTCAAATTTTGTATGGGAATGACAGTAATTGCCTACTGCTTCAGACAAAAAGTGTGCTCTTCTGGGAATATATTAGGCATTGTTAAAAATGAGAGCAATGAGAAATATATAAGGCTATAACTAGCTTTTAGGACTAATGGCAATCCTCAGTCTCTGCTGTAGGCAGGATCAGGGGTGGGCTGCTGGGGGTTCACAGGGGTTCGGGAGAACCTCTAGCTAAGATTCTCTGCAGTTCAGAGAACCCCCAAATCCTACTCCTGGCTGGCTCCGCCCACCCCTCCCCTCCCAGGAGTCCCCACATGGCCTGTTTTGGATGCAGGTAAGTGCAGGGTGTGTGAGGAGGCTCAGGGAGGGTGAAAAACAGTCCTACCAGAAGTTCGGGAAGGCTGGAAACAGAGGGTCTCCAGAGCCTGGGGGAGGCCGTTTTCACCTTCCCGGCGGCTCGAGGAAAGCCTCCGGAGCTTGGGGAGGGCAAAAATGCCACCCCTGGCTGTGGTGCAGGAGGCCAACTAGGCCACATCCACCATGGCCACGCTCACCCAACAACTGAGCAGAGAATCCCTTGCTAAAAAAATTTAAGCCCACCCCTGGGCAGGATTGTTCTGTCTATATGAGAGATGGAGGAATCGGCAAGATTCCGGGTTTGCAGGAATACCAAAAAACAAACAAACAAAAATCAATATCTTCAAGGCATTGGGGAAAATCTTTGGAGGAGAAAGCTGGAATGAGAAAGCAGAAACAACTGCAAGAATTCCTAGAGATGCAATTTTCTGCATGTTCTCTTCATTTTCCATATATTTATTCAATTTTTATCTCGCCTTTATTACTACTACTACTACTATTGCTACTTCAGTAACACAAGAGAATATACTTTATACTTTTTCCTCCTTCTCTCCACAACAGCAATTCTTTGATTGGGTTGGGCTGAAAGAGGGGCGGGCACTGGCCCAAACTCACTCAGCCGACTTACTTTCATGCTTAAAATGGACTAGAACTCACCATCTCCTGGTGATTACCCTAAAGTCCCCCAGCTTGCATTCATGCCTTGAGACAGGATTATCACTCTCCATCTCCTGTCGATTGGCTCAAAGTCATGCCTAAAGGAAGACTAGAACTCACAGTCTCCTGGTTTCTTTGCCTGGCGTGCCTAGACCAAACTAGTCCAGACTAAAACAAACACTATTCCTTAATGCTGCCACATATCTACCAAGAACTGAAAAGCACAGATATGAAATACCGGAACCGAGTGAGGAGCAGAATTAGCAACCTGAAGGACCCCAAGAATCCTGGTTTGCGGCGCAATGTGCTGTGTGGAAGCATCCCGCCAGCCCTGATTGCAAAGATGACGGCAGAGGTCAGTAGAAAGAGGTGGCGTGTTGTTGTTTTTCAGGCCTGTATAATACAAATAAAACTTGAATTTAACAAATCAGTTGTGGGGGGGAGGAAAGGTCAGTTAAATGAGAGATGGTATCCCCATGGCACTTGAATGACGGCGTCATTATGCAAAAGCTGGATATTGTCATAGTGATTAGCATTTACTGTGTGCAAAGTCTGTTCTATCAAGATCTGATAATCAGATTTTTAAAGCTATCTGTTTGTTAAACTTGATTATATTAATTTAAGTATTCAACGGCATTTTTAAATATAAATATAGCAGCTATTTTAATGATACATGACAGTTATTGCATATCTGGATTCATGCAAGTTTTATGCTGGTCATTTGACTAAATAGATTAGCATAGAATAGCATAACGTAACCCTGTACTGGTAATCCTTGACTTACGACCACAATTCAGCCCCACATTTCTTTTGTTAAGTGAAACATTTGTTAAGTGAGTTTTGCCCCATTTTACGACCTTTCTTGCCACAATTGTCAAGTGAATCACTGCAGTTAGTTAAGGTAGTAATCCAGTTGTTACGTGAATCTGGCTTCCCCATTGACTTCGCTTGTCAAAGTTGTAAAATGACCCCTAGTCATACATATGAATCCGTTCCCAAGCATCGGAATTTTGATCACTTGACCACGGGGATGCTGCAAAGGTCGTAAGTGTGAAAAATGGTCATAAGTCACTTTTTTCAGGGCTGTTGTAACTTTAAATGGTCACTAAATGAACAGTTGTAAGTCGAGGACTACCTGTATAGTCAAAACTCCTAACCAAGGTTTAAACCCAATTGAGCACTGTGTGCCAATGCTCCCACTAGCTTTGGAACCGAACAGGGCCAGCGAGACTTAACTCGGATGAAACCTGCCTAACTGAACGGGCACCGCTGCAAGTTGGTACAGTGAATGCTGTTGTGCGTTGCAGGAAATGGCTAGCGATGAACTGAAGGAGCTAAGAAACGCCATGACCCAAGAAGCAATCCGAGAGCATCAGATGGCAAAGACAGGAGGTACCGCCACCGACCTCTTCCAGTGCGGAAAGTGCAAGAAAAAGAACTGCACCTATAATCAGGTGCAAACTCGGAGCGCCGATGAGCCCATGACGACTTTCGTGCTCTGTAATGAGTGTGGCAATCGCTGGAAGGTTTGTATTGTTGCTAGCTGATTCACCTTCAGCAAAGTCTTTCAAGGGAGAATTTATAGTCACAGACCTTATCTGGCTTGGAGAGCTGTCAGGCTGATATCTTCAAAACTTGGCAAAGAGTCTGAGAGTCACAAACCAATTAGGCGAACTAATTGCCTCCTGCAGACTCCACTCCCCTTTCGCTCCTCTTTTATTCCCTCTGGGAGGAGCCATTCATTGTCCACCTGCGGCTTTACTGCCAAGTCGACCCTTATTCTCTAGCTGTTCTTTTACCCTTGTTCTTTTAGCTGTACATCTCCCATTCAGTCATTCAGCGAATCCCTAAATTTGATCAATGAAAGGTTTAAAAATTAGGTAATTCATCTTTGTCAGTGCAATGCAACTTCTGTTCTTTTGTGTCTGCCTTGTACAAAATGTGAAGTGGCACTTTGGAGGTAGTATGGTCTTCCAGAAATTGGATGTTTTCCATGGGGTGTGCAGTAGCTGTGCGATCCCAGCAAAATATCTCAAGTGTTGGCAGCACACCCACATCCCTTCTGAAGCATCTTGTGTTAGTGTATAATCTCAGACAAACAGGCAGCTCTTTGAAGGAGGCCCCAAGAGCTGCATCACACAAGCCCGTAATTTCACCCAAACACTTTGAGGTCTTTGGTGCTCTTTGAACCATTGTCCAGAGAGTCCATTGTTACCTTTGTAACGCTACCCCCGTCGGGGGGCCGCTGGAGTCCAGATTATCCTGGCCCTTTTTGGTATGGCCACTGGTCCACACTGGTCTCTCGCTCAGGCACCTCTACTGCCCTGGGTCATGTAGGGTCATGGTGGTCAGTCTGCTCTCAGCAGGCAGGTCATGTGGTGGGGTGATGGTCAGTCTTTCCCAAGCCGGAGGGTCATGTGATGAGATGGTATTCATATGGCTGGTCAGTCCTTCCTTTCTCTCTCTCCTCTCTCCCTCTCTTGAATTGCCTGCTGAGCTCTTCTTCCACCGCCTCTGCTCCTTCGTGGATTCCCCTGCTTGCCTCACAGAAACCTCAGCTATCCTATCCCCTTATTTCCCTCAGGCTTGCCTCCCAGAAACCTCGGCTATCCTATCCCCTTATTTCCCTCAGGCTTGCCCCACAGAAACCTCTGCTATCGTATCCCCTTATTTCCCTCAGGCTTGCCCCACAGAAACCTCTGCTATCCTATCCCCTCATTTCCCTCAGGCTTGGCCCACAGAAACCTCTGCTATCCTATTCCCTTATCCCTCCTTTTTTTTTTCTTTTTCCAGCCAAGCCCCTCCTTCCTTCTCTTGCACTCCCTCTACTCGTCCCCTTCCTCACAAACCCTCCTTTTATTCCTTCCTCCCCCCTGCTACACCTAATTTGGTAATCTGCAAGAAAACCATAAAGCTCAGAGTCTAGACTCTATGGAGATTTTCAGTCATCCAGATCATGGTTCTTCCAAAGGTGCTTTTTCCCCCCCTAGAGGCAACTGGACTTTCTGGTTTTTCTTTGAAGACAGTTCCAAGAAGGCTCTACACTCATTTGCACTACTCAGGTCACCCTGATAACACAGATAAACCCCCAGGTGGGCTCAACAACTCGCTAAAAGAATGCAAATGACCAGCTGTCTGCAAGGAGTATAAATCTTTTTGTTCCCCATCATCCAGTCAGAGCTGATGAAACTTCTTGAATGAGAAGTGAAACCTCTTCAAAGAAAAACCCGAAAGTCCAGTTGCCTCTTGAAAATAAAATAAAAGCACCTTTGGGACATAAAGAAGAGCCCCAAGGATTCCACAGTGGAACCCTGAGCTACAAATATTCCCTTCTATTGGCACTGTTTCCTTACATATGATGGTTCCACACCTTCCTTATTTCATAAGGAGCTTGGCTTATACCCAATTTACGTTCAAACTGCTGGTGCAGAATTTAGTATTCTGGTGCAGAGTGGCAAAACATCTGGATTGCAATTTCCTGCATTATTAAAGAGAAAACATTCTGTTTTTACAGTTCTGCTGATGCTCTTTGCACCCATATGCCAGCGCCACGAAGATGTTGTACCTGTTGCAGCCGAAGAGATAAGAGAACCTTTGAACTGTCTAGCTGATGAAATAAAAGCAGGGAAAGAAAAACAGCCTGCAAAGGTTGAAATGCTGACATTTCAACCCCCACCTCATCAGATCTCTCTTTTTTAAAAAAAAAAACGCAGTCGGTTTGAATGACTTTCTTAAATGGAATCCTATCTTCGTACTCGGTTCAGGTGATATATTGCTGCCCTCACCGAGAGGGCTGGGTATGTTCTGCAATTACATTATGCAAAGGCAGACATTAACACTGAGCATAGAAGAAGGCCAACAGATTGTGGGTTGCTCCCTGCTTTTGTTTGGGGAAATGTAAAATTTTCCATTCTTAAGGCTGCAAAGATTGGTTTGGCAGTGCATGCGTGGGCAATGTCCAGTGAAGTCTCCGAAGCGGAGAAGGTTTCTGATATCCTGAGCACATGAGTTTGGAAGGCCCGGCTCCGGTGATCAACAGCTTATTTGAATCACAAAGTGTAGTTTGTTGAGGCAAATTGAAAGTAACATTTAAAATCAGCTACTGTAACGGCAAGGGAGGAAAGAAGGATGGGATGTATGCAGTTCCGACTTGGTAATTAGGAGTCAAAAACTATAAATAGAGGTAGCATCTAATAACAGGGGTGTCAAACTCAAGGCCTGCAGGCTGGATTCAGCCTGCAGAGTGCTTAGATCAAGTCCGCAGTGCGGAGCCACCCTGGAAACAGTGAGGAACTGACCCTCAGTGCCTCTACCAGCGAAAATGGGCTCCTGTGCTCTGTTTCCGGCTATGACGGCCTCCTGCAATGGGCTTCTGAGCTCAGTTTCCGGCTACGACAGCCTCCTGCAACCCTCTGGCAGAGGGTTGCAGGAGGCTGTCGCAGTCGGAAACTGAGCTCGGGAGCCCATTTTCACTGGCAGAGCACCCAACATGAATGAGATCGAGCTGGCCACGCCCACCCTGGCCACACCCACCCCAGCCCCCCAAGGTCAAACACAACCCTGATGCGGCCCTCAATGAAATTGAGTTTGACACCCCTGATCTAGTAGAAGGTTCATGCAGGTACAACCTTTAATTGGGTGGATTGTTTGACCCCCCTTGGCATTTCCATCCATTCTTTAGCTCAACCGTGAGCCCAAAAGCCCTGTTTTATTTATTTGGCTAAGTTTGGGATGCATTTTTCGGGCAAGAGAGGTCACCTAATGTCAAGGAAGAGACCTTTAATGGAAAGACCATTAGCCCAAGTATTTCCTCTTCCCATTTTTTTTGACTATCCTCTCAGCTACCAATTTTGTTTTGTTTCCTATCCTGTGACTTTCGCAGAAGCTAAATCAAAGCTGTGATCCTTTGGTGTTGGCACTGTCACTCCAAATTCTTCCAAAGCTGCCTTCTTGGAATCCTTTATAGGAGGTGATCGTTACAGGTTGAAATCTGCATGTAAAGTATGCTTCCTAGCCCCAAGGGATGACACAGCTCGTCCCCTTCCTGCTCCTTTTTCACTGTAAAGACAGAATCAAATAATAACAAATTAACCATGATAGATTCAGGGTCATCCAAGTACACTGAGAAGCTGGTTTTGAATAGGCAACTGTTGCAATACCTATTTTAGAAAAGGATGTCAGTGACTGATACGTTATGAATCCTCCTTCAATGGTCTTGATGGATTTGTAGCTAGTTTCATCTACTTCTCCATCTTGGTTGCTATGTGGGCTTGTAGAAGTTAGCATGGCTATTCTGCGTCCATGTTTCTGGAGGGCAGTTAAATTGGGGTAAGATGGACATTTTTTTTTTGTAGGGAGAGAACTAGGTCTGAGAAGCAGCCCTAGTAGATGTGTTGGGGAGGTAAAGTCATTCAAAACGGCAGATAATTCCCCCCTTACAGTTTTGCTATTAAATTATCCAGGATTTTCAAAACGAATCCTGCTAGGTTGTTTGGGATGTCAGAGTTTGCTCAACTTCCGCCTCTGCCTAGGAGGAACAGAAGTAGTAACGGAATCTGTACAGCTATTGCATGATGAGGAATTTCCTCTTTTGTTACTTTAATGTTTATTTTTCCTCTTATTTTCAAATGATTTTGTGCCATGCAGAACAAGTAAAATAGAATTGTCCAAAGCAGATACCCAATGGAAAGAAATAAAACTGAATCCTCACCTGTCATTCGTGGCTCTGTCCATATTGGGGCATGGGAATTCCTACACCAGTTGCTCCAGTCAGAACAGGGGTGTCTTCAAAACATGAGGTGCTATGATATCTGTGGTTCTGCAGTCAGGGACCACAACAGAACAGAGGTGGAAGGGAGATTGGAGGTCTTCTAGTCCAATCTTCTTCTTCTTCTTCTTCTTCTTCTTCTTCTTATTATTATTATTATTATTATTATTATTATTATTATTAATCATATTTCTATGCCGCCCACTCTCCGAGGACTCTGGGCGGCTTACAACAATTGACAGTATACTAAATAGCATATTGCCCCCACCAATCTGGGTCCTCATTTTACCCACCTCGGAAGGATGGAAGGCTGAGTCAACCTTGAGCTGGTGAGATTTGATCCGCTGATCTGCTGAACTAGCAGTCAGCTGAAGTAGCTGCAGTACAGCACTCAAACCACTGCGCCACCTTGGCCCCTGCTTAAACAGGAAACCTAATACCAGTGGTTCTTAACCTGTGGTCCATGGACCCCTGTGTGTGTGTGTGTGTGTGTGATGATGTCATGGGATCCACAAAGACTTGAAGAATTGTTATGATTTAAAACTTGAGTTAAGTCTTGGTGGTTCGTGGCCATGGTCTGTGGCCACGAAAGGTATTTAAAAGGGGGTCTATTGAGATTGAGAAGCACCGTTCTATATACCATTTCAGACAAATGGTTGTCCAATCTCTTCTTAAAGACCTCCAGTGTTGGAGCATCCACAACTTCTGGTGGAGGCAAGCCATTCCACTGATTGTGATTAATCACCGATTAATAATTAACCACAAAATGGTTTGCTTCTATTTTCAAGTACGTTGATGGAATGTTACAGTTGAGAATGCCATTTTAATTTGGAAGAAACCGAAGATAAAGCTAAAGCCCCAGAGGGACACACATAAAAACAAACCCCTGGGTATTGAGAACTAATTAAACACTGCATGCAAATGTATATAAGTAACTTTTTGGCTTAAGTGACATCGGAATCAGGTCTGATAACTGATTAACCATTTGTGTGCCTCACTACTGCTCCACTCCAAAACTTTTCAAAGCCCTTTAGATCAAAGGAAAGTGATTGGATCCCTGTCAATATCAAACAGAAGTTATCGTATTTTTTGGACTATAAGTCGCACCTAGATTTAGAAGAGGAAAACAAGAGAAAAAAGTTTTTGGCCTCCCCAGCCCCCCAGAAGCACTTTGGAGGCCAAATTATGAATACAGGCCCATTTTTGGTCTGCAGAGTGCTTCTGAGGGCTGGGGAGGGCAAAAACGGGCCCATATTCGGTCAATAAGACGTATAGACATTTCTACCCACTTTTGGGAGGGGGGGAAGTGCATCTTATAGTCCAAAAAATATGGTATTTGGCAGCTTTAGCTCCTAAGGTTTCAGGCAGAGGTGTTTCTCAACCTTGAAATGCTGAGGGACTGAAGCAGGAACCTTTTCCATGAAAAACAGGTATTCCACAGTTGAGCTGCAACAAATGGGACAAGCGAATGAGTAATTGTAGGAGAACAGCAGGCTGAGCTAGAAGAAAACTTAAGAGTCATTACATTGCCAGAAAAGGTCCGAGCCCAACCCCTCTTGGATTCCATTGATCCTTATCTGGCACCAATCTAGTATTGAACTGTTGGAAGGAATATCCATCTGGTTCGGTTCCAAGCTGGGAGAAAGGCACTGGAGACAAAATGGAGGCTGGAGGCTGATTGGAAAGAAGGTTTAATGATGAACAGAACCACCAAGCCCATGGTTCTGGGCAGCTGACCACATGGAGTTGAGAGTGGGTGGCTTTTATGCCCTTTCTGGGCTCTGTATTTGAGCTTCCTGTTCCTGTGCCAAGAACATGTATTCTATTGGCTGTTGTCAAGACTCCCCTGGGGCCATGTAGGGGTTATGTAGGGGACATAGCTGGCTTTATAGGCAAAGTACAAATCCTCAGTGTTTGTCTGAGCTAAGTTTGATTGAAGTTTGGAGGGTGATGCAATGTCCTTAGGAGATATTGCAATGTAGTGAGCTCTGCTGCTAAATAGTAGTGAGTTAATCCTATTATGTCCTGAAGGGTGATGTTTTAATCCTATCACCGTGGAGCTGAAGGTCTTGTTTTGTAGATAGGCTGGCTCAATCTTTCTCAATGGGCACAACATATCTGTTGGGGGGAGGGAGCTGGGGCTCTGAATTTCCAACTCCTTAAGATTTTTTTATTTCTCTTTTAGGGGAAATATTTTATCCTGCTTTTTAAAAAAATATTCCTCAAAATATTTCATTCTTCTGGGTGTGGGGTGGCTTCCCACAGAACTTAAGTTGAGTAGATTAATGACAGGCGCAAAGAATGAAGACCATACATTGAGTCGCAGTTCAAAGATTTAATGCTCAGGCTATACACAGAAATCAAGTCATCCTCTCTTGCAGTAAACGTCTATGGAGATTCTCAGGCATCCAAGTCATGGTTATCCCAAAGGTGACTTCATTTTTTTTAAAGTCCAGTTGCCGTTTGAGAAAAGCACCTTTGGGATTCTCTTAAAGCAATTTGGAGCAGGAAATCAGCAAGTAGGGAGAGGCTGTTGAACACAGACATTTTGCAAATGAGTTTGTTTTGAAAGTTTTGTTACATGCTCATGGTTGTGACACTCAATTGGGCTTTGAGAGAGTTTTACAAAATCCATATTATGCTAATTTCCAAAGTGTTGTCTTGAAAGCATCTAAGGAGCGTATCACTGTTGCTTCATCTCAGAAAGTATGGGGTGAAGTTTTGGGAGGAAGGGGAAAGTAAAATTTCCCTCCGTTATAGGGAAAATCGAAGTTCTAGTTGATTATTTTTAAAAAAATATTTATTAAATTTCCAAACATTAAAATACACAGTACAAAAAATAGAAGAGAGAGGAGCTCCTGGAAATTAGAATAGAATAGAATAACAGAGTTGGAAGGGACCTTGGAGGTCTTCTAGTCCAACCCCCTGCTTAGGCAGGAAACCCTACACCACTTCAGACAAATAGTTATCCAACATCTTAAAAACTTCCAGTGTTGGAGCATTCACAACTTCTGGAGGCAAGTTGTTCCACTGATTAATTGTTCTAATTGTCAGGAAATTTCTCCTTAGTTCTAAATTGCTTCTCTCCTTGATTAGTTTCCACCCATTGCTTCTTGTCCTGCCCTCAGGTGCTTTGGAGAATAGCTTGACTCCCTCTTCTTTGTGGCAACCCCTGAGATATTGGAAGACTGCTATCATGTCACCCCTGGTTCTTCTTTTCATCAAACTAGCTATACCCAATTCCAGCAACCGTTCTCTTATGTTTTACCCTTCAGTCCCCTAATCATTTTTGTTGCTCTTCTCTGCACTCTTTCCAGAGTCTCAACATCTTTTTTACATTGTGGCGACCAAAACTGGATGCAGGATTCCAAGTGTGGCCTTACCAAGGCATTATAAAGTAGTATTAACACTTCATGTGATCTTGAGTCTATCCCTCTCTTTAAGCAGCCTAGAACTGTGTTGGCTTTTTTGGCAGCTGAAGCACACGGCATATTTAAGTGATTGGCCACTAGGACTCCCAAGATCCCTCTCACAGTTACTGCTTTTGAGCAAGGTACCACTTCATATACTGTACCTGTGCATTTGCCTAAATGTAGAACCTTACTTTTTTCACCACTGAACGTTTTTCAGTTTGAATCCTATCCTTGCCTCCGTTTTATTTTTACTTTTCACATTTTTGAACTGCTCATCTCCCTTTAGATTAACCCGCAGCGACCTATTAGGGCGCCCTCCCTCCCCACCATGAATTTCAAATGGAAAGAGTTCGATCATGGAGAGCGCACGCTATTAACCCTGCTCAGGATCTTCTGCAAAAGTTCGCAAGCGGCGCTCCCGTTTTGCACGAAGAATCCTTAAGTCCCGCTTCCCTTACGCGAGCGTTGCGCGAAATGGCTCTATCCCGCCGGTTCGTGAAGCCCCGCTTTATTCGCCCCATATTCTCCCCGCCCCACACGCCGGCCAGCAGTTAGGCTTTACCTGCGCCCATCCAAAGATCCCAGAACCCCGTTTGGTCATTCCCTACAGTACGTCATAGGGAGCTTTCCCAGCTCTGGCCTCTAGAGGGCGATAGAGGGCCGTTGGCACGGCAATCGGTTTCGCCTAACGGAGCAGGAGAAGACGTGGCTGGGGTGGGCAGGTAGGAGATATCTGCCTCACACCTGCCGACCCCCATAAAGGCAAGTTCTCCATTTGCCTCATATCTGAGCTCTCTCTCTACCCCCCCCCCCCCCCCCCGCAGCTCCTCCATCGCCTGCTACTTACTTAACTTTGCAGATCGCAAATGTCTAGGGAGGTTCTCAGACATCCAGGTCATGGTTGTCCCAAATTTGCTTTTTTCAAGAGGCAACTGGACTTTTTTGTTTTTTTCTTTTGAAGACGTTTCGCTTCTCATCCAAGAAGCTTCTTCAGCCTCTGACTGGAATGTGGGAAACGGAAGGAAGAATATTGCAGATAGCAACCATTCTTCTGTTTCCAGAGAATTCCCACGTGGTAGAAGGGCAATAGTAAATACCTTTTGTTACACGCAGGTATGCAAGGGCTAGCGTTAATTTATTTATATATCAGACTTTTTTTGGGATAAAGCAATGGCTTATCAAATTTGAGGTTTTCTTATGAGCCATTTCTGCCAAATTAACTTTAAAAAAATAATCAAAGGCTCCAAATCAACACAGAATTGAAGGTTTTTTTTAAAAAACACAAGTTTTATTGATTTTTTTCTTTCACATACATATTTTATAAACAGCGTATTGACTGAATCATATCTTATACAACTTGTCACATCCAAATACAATTTATATATTTCAATTTCTGCCAAAATATTTTCCCCTACTTTTTGTCTTGTCTTAATACCTTCTATATTGTCTTGTCTTCTTGTCTTATCTTGTCTTAATACTTTCTATACTTACTATATAAACAGTATCACCATCCGCCCTTCAAATCCTAATTTATTAACATTATTTCAATTAATTATCTTATCCATTGTTAATCATACGTATTCTCTCTTAACTTTCATATTAATTCATTCTTCAACCTAATAAGTTTGAGTATAATCGGGATTGCCCTTCTACCATTCCATCTCCCTTATTTTACAACAGTCCTTCTTCTCCTTTTCTCTTTCCCTTCCCTCCCTTCTTCTATCCTTTTCTGTTTTCATCTTTCCTCCTCTCCTTCCCCTTCTCTCTTTCCCCTTCCTTTCCCCCACTCCTCCTTTCTTCCTCCTTTTCTAACCTTCTCTCCTACTCTTGTTTCCCCTCCCTTTCTTCCTCTCCTTTTCCCTTTCTTCTATTCCTCTTTCTCCTTTCTTTCTTCTCCCCACTAATCACTAGCACCAATGATGTTACCTAGTTTGGGTAATGAAACATTTGCAAGAAAACAAGCAAGCTCAGAGAGCATCAAGGACCCCTCATTTCAACCCTGAGCTACAAATGTTCTCCTTTATTGGTAACAGAGTTCTTACTCCGGGCACAAGCAACTGGGCTCAAAGGATCATACTTCAGATCCATTATGCAAAAACCCAGCTCTCTGGGGAAGGCTGTAATGCTGGGAAAGCTGATGGGAAGAGAAGAGCCCCCCCCCCCCGCCGCAAAAATGGATGGACTTAGTAGTTACTCACCATTGGAAGACCTGAAGGAGCCGGTTAGGGACAGATAATTGTGGAGAAAATCTACATGGCCACCAGGAATGGACACTGAGTTGATGGCATAACTTCATTAACAAGAAAGTAACTTAAATGCATTGGGTCATTGTGGTGTTCTTTCTCCTGCAAGCATATCAATCAATCAGAATAGAGCTGGAAGGGACCTTGGAGGTCTTCTAGTCCAACCCCCTGCTCAAGCAGGAGACCCTATACCATTTGAGACAAGTAGCTGTCCAGTCTCTTCTTAGAAACCTCTAGTGATGAAGCACCTTCAACTTCTGAAGGCAAAGCTGTTCCATTGGTTAATTGTTCTCACTGTTAGGAAGTTTCTCCTTAATTCCAAGTTGCTTCTCTCCTTGATTAGTTTCCATTGATTGTTTCTTGTCCTGCCCTCTGGTGCTTTGGAAAATAAGTTGACCCCTGTCTTCTTTATGTAAAGGTAAAGGTTCCCCTTGCACATATGTGCTAGTCGTTCCCGACTCTAGGAGGTGGTGCTCATCTCTGTTTCAAAGCCGAAGAGCCAGCGCTGTCCGAAGACATCTCCATGATCATGTGGCCGGCATGACTCAATACCAAAGGCGCACTGAACGCTGTTATCTTCCCACCAAAGGTGGTCCCTATTTTTCTACTTGCATTTTTTACGTGCTTTCGAACTGCTAGGTTGGCAGAAGCTGGGACAAGGAACGGGAGCTCACCCCATTGCGCAGCACTCAGGATTTGAACCGCTGAACTGCCAACCTTTCGATCGACAAGCTCAGCGTCTTAGCCACTGAGCCACCGCGTCCCTTTATGGCAGACCCTCAAATACTGGAATACTGCTATCACGTCATCCCTAGTCCTTCTTTTCTCTAGAAAATTAGGGTAGCTGATTCCTACCCTGGCCTGTACTTTTATAGCATGTTTACAAAATCAGCTCATTTTCTAGGATGACACAGTATATTAAGGGCCACCTAATTGGATTTGCACAATGTGCTACGCTAAGGAACAAAGCAAGCTACTCTCGCCTTGATCCAACTTTGCACACGGGACAATGCAACCTTGAGAACCTTCTTTCTGAGCTGGTTAAAACGTGAAGGCAGCTGCTAGGCTTTATTCTTCCTTAGAATTCTCTATTCTTTCATTTCCTTTCATTTTAGTCTTCAAGCCTAATGAGATTCAGGCAGGGAATCAAACGAAGGAGTTGCGGTAAATCAGTTCACTTGTTCTCAAGGCAGGTCATCAAACCATAAACCCATCCGTAGTCTTTTATCCGCATTACAAAGGGTCGGGCACAAGCAGCCGAAGCCTGCCTTAAATGCAGTGTTTACTCTGAAATATTTTGCATTTTATATACTTCCCATACAGTGGTGCCGGTGATTTTAACCTGCAGAAGTGTAAGGAAATTCGTTAGCTTTTTCAAGTGCCCTGAGGCTCTTCGCCGGGAGGCCAAGCTGCCCAAGAGATTAACAGGGCAGGAAAATAATTCCTGCAGTGTGAGAGCATCTCATTGCAAACTAAGTCAGTCAGCCAGCTAAATGGAATGGTTGCCTTAGAGACCTGTCTTTGGGTATCTCCTGAAGTTCAAAATTAGGATGGCAAGAAAATGGCTTAAAACCAGGAGCTTGATCTTCTCGTTGGAAAATACAGTTCTTTGGAATAACTTCTTAATACAGGTAGTCCTCGACTTACGACCGCAACCGAGACCAGCATTTCTGTGGTTAAGCAAGACATTTAAGTGTTTTACTGCTCCGCTTTCGCCTTCCATCCCCAATCCAGGAGCCTTCACGGGCAGTCGCTTTCGCGACAAACTATTTTTGTGTTGAATTTATGTTTTACCGACAAAGAAATAAAGGCGAGGGTTTATTTCTTTGTCGGCAAAACACAAATTCAACACACACAAAAAAGCGAGGCAGTTGTTAAGCGACCTTTGCTCCGTTTTGGGTCCTTTCTTGCCACAGTTGTTAAGTGAACTGCAGTCAAGTTGGTAACATGGTTGTTACAGGGGTGAAATGCTCCCGGTTTGGACCGGATCACCCGATCCGGTAGTGATGGTGGTGGGTGGTTCGGAGAACCGGTAGCAAAAATCAGTGGTGAAATGTAAAATTTGTTACTACTGGTTCTGTGGACGTGGCTTGGTGGGGGCTGAGGGTAATGTGACTGGGTGGATGTGGCCAACTTTTTTTTTTTTTTTTACTTTTAAAACCATTTTTTCTACAATGGTTTTCGGTGGAAGAGGTTGTAGAAAAAATGCTTTTAAAAGCCTCTGACGATCCCAGCTGAGCTGTGTGATCATCAGAGGCTCTTTTTTTTTTTTACTTTTAAAAACATTTTTTCGGCCAAACAGGTTGTAGAAAAAATGCTTTTAAAAGCCTCTGACGATCCCAGCTGAGCTGTGTGATCATCAGAGGCTCTTTTTTTTTTTACTTTTAAAAACATTTTTTCGGCCAAACAGATTGTAGAAAAAATGCTTTTAAAAATAATAAAAAAAGCCTCTGATGATTGTGCGACTCAGCTAGGCGGGGTGGGTGGGGGTGGGGCAGGGATTTTTGCTACCGGTTCTCCAAACCACCCGCCTCCATCGCTACCGGATCGGGCGATCTGGTCTGAACTGGGAGCATTTCACCCCTGATTTTTATCCATCTTCGCTCCGCTGTACTGGCCCGTGAAAACATTTTCCTGCGTGTTGGTGAGGAGTGGGTTCCTGCAGCCCAGGTAGGCTAGGAAACTGGCTGAGCATATCCAGGGATCATAACAATCCTATGGAACAGCTTGATTTTTTTTAAAAAAAAAATTCAATTCTGGATTAAACTGAACTGGTTGGGTTTTATTTTTAACCTGCAAGAAATTAAAGACAAAAAAAGTCTAGCAAGAATGAAACAGAATTTATTCATGTAATAAACAGTTGGCAGGGATTGTTCTCGTTCCTTGATTCTTCTGTGGCTGTTCTGCAGCTTTACTGTTAGCAGGTGACCCTAGTAATTTTCAGCTAATAACATAATTGAACTTTCTTGTCATTCTCCTGTACTTTTGGTTCTGTGCTTTGGAAATTTGCTACAATCACCTAGTCTTGACATATGACCACAGTTGGGATCCGAATTTCCATGGCTAAGCAAGGTGGTTGTTCAGCGAGTCGTGCCTGATTTTATGACTCCTTTTTGCTCTGGTTTTAAGTGGAAAAACTGTAGCTGTAAGTGATTCAGATAAATAGATTAACAGAGTTGGAAGGGACCTTGTAGGTCATCTAGTCCAACCCCTGTTCAAGCAGGAGACCCTACACCATTTCTGACAAAGGGCAGTCCAGTCTCTTTTTGAAAGCCTCCAGTGATGAAGCTCCCACAACTTCCGAAGGCAACTTCTGTTCCATGGGTTGATTGCTCTCATTGTCAGAAAAGTTCTCCTTATTTCCAAGTTGAATCTCTCCTTGATCAGCTTCCATCCATTATTCCTTGTCTGGCCTTCGGGTGCTTTGGAAAAACAGATTAGACCAGATTCACATGGTCATTAAGTGAATCTGGCTTCTCCTATTGACATAATTGGGCCTACTGGAAGTTTGGGAAGGCCGGAAGTTTCAGGCCTCCGGAGCCTGGGGAGACGGTTTGTACAGGAGGCCGACTAGGCCACGCCTACCATGGCCATGCCCACCCAGCAATCGGGCAGAGAACCCCTTGCTAAAATTTTCAAAGCCCACCCCTGTGCAAATACGTTCAGTCATGGGACTGCAGAGTGGTCCTAACTGTCAGAACTTCAAATCTGGGTCATAAAGACCCCATTTTTTCCCCGTTGGTTTTAACTTCGATGTTAAGTCCAGGACTAGCTGTAATATCTAGTTTGCTACCAACGCAGAGAAATGGTAGAGATGGGAAAAGAAGGAGAGGGATGGTTTCATGTCACAAGGAGCTAATTGGATCTTTGCAAGATTCATCATGCTGACTAAAAATAAACCAGCAGCTTTCAAAAAATATTTTGTATAATATAATAAAATTAATATTTAACCATCCAGAAATTCCTGAGATGAGAAAAGATGGCACAGAAAGGCATTTGTGGAAATGTAAATTAAGATGGATAAACTCTACCACATCTTATTTCAGTGGGGGAGGGGAGCATCTCTGCCTCATAGCAAGTCTGGGCAAAAAGCCTACTGATGTTTAATTTTTTTTTTTTAAAAAGGAATGCATCTGAAATGAAAGCTTCATTAAATAGCGCAAATTATATAAAATGATTAGGCACCTTCTTCATCTTTTGGTGTTCAGTGATTCATAAATAAAACCACTTTTCTGTAAATGTGTGTGCTGGAAGCTCTAATTAATGTATTTATAATAGGCTGAAATTCTAAGGCACGGGTGTCCAACCGTGGCAATTTTAAGATTTGTGGACTTTAACTCGTGGCTAGCTGGGGAATTCTTGGAGTTGAAGGCCACAGGTCTCAAAAGTTGCCAAGGTTGGACACCTCTGTCCTATGACCTATAGAAGACAAGATGTATCCTGTGGTGAAATGCTCTGAAGTCTGCTATCGGTTCGCTGTGCGCATCAAACTTCATGAGCATGTGCACTACAGGCACTACCGTGCAGCGCTGAAAAAGGAGGTTTAAGAAGATAAGTAGAACAGTGAAGGGGGAGAACAGCTGTGCCGCACGATTTAGATTTGCTAGAAAGCAGGATTTCCGGCTTTCTAGCAAATATAAATCACGCAGCACAGCTGATCATTAGAAATACAGGTTCGTCTGAACCGGTAGCATTTTATTACTACCTGTTTTCCCGAACCGGTCCAAACTGGTAGCATTTCACCCCTGGATGTATCCCTTTCTCAGATCACAAGACTACAAGTTTTCTTCTGAAACTCCCTGCTGCTCTTTTAAGTCAGCTGTTGTTACTTCCAAAATGGAAATGCCTCCTTAATGTCTCCTCTGGCAACTTCATTGTCCACGAGACACTTCTGTGCCGGAATTGGGCATGTATTGTACATTAGATTAAACAGGAGGAGGCTCTTTTGAAGAACAAGATGGCTGCTTCACTAGTAGAAGCTGTAGAAAGTTAGCACCCACCCACCCCTCTCCTAGAAGAATGAAATGTTTTGAGAAATATTAAAAAGGCAGAATATTATATTTCTCTAAAGGAGAAACATGCTCTTGGAAAGCAGTCCCCACCTTTCTTAATAGCCCCAGCAGGACTGGGCCAGCCTATCTACAAGACAAAAGGCCTTCAGCCTCAGGGTGATGGGATTAGCCCTCACTCAAGATCCAAACCAGGAAAACCATTAAGACACATTAGGAATGGCCCAACACCCTTTCAGCTACCTCATTACATCATGTCAGAGAGTCCAGGCTTCAATCAAACTTAACTCAGACAATCTAAAAGGTTAGCTATGATCCCTACAGCAACCAATAGAATACACGCTCTTGCCACAGGAACAGGAAGCTCAAGGGCAAGGCCCAAGAGAAGGTATAAATAACCCTCACTCTCCACTCCATGTGGTCAGCTGCCCAGGACCTCAAAACCCATGTGGTCCTGTCCATCCATAAACCATCTTGCCAATCAGCCTCCGTGTTTCCAGTGTCTTTCTCCCCCACTTGGAACTGAAGCAGATGGATTTTTCTTCCAACAAAGTTATAGGGAAGTTGCGGCTTTATGAAGTGGTGCTTTGCCCTGGAGGACACATGTGCGTCATCCATTCCACGGGTACCGTGGAAATTATCCTTCCTGGTCTGCGGCGCTGATGAGATTTTTGTTAGTGTTTTATTTCATATCTGGAGTTGTTTGTGTGGTACTATTGCATTTTAAGCTGGAACGTTACCATCAAATGCTATTTAGCAGAAAAGCGAGAGGTCTCAGGAGACCTGATTATGGAATCTACTTGGAGGCATCGTTAAGGTCTTCTAAGGAAATAGATGTGGCTTCCCAAAGGGCAAGGCTGGAGCAGCAGAGATTCCTGCCCTTCCATTTCGGTTGCCGCCAGAGAACGGTTGATTATCATCAGAAACCTATTAGCATAAACTCCCAACTGTTTATCCTTGCAGCTGTCTGATTTACAACGGAGATAAAAACTGCATTGGGAAATAAAAGGTGGGTCTGTTTGGAAGGAAAAGCAAGTATGCTTCCGAGCACCAAGGAACTAGAGCCAGAGAAAGGATTAATTGGAAACCGAGGTAGTAAAAATAATTTCCAGCCAGAACAGTTTCTGAGGATGGCAGGAATAATCGGCGGAGGAGAATCGTAAGCCGGTTTGCATTCTTGAAATATATGCCTGCCAAATGTTTCTTTCGATGGAGCTCTGAAATAGAGCTTGCCTGCTAAACGGGAGGAAGAAACCATTGGTGTGGGTGTCCCCTTCCTACGGTGGGATCTGCCCTTCCTGGTGTGCCTTTTTTGAGTAAGAGGAGAGAAATCAAGAGGAGGGAAAGTGGTGGAAATGCACAGCAGCACAGGGGAAAAAAAAATCAATCAATCAACATGAATTGTGAGGCCAAATGAACTCTGGGCTAGCAGCTTTTCACCAGAAGAACAAACAGCCCCGGGGAACATCCGCATTTGATTTAGTATTACCGAATCAGTTCAGATGTGTCATTACCGTTTTATTCCAGAGAAAAGCTTTCTCCAACCTGGTACCTTCCAAACAGGGCCTCCAGTCCTCATCGATGCTGTCGGCTCCAATTGCCACTGCTGCTCTGCTAGCCACCAAACAGCTGATCGGCGTGCTAGGCATTGTGGTTCGCCTTGGCTCAGCTCTCGGCAGGCTCGCAAAATTCCAGAAAATTTAATAATTGGCTTTCAGGAGGTGGTACTAGCTGCCTCCAGCACGCCGCTACTCCCAGCTGTGTTGAGACTGCTTGTATTGGCATATTTTAGAAGTTGCAGCTCTGTCAATCCTATAAGGTAGAGCAGACTAAGAATCGGACACCGTGTAGACCTAAAACTACTTATACAGGTAGTCCTCGACTTACCCTGTTTCCCCTAAAATAAGACATCCCCTGATAATAAACCCAATTGGGCTTTTGAACGCATGTGCTAAAATAAGCCCTCCCCCAAAATAAGCCCTCCCAAAAAATATTTAACCGCATGCGCAGCCGGTCCCCACCATTTCCTCTGGTTAGGGTTAACGAGACAGAGCTGGAAATCAGGTAAGACAGCAAGAGGAGCCCCATCTTGCTCCACGCACCCCAAAATGATAAGACCTCCCCAAAAATAAGGCCAAGCACTTATTTTGGGGTTCAAAAAATATAAGACAGGGTCTTATTTTCGGGGAAACACGGTACAACAGTTCATTTAGTGACCGTTCGAAGTTACAATGTTACTGAAAAATGTCATTTAGGACATTTATTTATTCAAATATGTACAAGAGAGGTATAGGTATAAACATGGACATGAATACAGGAAATGAGTACAAATAAATGGGACAGTAGCACAGGGACGGTAGGCACGCTGGTGTGCTTATGCTTGCCCCCTTTACTCTTAGGAATGGGGTGAGGTCCACTGTAGACAGTTTAAGGTTGAAGCTGTGGGGGTTTGAGGATGTAACAACGGAGTCAGGTAGAGCATTCCAAGCGTTGAGCACTCTGTTACTGAAGTCGTATTTTCTGCAATCGAGTTTGGAGCGGTTTATCTTGAGTTTGTATCTATTGTTTGCCCGTGTATTGTTGAGGTTGAAGCTGAAGTAGTCGTTGACAGGTAGGATGTTGTAGCAGACAATGTTGTGTACTATGCTTAGGTCAGACTGTAGGCAACGTAGTTCCAGGTTGTCGAAGCCCAAAATTTCAAGCCTTGGTGGCATAAGGTATTCTATTGTGAGCAGAGGAGTGGAGTACTCTTCTCGTGAAATACCTCTGGTCCCGCTCAGTTGTATTAATGTTCAATATACAGTATGGATTCCAGGCAGACAAGCTGTATTTGAGAATTGGTCTGGCAAAGTTTTTGTATGCCCTAGTTTGTAGTACAATGTTTGAGATAACCCGGTTTCTGATTTTGCACACTGTGTTGAATTATATACTGATCTAATAGGCTTCGTTTCTGCAGTCACAGAAAGCAATCCAGAGTTAAAGCTGACCAAGATGAGCATATAGTAGCCTTTGCTGATGACCTTGTTAAGCAATCATAAAACTGGCTTAGCTTGATGACCGTTAACAATTTTTCAGACCCCAAAGACAGCAAGTTTGAAAAAATATAGCATTTTCCCTAAAGGTTATCTTGGCCAAGCCCCCATCAAATGCCCTATCACAATCTATCTATCAAGGAAAACAGCCACGGAAGTTTGCTAGAAAGATGCTTCAGAACATTTAATCTTGGATTTCCTAGTTGTGAAAGAAGATTTGTAATTCAAATTGAGATAGCCTGTCCAAGAAGGAGGTTGAACAAATAAAGGTGACAAGGTGAGATTTGGAGCAAGGCCACTTTGAGATGGCATCATCCATCTTATTTTTTAAAACTACTGGAGATATTTTTCCCCCTATTCTAAAAGGAAGAATGTTTAAGCCTGCAAAGTCTCAATGTTTGCTGGCCAGAACCAGCAGTCCTACCAAAAGACCATTGTTCATTTTCCTTCCTTCCTTCCTTCCTTCCTTCCTTCCTTCCTTCCTTCCTTCCTTCCTTCCTTCCTTCCCTCCCTCCCTCCCTCCCTCCTTCCTTCCTTCCGCCTGCCTGCCTGCCTCCCTCCACTCCTCCCTCTCTCCACCTCTGTCAATCTCAGCAAGTTTAAGATGTCTGGCCTTCAGGTCCCAGAATTCCTCAGCCCCATGCTGGCTGGAGAATTCTGGGAGTTGAAGTTCCAACGTCTTACAGTTGCTCAGACTGATAAACACTGATCTGAATGCTGCTGAATTGCATCTCCCAGTAGCCACAACTAGCATGGTCAATGATGAGGAATCCCAGGGATTTTAATTTTGCAACGTTTGGGGCAGGGGTGGGCTTCAAAAATTTTAGCAAGGGGGTTCTCTGCCCGGTTGCTGGGTGGGCGTAGCCATGGTGGGCGTGGCCTAGTCAGCCTCCTGCACCGCGCGGCGGGGGGGGGGCATTTTTGCCCTCTCCAGGCTCCGGTGGCTTTTCTTGAGCCTCTGGGAGGGCAAAAATGGCCTCCCCATGCTCCCGATGCCCTCTGGAGGCTGGAAACACCCCATTTCCAGACTTTCTGAACTTCCGGTAGGCCTGTTTTTCGCCCTCCCTGAGCCTTTGTGTGTGCCCTGCACTTGCCTGAATCCAAAACAGGCCGCGTGGGGACTCCTGGGAGGGGTGGGGTAGGTGGGGCCAGGTTTGGGCCAGGAGTGGGATTTGGGGGTTCTCTGAACTGCATAGAATCTTAGCTAGAGGTTCTCCCGAACCCCTGTGAACCCCCAGGAGCCCAGCCCTGGTTTGGTGGGAAGGCTTAGTCCTTCTCCCTTCTGCTTTTTGCTTCGGTAAAAACTCCGATTTAAATTAAAAAAAACAAAACAAGAGAATGTATTTGAAATATTTGCTTTCACCCTCTCCACACACATCTAGACTTTTCTCATTTTGCGTCCCCCCCCTTCACTCTTCTTCCTATATTAAATCAAGCAAATGTCTCTGCTGGGTGTAAGCAGAGCAAGGAACAGTTTACCAGTGCTTTTGTAATATTAAGGGGAGATGAAAACCCTTGATGTGAAACAGGCTAATTCATCCGAACGGCAGATATCTAACATTCATTGGCTGCGGGACATTTCTTTCCTCCTTCCCCCAGTCTCCCTTTAAAAAAAACATAAAATCAAAAGATTTATAGGTGAGTTGACAGACGAGATAGGAATTATGGCCTTCATTATTATGTATTGATTTACAGAATACCGTTTTTGTTCTGCAGTGGAATAATTTACCCAGACTAGTCTATAATCAGATATCAAAGAAAGGGATTTGTGTGTTTGCATGCGAGAGGGAGGGAGGGAGGGAGAGAGAGAGAGAGAATGAATTGTGAGTCCAGGCTTAAACATTCAGATCTGAATTAAATCAGATATCAAAGGCTCTCATAGGTTTTGAGGATGTGTAAGGTGATTGTAGAGTGGGTGGGGCCATTTGGTGCATGGGGGTGTTGGAAGAAATGTCCATCTGGGTTCAGTTCCAAGGGGGAAAAAAGACACTGGAAACATGGTGGCTGGTTGGAAAGATGAATTTTTTTAATGGTGGACAGGACCACATGGTTTTGAGGTCCTGGGCAAAAAGGGAAGAAATGCTGAGAGTCCCTGGGTTTTATACCCTCTCTGGCTTTGAACTTCTTGGGGCACAGGAAGAGGATCCTGATTGGTTGCTGTCAGAGGTCATAGCTAGCTCTTTAGGTTGTCTCTGTGTTATGTTTGGTTGAATCTTGCTGGGTAATGATCAGTGGTGGGATTCAGCCGGTTCGCACTACTTCGGGAGAACTGGTTGTTAACTTTCTGAGCAGTTTGGTGAACTGGTTGTTGGAAGAAATCATTAGGGCAAAGAACCAGTTGTTAAATTATTTGAATCCCACCACTGCTGATGATGTAATGAAAGGGGCCTGAGTGGCGCAGTAGACTAAAGCACTGTGATTAACATTCAGCTGCCTGCAATTACTGCAAGTTCTAATCTCACCAGACTCAAGGTTGACTCAGTCTTCCATCCTTTCTAAGGTCGGTAAAATGAGGACCCAGATTGTGGGGGGCAATAAGCTGACTTTGTATAAAATATACAAAAGTATGAAGGCTATTGCTTAACGCACTGTAAGCCGCCCTGAGTCTCCGGAGAAGGGCGGCATATAAATCAAATCTAAAAAAGCAAAACAAAACCTCCTACTATGGCTCTGCCTAAAGGAGGTAGATCTTTATTATGTAGAATAGATTGGCCTTAATGGCCCATTGACAAAGGTGGTTGGGGGGGCTTAGTTTCTGCCTCCCTTTTAGGGGAAATATTCTAGCCTTTTAATATTCCCTAAAATATCTCATTTTCCTAGGAGAGGGGAGGGTGCTAACTTCCTGCAGGGGCAAGACCAAATTTTCCTTCCTCCCCCCCCCCCCGGATTTTTTTAAAAAGTAGGACAAGGCTAAATGTTTTGTTCTGCTTCTCTTTTTGCATTAATGTTGTTTTACATTTTTTGCTTTTCAGCTTTTCCTGCTTCAAAAAGTAGAAAACTCAGAGGCTTTCTAGAAGCGATAAAAAAAAAAAGAAATACTTTTTTGGGCAGTATGTAGCTTTGTTGACTAGTTTAGTACTGGTGCTAAAATAGTGTAAGAACTGAATTTGCATTGCATGGACATGGGATGTGTGAGTGACCTTGGGGGACGAGGAGAAGAGATGCTTCCTAGGAAACAATCAGACAAGGCAGACAGGTGCCTCCAGAGGAAGAAATTTATGAAGGACCTGTCCTAATTGATTCAGGCAGTTAAAAGTGGTAGGATATCAGGGTTCGTTAGGAAAGGGACAGATCTATATTTAGAATCAATGACATTAAAAATAGATTATGCTTGATTCAGGGAAAGATCAATTGGATTCAAGGACTTTAAAAATTGAAAACTCCCCCCTTTCCTTCACATTTTTTTAAAAAAGAAAAAGGTAATTAATCACTGCAGCAGGTTATCCCTAGGAGGAATAAATTGCCATTCCATATATATTTAATTAAAAGCACTGGGTGGATTGATACGATGGATGATTGGATAGGTAGATATGATATGATAATATGTATGTATGTATGTATGTAGTCCTCATTTTATGACCACAATTAAGCCCAAAATTTATGTTGATAAGTGAGAAATTTGTTAAGTGAGTTTTGCCCCATTTTACGACTTTTCTTGCCACATTTGTTAAGTGAATCACTGCAGTTGTTAAATTAGTAACACGGTTGTTAAGTGAATCTGGTTTCCCCATTGACTTTCCTTGTTGGAAGTTCACAAAAGGTGATCACATGCCCCCCTGGACACTACAACCAGGGGTGGTATTTGACTGGTTCAGACCGGTCCGGGCGAACCGGTAGCGGCAATTTGAATTGGTTCGCTGAACTGGTAAATAACACCTCTGACTGGCCCTGTCCACGCCTGTCCAGTTGCCTGGTCGCTGCTTGCTCCCCCCTTCTGGCTGCTCTCTGCTCGTTCCTTCCGGCCACTCACCATGCCCACCCCCTGCCACCCTATATATGTTGCCTTTGCCACACGGCCCAGCTAATCGCCTCGCCAGCTCTGCTCAGCTCACCAAAGGTAAGCAATGCATGCTGCCTATTCGCCCTTCACCTTGGGTCAGGGGCTGGGGCCTAGTGATGTGCCATTCCCCGAGGCCCTGGAACTGCTGCCCACTCACTGCCTGCCTCGGCTGGGTCAGGGAATGCACCATTTCCCGGCTCCGGCCTTCCCCTGGAACCTCTGCCTGCTCGCCGCCCACCTCACTCTTAACCTGCTGAATCCAGAATTCAGCAGGTGAATCCAAATTCAGAATTCAGAACCTGCTGAATCCCACCACTGGAATCTACCTGCCTCGGAGTTCTGCTTTCAATGGGTGTGTTACTGGGAATGCTGACACAACGTCTTAACCGCCAGCCCCTAAAATGTAAGAGTGAGAAGGTTGATCCTGGGGCACGAAGTTGACTTTCTTTAGTATGCGTTCATCGTCTCATGTGACATGGCCAAAGCTCCCTTTTTCCCTAAGAAATGCTACGTGACTCATTTGTCATTTTGCATATGTATCATCAGGCTGGCTACTCTCCGAATGCTGCACGAGCAGTTCAGGTTGCCGGGGGGGGGGGGGGGGGAGAAGAAATGCGCAGATGGAGGCATCTCTCTGCCTCCATCCTGGTTAATCAGGCAATCTCTTGAACTTTGAGTGAATGAGCCCTTGAGCTACTTGAACTTCTTTTTATTTCCTTCTGGATCTTTTTTTTTTCTTTCTTTCAAAAGCAGCCTAATGAAAATGTTCAGTTTCTGTAAAAAACACTAACTACATCTTGGGTGAGATGGAAAACTAGGTGGTGGGAACAGGAATGGAATGGAGTCTCTAGAAAAAGAACACAGACACCTGGATGGAAAGGGGAACCCAAGTAGTTCTTGCTTAGGGGCGGGTTTCAAAACCCGTTGCACCCACAACCGGTTCGCTTGTGGGTACACTCGTGCACGATTCTTCTCCGCATGCACAGAAGTGTCCGGACAGGTGGGCGGAGCCTCCTGCCACTGCCGCTACCGGTTTGCCCGATCCGGGGTGAACCAGTAGCAACCCATCACTGTTCTTGCTATAGAAGACTTAAATCATTAGGAATTCTTATGCATGTCTTAGTGAAAAAGTGAGAAGTGGAAAACTCGTTTGGACCACAGGCAAACACATTAGATCACGGTACAGTTAGTGTGGGCATTTGGCACTAGCTGGGCCAGGGTTAAAGGATGAATGTAGCCAAGTAGGCCATTTGGCTATATTCAAACTGACAGACATGAGTGCGTGGAAGGAGAGAAAATATCCAGTTGATATCTGAGCCATTTTTTATTCTGGAACAAGATACTGATCGGTGAATGTCTTGTTATCTTCATCCCAATATTTGAAAGTAAGGAGTCAGACATATTTCATCCTCTGAATATTTGGAAGATCAGAAGGCATGTCTCTCCTTTTTGGAGAGAACAATTAACCAATGGAACGGCTTTTCTCCAGAAGTTGGAGGTGCTTCAACATTGGAGGCTTTTTAAAAAAAAGATTGGAAGTGGTATAGGGCAGGAGTCAGCAACCTGCGGCTCTGGAGCCGCATGTGGCTCTTTCACCTCTCTGCTGCAGCTCCCTGTTACTCAATCGGCACGCGATTTATTGAACTTTTCAACCCCCGGTAGGCCAACCATGGATAAATCCAAGAAAAGAAAAGTTTCAGAAGAAAACAGAACATTTAATGTGGTCGCTCAAGAAATAGTCTGGCATGGAAAGGGTTTTGTGGCTCCCGGTGTTTTCTTTTCTGTGGGAAATGGGTCCAAATGGCTCTTTGAGTGTTTAAGGTTGCAGATCCCTGGTATAGGGTTTCCTGCCTGAGCAGGGATCGGGGTAATGGATGGTGGGTGGTGGGCGTAGAACTAGAAGACCTTCGGAGTTTCTTCCAATGCTGTTATTCTGTTATACTGTAAATGAGGCCTAGAGTTAGGTGCAAATTAGAATTTATCCCTAGCCTTTGCATTTCCCAATTGTTGGATTTCTCAATTATTCTAATGTAGTTTTCGGCTATTTAGACACTCATTTAAAGATGTGTACTCTGGGGGAAGATGCTTTTTAAAAGATACATTGAAATAATTACCTTTATTTGTAATTGGTGGGGGAAAGCATTTTTTAAAATAATGGCTCAAATTAATGCAAGACTGCAGCAGAGGAGTGAATATATATCTATCTTTCTAAGAGTGACATGAAGTGGAGACAGAAGGTTTTGTTTCTCATTAACAAATCCCCTTAGGACTCCAGGAACTGCCAGTTTTACAGGCATACTGATTATTTTAACTCAATATACATTTTACTGAAATGTGAATGCATGGGCATTATTTTTCTTTTCTATAACCTTGAATAATAATTTTAATCAACATTGATCTGAAAACAATGGATCTGTGGACCAATGCAGATGGTTTCTGGTTGCGGATTAAAATAACATAAGACAAAATATTTTCGTTTCCACGGTCAAAATTTGATGATGTCATCCATTCTGATAAAATTTTGGTATTCTTGCCTAAAGTTTCACCAAACTTAAGACAGACATCAACGTCTATGAGATTTGGGAACCTCATAAGATTTTAATGATTTGAAACAGCATTTAAAAATGTAAATTAATTTGATTTGATTTGGGGTCGTCCCATGGATTCCTTCCATAGGAGGAGTGGTGGGATTCAGCCAGTTCGCACCTATTTGGGAGAACCGGTTGTTAACTTTCTAAGCAGTTCAGAGAACCAGTTGTTGGAAGAAATCTTATTTTGTTTTTTTTCCACTTTATGGGGCTAATCCTGTAAGGAAGGCAGGAAGGAAACATTCTGCTGGTGTTTATAGCCTAATCTTTATTGCCCTGCTTACAGAAACTGCCTCTCTGGTTTAACCCTTATTACATTGTAACAGTAAGGTGAAGTGCCCATCAACGTCAGTGACATTGAATTGGCCAGACCCACATGGTCACATGACCACTGAGCCACGCCTACCCAGCTGGTCATTAGGGCAGAGAACCGGTTGTTAAATTATTTGAATTCCACCACTGCATAGGAGTAACATGAACACAGATGCACCATTGCTGACCAATGGCTTATATGGTGGAAGCTAGATAGTTGTTAACTGATTCAGTGACCAGATCATTGTCTTATCAGCATTCAGTGACAATATAATGGCTGGGAACCATTGTGAGAGACAAAGTGGGGTTCTTAGTGCTCTCTGAGCTTGGCTGTTTTCTTGCAGACATCAATGCTGATAATGTTACTTAGTTGGGTAAGGAAATGTCTGTAAGAAAACAACCAAGCTCGCAAGGAACATATTACCACATGTGGTGGCTATGCCCAGATGCAAGGAAATGCTGGTCAAAGATAAGAAATTGGCTAGAGGAAATTACTAAACAGCAAATAGATCTAATACCAGAACTATTCTTATTAGGTATATTAAGGGGGAATTATACTAAAAAAACTCAGTATATCATATTACACGTAATAACAGCAGCTAGAATCATCTATGTACAATACTGGAAAAACAATAGTACTCCCTCTGATGAAATGGTAATAAAAAAAAGTATTAGAATGTGCAGAGATGGACAGGCTAACAAATGAAATAAAAGAAGGAGGTAAAACGGAATACTATTTGGTTTGGGACACATGGTATAACTGCAAAGACTAAGAATGTAAAAGAAGACATGAGACGCAAAGACTAAGAATGTAAAAGTAAATTAAGTTGTGACAATAAAGGGTAATATATACAGGTATATAACTGCAATATTGATGCATTGTATAGAATAGATATGTACACAAAAGGAAAGGAAGAATAATAAAGAAAATAATTTGTATGTACTTAGGAGAAATACTGATACCGGAGCGCTGTAAAGATTGCAATTGTAATATATAAGGAAGAAAACTGTTTAATAAAAACTATTTAAAAAAAAATAAAACAACTAAGCTCAAAGAACACCAAGGATCCTACAGTTCTCTTCCTCCATCTCCACCTTCACCACCTGCTATTTCACTTCTCCTTCTTCCACTCCACAACCCCCGCTCCCTCCTAACACTGATGATGTTACCTAGGTGGGTGATGAAATGTCTCCAAGAAAACAGCCAAGTCCAGAGAGCACCAACGACCCAATAGTTCAACTCTGACAGGGGTGGGTTCTAACCGGCTTTACTACTGGTTCTCTTTGTGTGCGTGCTTCGCGCGCGATCGCCTCTTCAGTCATGTGCTTTGCACGCAATCGCTGTGCGCATGCACGCTTCGCTCGCATGCGCGCCAAACTTGCGCTTTACGCAAGCACGTTGTGAATCTGCCCAGCTGAGGTGCGGCAATCCGCTCTGCCGCACCTCTTAGCTGGGCGAAAAAAGAAGAAATATAAGGTCGGAATAACGCGGGGGCAGGTGGGAGGGCCCAGCTCCCGAAGAAACTGTTAAAGGTGACGGTTCTAACCCAATAACTTACTGATCAAAAAGTAATTTTTAGACCTTGGATAGACCCTAGGCCTCTTTATTTAAATAACAAGTAACCTATGTTTTACTTCAACAGATACACAGCTGGAACAGAGCTGATTACCTCAGAGAGTTCCCTTTTATACCGAAGGGGTGGAGTCATGGAATCAGGTAAGGTTATGTTACTGAGGGGGCGTGTAATATGGTTAACACTTGAAGAACAGTAAACAGATAGGGATACAGATAAGGTATAAATGAAGTTAGACATTTTACATAACAGAAACAGAACCGGTTCGGTGACGTAATAGCGTCACCGCTACCGGCTCGGCCGAACTGGGCCGAACCGGGAGCAACCTACCACTGAACGCTGAGCTGCAAATATTCTCTTCTACTGAAAGATGAAAATATGTATACCTTTAAGTTGTTCTCTGGCATCAACTTTCCTCCTTCCCCAAATCAAATAAATAAAGTGGATCTCATCAATTCCCTTGGTTTTTGAGGTTTCTTTGTAATTACAGGCAAGGAACTTCATCTGGAGCAATTTATAGGTCCTTTCATTCAAAGGTTTGCTGAGATTTCAGAACATTAGCAATATAACACCGTGGTAAATGAACTAGAGAATTGCTCAAGTCAGCATCTAAATGTTTAAATACTTCTTTCCCTTTTTTATCAGGTAGCTGTGAAATGCAAGTCTAGGGTTGGCAAAAACTCCAGAAGCATCAATCAACCAAACTGTCACTTAAAATCAAAGCAGTGAAGCTCAAGCTGACATCTTCGGAGCAGTGGTGTTAATAAGCCAAAAGCTTAAACATTTTTCATGCATTTGCCTTGCCATTTAACTCATGTTGGCCAAGCTTGGGCCACGTGCTGAACTAAGAAACTGAATTAATGACTCTGTGTTCTGTGTTGGGATCATCCTCCACATTCAAGAAAATTATTAGTAGAGAGAAGTTCCCTCAGAATGGGCTCCGGCACGAGTCTGAAAGCTCGGAAGACGAAACCTCTGGTCCCAGTGAATGACCCAGATTGGATGGTGCAAGAAAATTACTACACTGGAAAACAAAAATATCCATCCATGCATCCATCCATATTGTACATTCCCTTTTCCCCTCCAGGAGCTCAAGGTGACAGAGTTCTTTTAGGTCTCTTCTTTACTTTATTCCCATAACTACCCTGGTGTAGTTTGAGCTGAAGGAGTCTGGCCTGGAATGAACTAATAAGTAACTAGCAAGGAGCAGAGAAGCAAGACTGTTGATAAAGCTACCTTGGAGGCACCTCTGTGATCATGTGTAGCGGCAGCTGTGGGAAGTAGTGGACTCAATGAATTGCCTCCAGCGCTTCAAAGAAAATGCATTTTCAATCTGCTGTGTAGTTGAGCAGGGAAAAACGGTGTAAGGATTCAAATAGGAGATGACTGGCATTCCTGAGGCTAGAAATGAGAAGAGCAAATGAAGAAAGACACAAAGGCTTATAAGATCTGTGTCTTTTGTGTTCCTCCCTATCCACATTTCTCTCTCTCTCGCTCTCTCTCTCTCTCTCTCTCCCTCTCTCTCTCTCCCTCCCCCACTCTCTCCCTCCCTCCCTCCCTCCCCCTCTCTGTCTCTGTCTCTGTCTCTGTCTCTGTCTGTCTCTCTTTCCCTCCCTCTCTCTATGTTTGTTTCTGTCTGTCTGTCTCTGTCTGTCCCTCCCTCCCTCTCTCCCTCCCTCCCTCTTTATTTCTGTCTCTTTTTGTCTCTCTGTCTTTCTGTCTCTCTCACCCTCTCCCTCCCTCCCTCTCTGTTTCAGTTTCT
>WNWU01000079.1:2850663-2873804 GCA_012654045.1 Ptyas mucosa
AGGCCTCTCCTATCTTATCCCCTTCTCTCCCTCAGGCTGGCCCCATTGATCCTATCCAAATTCCCAGCCAGCAGGCCAGATGAATCACGCACTGGCCATGCCCAAGTGGCAGTTGGAACAGAGTTATTTTTAGGTGGGGAGGGGGAGTAGAACATCTTAACTCCTTAGCATCAGAGCATGTTAATAATAATATAAGAAATACTAATGATCTGATGGTTGTTTTGAAAAGTCCTTTCTAAGCAAGCACATAGAAGCCAAGAGGAACATACGTGCCAAATTTCAAGTTTGAAGGCTTTACGGTTCTGGAGATTTCGTGATGCTACATGAGTGGTTTTCGCTGATAGATAGATATATAGATATAGCTGGGCCAGGGTTAAAGGATGAATGTAGCCAAGTAGGCTATTTGGCTATATTCAAACTGACAGACATGAGTGCATGGAAGGAGAGGAAATATCCAGTTGATATCTGAGCCATTTTTTCTTCTGGAAAAAGATACTGATCGGTAAATGTCTTGTTATCTTCATCCCAATATTTGAAGGTAAGAAAGAGTCAGACATATTTCATCCTCTGTATATTTGGAAGATCAGAAGGAATGCCTCTCCTTTTTGGAGAGAACAAAGGGCTTTTTACTTTTTACTTCCAAACAGTGGAATAAAGAGGATTTTGAAAATCTACCTTGACCAATTGGACAGCTCTGATCTCAGTGGTGGGATTCAGCCAGTTCGCACCACTTCGGGAGAACCGGTTGTTAACTTTCTGAGCAGTTTGGCAAATTGGTTGTTGGAAGAAATCATTAGGGCAGAGAACCGGTTGTTAAATTACTTGAATCCCACCACTGTCTGATCTTCCCTATATTTGCTTAGCCAGTTTAATAGGCGGGAAGGAGAGAGGGAGGGAGGGAGGAAGGGAGGAAGGAAGAGAGAATGCAAGATGAGTTCAATCGATTTTATTTTAATATGAAAAAGTTGATTTGATTTAAATTCCTGTCTAAAGTCTGAGTTTGAAGTCTGTGATGGGCAATTTCAGCTATAACAGATGCCTAAAGTCCAAATTATGGCAAATCTCCTGGTTCTGAATACCCCAAAGCATCTGGCTGACCAAAAGAAAATACTGGATTATTATTAACCCCGGTCTAATTAGGAGGCTCTTCTTGTATTTTCAAATCTGGAAACAGCTTAACAGTACTATGAAGATGGAAGAGGAGAACATAGGTCATACCCGTGCTTTTTTAATCATCTGCAGTGCACTAATGTCCTGTTTTTTCTTCTTCTGAAGAGCTCAAGATGCTGAAAAAGCAACTCTCTATTATCACAGTCCTGTGAGAGAGGTTTTGCTCAGAAATGATGGTTTAATTGGTAAGTGGGGATTTGAAAGTAGGTCTCCCACAACTGAACCCAGAGTCCAAACACCCATGTTGGTTGCAATTTATATGGATGGGTAAATTGATTCTCCAGCCCCAAATTATTGTAACTGCCTACTGTAAGCGCCTTTATGATGCTTGTGTGACGCAGAGAAGCATCTGCATGTCACAACTTCCTGCTTTCTATTCTCTATTGCTTTTCTAAGTTACTAAAAACCAGTTTACTGCTGAGAGATGTTTGCTGTTTCAGCAGGATTAGTTTTAGGCCTGGGAAATGCCAAAAATTGTGCCAGCACATCAGGAGAACCATTATCAAATCCCACACTTTAAATATTTCATTCAAATCTTCCTTTTTCCTACGGTCTTTAATGGATATTTCTCACTGGTTTTTTTTATCTCAGCTTTCCTCCAACCTAGATAAAGATACTTCTTTAGATGGAGAAAATATTCTTCAATCTGATGGTTCAGAGGAAGCTTTCCTTACATAGAAATCTCAAGGAGAAATATTTAAATCAAATAGGCAACTGATCCAGCACAGCTGCTGTTATGGAATGATGGGACCAAACAACCTTCCGGGTCAACCAGAGCCAGTTTATTGTTGCGCAGGTTCAGAGCAGATTCATACCTGAAAGTCTGAACAACTTATGAATTTGAGATCACAGTTTTTATACATTTTCAAACAAAGGATTCTGCTAACACCGCGGTTTTACATTTGTTACATTTAATTGACATTTCCTAGTTACTAAACTTTTACATTATCTTTGCCAAACAGTCGTAATTCTTCTGTAAATTACTGGAGCATAGATACAAATTATCTTCTGTTGATAAACAACTCCTAGCTCATGTGGATACCCTTGACCTAACCAACCTTTAAGCTGTATGTCACTAGAATGTTTCTATCTTCTGACAATGTAGAGACCTCCTTACAATGTATCTCCTATCCAAAAGGAATTTGGCTGAATTTGTACTTTTTCCAACTGGATACATTTCCTGCTTTTAGAATACAGTGAATAGAAATGAATAGAAAGTTGTCCAGTGATCATCTAACAGATCCCGTATTAATCATATTATTAATATTAGTTATAATATCTATATGGCTGTCCTTCCGTGATAGCTATGCCTCCTCAGAAGATATATTACCACTGATGGGATTTAACTGACTTTAATATAATCTCCAGCAAGCACGTTTCTCTCAAACAAGCACATTTTCTTTCTTACAATACTGTGAATAAGGAGGGCCCTTCAGTGTTCATCCAGCTGAACCCACATTATCTACATTACTGCAGAACTGAAGGTTTCCATTTTTGCACATGGACCAGTGGTGTTTCAAATCTCCAAGCATTAAGAATGCTCTGGAGCAGCGGTCACCAACTGGTGGTCCGTGAGAAAATTGTGGTGGTCCGCAGAAAAATTATTTGCATTTTTTTTATATTGCACTAAATCAGGGGTTCTCAAACGACGGCCTCTGGGACAGACGTGCAATGAACGTTTGTGTTGTTGCAGAGAGTCTCCCCCTTTGGGGTCTTTTTGTGTGGGTTGGAGGGAGACGGAAATTCCGACTTGGGGTCTGCTTCAGCCTCCTGGTGTGAGGCTTTGGGCGAAGGCTGGAGGGAAGTGCCGCTGGTGGCGAAGAACCGGAGGGCCTCGTTCCAGTGGGACTGCATCATGGCCTGGAACTGGCTGACTATCTCAGCCTGCTGAGCCTCCAGGCGCCGGTACCTGGCCTTGCACTCCTGCAGGTCTTCCCTCTGTTTGGAAAGTCTATGCTCGTAGTCCTCAGTGAGGTGCTTCTGCTGGGCCTCCTTCTTGATCAGATCCAATTTGAACTGAGCCAGCTGTTTTGCCAACTCTTTTTCCTGGTGGCTGCTTAGCTCCAACAACTGATTCCTGTAGGGGTCCTAAGGAGCCCAGGCGGGGAGACAAGGAGTGGCTGGGAGGGGAGAGGCAAGTAGAGGCCGGCGTGGCGCCCCTTGATGTGAGTGACATCAAGTTGACCACACCCACCCAGTCACATGACCACCTACCCATGCCCACCCAGCCGGTCATTAGGCAGATCATATTAGTAGTGGTCCACAAGATTTAAAATTATGTTCACAGAAAAAATTAGTAAGGAAAATTTATATTTGATCATACATGTAATAACAGCTGCAAGAATTGTGTATGCTCAAAATTGGAAATCAGAGAAAATACCTTTAGAAGAAGAAGTAATAAAAAAAATTTTAGATTGTGCAGAAATGAATAAATTAACCCTGAGGATTAAAGATAAGGAGGAATCAGAATATTTTAAAACATGGAATTATTTTTATAGTTGGTTGGAAAAGAGATATAAATAACTGATACCATAATTATGTATAAATGATGTTTGTAATATTGATTTAGCAATGAAATGTTAGAATGGTTTGGATGAAGATGAAGATAGGAGAAACTTATGGAAGATGGAGAAGAAGCCTAGAAGATAACACCCAGATGTCACAGGGAAGGGAGGATTGATGTATTAAATGTTTGCTTATCTTAATAAAAAAAAAGTATTAAAAAAAAGATTTAAAATTATGAATTTAGTGGTCCCCGAGGTCCGAAAGGTTGGGGACCAGTGGTGGGATTCAGCCAGTTTGCACCACTTTGGGAGAACCGGTTGTTAAACTTTCTGAGCAGTTTGGTAAACTGATTGTTGGAAGAAATCATTAGCACAGAGAACCGGTTGTTAAATTATTTGAATCCCATCACTGTTGGGGACCCCTGCTCTAGAGAAGGATTCAAATTAGGCTGGAATTGTTTCAAGTAGAGTTACCGTATATCTCTTGATCCCATCTGTATCAGAGAGATTTGCCTGGAATTATGATCACTATGTTCCAATTCGCAAATTAGTCAAAAATAAATCCTTCTCTGATCCTACTGAAATCTGGTGAGACCCAGCCTTTGCAGCAAGACATGAGAGAAGGAAACTTCTCATTCCAGAAGGAAATCAAATCTGTAATCTCACCAGGGTAGGTCAAGCTGTTACATGGTATGTTCTATTAGCTCTCATTGCTGCTACTGAGTCCAATTATGCCCACAGAATCCAATTATGTGAGGCTTATGCTAAGAAAGTAATTATCAAGGACACAAATTAATTAATAAAAAGATCAGCCTTCTATTGGGTAAATACCTACCAATCATGGTTTCAGGTGTGCTCATCAAACCTGGAGTTCATTATTGCAAGGATGGGTAGCTTACCTGTGAGCTTAAAGAAGTCTTTGCCTTAACACAATAACAGAAGAATAACAGAATCACAGTTGGAAGGGACCTTGGAGATCTTCTAGTCCAACCTCCTCTCAAACAAGAAACCCTATATCAGTGATGGCTAACCTTTTTGCCATCGCGTGCCAGGAGGGCGGTGGATGGGGGAAGTTCGCGCGTGTGTGTGCCCACGCCCATAATTCTATGCGCCCTCCCCTGCACATGCATGTGCAACTCCCCCTCTCCCCCCCCAGCCTCTCTAGGAGTCTCTGGAGGCTGGGGACAGCAAAAAATGTCACTTCCTGTGGCGGACCACAACATTTGTTTGCTACCGGTTCGCTCGTGGGTGTGCGCGTAGTGTTGTGCGTGACGCTTCTGCGCATGCGCAGAGACATCCGGGTGGGTGGGCGGAGCCTCTCGCCGCTGCTGCTACCAGTTAGCCCGATCCAGAGTGAACTGGTAGCAACCCACCACTGGTTCTCTACTTGATTAATTTCCATCCGTTGCTTCTTGTCCTGCCTTCAGGTGCTTTGGAGAATAGGTTGACCCCCTCTTCTTTGTGGCAGCCCCTCAAATAATGGAACTCTTTGTGCATGCCAACATCCTTTCTGCTACTTCTTCAACAGAGAAAAATAATCAGGATCCAAAATACACCAATACAAAGAGTAAAGAGATGGAGAGGAACTCTAAATAAACAATTAAGACCTTCTTATGTCTTCTGTCATTTTGCTTGTCATATTCAGGACAGGTTGCATGCACAGTTATGGATGGTTGAAGGTTGGATTAGATTTACTCATTTGATTTCTAAAAACATTCAAACTGCTATTGGCTATGTTTACCTGATAAATTTAATCAAGTCAGCTGAAAACCTCCTGGGTATAACCTTCTAGCATGCTAAGTTTGGATAATTTTAACCTTCATTTGTTTTGGGGTTTTTTTTTTTTGTTTCAGCTTGTCTAATAGAACGAATCAATTCCATTTGATTAGTTGATTATTTGCTTTATAATGGAAACCAGGAAATCAATTAATTCAGGAACCAGGTTAGGTCTGTGGTGTGACTACATTCAGTTTGGATCAGATCAAAGGGTCCATCTTGTCCAATATACTACAGCTCCACTTGTGAAGTAACAGGAGCGAAAGAGAGACAGATAAATACAAAACCAGTGACTTTTTCTAGCTCCATCTGACTTAGTTGGCTTTACTTGTAATTGTTAATAACCTGAAACACTCTGAGAAATGTGATCTGTATGTAATACATTGTGGATAGGACAACCAATGTTCCTTTGGCTGCGCTGCAGCTTCTAGCAATCAGTCAATTTGCCCAAAGGAGAAGGAGATTCAGGGTTGAAACGCAGGAAGATTTTTCATCTCTGTAGACTAGGTCGACCAGTGGGAATAGAGCAGTTCTACCTGTTCTATGGGCATGGCTTGGTGGGCATGGCAGGGGAAGGATACTTCAAAATCTCCATTCCCACCCCACTCCAGGGGAAAGATATTGCAAAATCCCCATTCCCTCCCCACTCCTGGGAGAAAGATATTGCAAAATCTCCATTCCCACCCCACTCTGGCCAGCCAGAGATGGTATTTGCCAGTTCTCTGAACTACTCAAAATTTCCGCTCCAGAACCTGTCAGAACCTGCTGGGTTTTACCCCGGAATAGAGTTCAACTATTCTGGATTATTTGACTTGCCAAGTTATGGTAAAAAAGAAGAAAAAAACTCTCTGGGAGTGAAGTTTAGTTTAGTTTAGTTTAATTTATTGTCATTGCACCTCATACAATGAAATTAAATGCCATCTTCGGTGTACATTATAACTATATAATGTAAGTCAAGGTTGACTCAGCCTTCCATCCTTCCGAGGTAGGTAAAATGAGGACCCGGATTGTGGGGGCAATAAGCTGACTTTGTATAAAAAAAGAACACCGCTTAGGGAGGGCCGAAAGCCCTACTAAGCAGGTATATACAAAAGTATGAAGGCTATTGCTTAACGCATTGTAAGCCGCCCTGAGTCTCCGGAGAAGGGCGGCGTATAAATCGAACCAATAAATAAATAAATAAATATAAAAATAAAACACAAACACACATCCTTCACATTCTATACAATTGAACTGAAAACCCAATATTGCATTAATATTGCACTATACAATAGAATTCAATATAGTTACTGACCTGAGATAGAAGCTGCTTTTCAGCCTATTTGTCCTCGTTTTTATTGTCCTGTACCGTCTGCCAGATGGTAATAGTTCAAAAAAAAAAAAAAAGGTGCCCAGGATGAGATGGATCTTTAAGAATGTTTTGAACTTCCTTAAGGCATCAGGAGCTATAAAACTCTTCCAAGGAGGGGAGAGGGCAACCACTGATCCTCTGGGCGATGACGTTGACCCTCTGGAGCGCTATAGTATCTGCCACTGTGCAATTGGCAAACCATACACCAGTGCAGTAAGTTAAAATACTCTCTATGCAGCGGTAGAAGGCCACCAGCAGTTTTTCATTCAGTTGTTGCTTCCTGAGAAGTTTCAGGGAGTATAAGAAGTGTTCCAACATTTGCCTCATGGACTCATAATCCATCCTTCTGAAGGAGACATTTAGTAGTTTCACACATTGTGTCTGAGTGAAGAGGATACTTTTGATAGAAGGGCTTCATACTGACTTTAATCTTGGCTACAACAAGATAGGACTGATTGTGATATAGCTGGTGGTGTGAAACCGCCCATCATGATGTAGCTGATTTGTTAACATGACGTGATATAATAGAATAACAGAGTTGTAGGAGACCTCGGATGTCTTCTAGTCCCTGCACAAACAGAAGACGCTACACCATTCTAGACAAATGGCTGTCCAATCTCTTCTTATAAACCTCCGGTGGTGGAACATCCATAACTTCTGAAGGCAAGCCATTCCACCGATTGATTTTTCTCACTCTCAGGAAATTTCTCCTTAGATCTAGATTGCTTCTCTCCTTGATTAGTTTCCGTCCATTGCTTTGTGTCCTGCCTTCTGTTCACTTAAGTGTTTCACTAAAGCATTTACATACTTAAGCAAAGTATGCAAGAAAAGCAATTGTATTTTCTCAACCTAGGATGACCTGGGTAGGTAACACAGTCATAAGGTAATTGGGTTGTTTAGTCAATATTTTTTGAGAATCACCATAGTCGTGTAGAAAGTTAGCACCCACCCCTCTCCCAGAAGAATGAAATATTAGGAAATATTAAAAAGGCAGAATATTATATTTCCCTAAAGGAGAAATAGAGAAACATGCTCTTGGAGACAGAAAGCAGCCCCCAAGCCCTTCTTAATAGCCCCCAGAAGATATTTTGTGCCCATTGAGAAAGATTGGGCCAACCTATCTACAAAACAAAAGACCTTCAGATCCAGGGATTAAGACATGACCCTTCAGGACATAATAGGATTAACCCACTGCCATCTAGCAGTAGAGATCACCATACTGCACAATCTCCCGAGGACATTGCACCAGCAGTCCAAACTTCAACCAAACTTAGGTTAGATAAACTACTAGGATTTGTACCTGGCACCATGGGAGTCTGACAACAGCCAATATAATATATGATCTTGCACAGGAACAGAAAGCTCAAGTTCAAAGCCCAAGAGAAGGTATAAAACCCCTTACTCTCCACTCCATGTGGTCAGCTGTACCAGGACCTCAAACCCATGTGGTTCTGTTTCATCATTAAACCATCTTTCCAATCAGCCTCCATGTTTCCAGTGTCTTTCTCCCGGCTTGGAACTGAACCAGATGAATATTTCTTCCAACAGCTGCATTCATCCTTAAACTGAATATCAAATAAAGCAAGGTATTTCCATAAACAAAGTGATTAAAGCTAGTACATGAATGCAATAAATGGCAATGAAGGAAGAGATTAATCTTGTGAGTTTGATCTTGCAGGGTTTGCTGAATTGCCAAGGAAGAGGATAACATAAAAAAACCCAGCAGTAAATTAATTTGTTTTGTTGCCTACGAATTCAAATGATGAAAAGTCCTTGAGCAAAACAGGATGAGCACAAATTTATTTTCCTGACGTGAAGATGATCAAAAGTACAATATTGCATGTTTGCTAATTGTTTGATGGTTGCTGAGTCTTTGCATCTATTTTTGAAGAACAGAGAATAATGAGCTAGCATGATTTGAATGAGCGGAGATGTTGTCATCATAACTGAAGGACTGGAAATTAGAGTGTCCCACAAAACCTCTCCAAATAGAGGAAGGAGATCAACCATTTTTGCTCCCGACAGCTGCTCTTCATGAGGACTTGATTCAACTTGTTGTGCAAATTAAGAAAATTAATTTTATCGAATGCAGAAAGTCGCAGATACGCTTCCCATCCTCGCCGCTGAAAAAACACCAGGGAGCGGTTGACAGGAAAGTCTTCCACCTGAGTTACAAAGGACATTTGCATCTCTATCAATGCTTGATTTATTTTCACTTCCTTGAAGGAGTGCCGAATTAGGAAGAATTTCCAGCTAGCTAGCTAGCTGGAGGGTATTGATGTCAAGCTCCATTTCTTCATCCATCGCAATATTCACAGGGACATGACTCATTGTTCCCCAGGGCACCACGCAAACTTGGCAGGATCAAACCACAGAGATAGAAGCACAACCTGCTAATGAGATGCCCTGTCATATGGATGTGCCCACAACCCACTCCAAACTCTGAATAGAAGTATTTTCAAGTGAAACTGCTGAAATCCAAATGCTATAAGAAAAGTAAAGTTTTCTTGAAGTAGAGTTTCAATCCTGGTGGCTTCTTGGCACATCTAGGCAGTTTTCTTGGCAATAACATGGAGTTGCACTATTTTTGCCTTTCAAAGTTTTGTTTTGTTTTTTTAATTTCTCAAAAGTCAGATCTCCAAAGCTACAGCCCTGGAGTTTGCCAAGTCTCCCATACAAATGCTAAATTGGATTCATTATCCACGTCCACCAAATTGCTTCTCTAATGGTGCAGAATAAAGGAAGTACCACCTGGTTTCTGTTCTGCTATTGCCTTGTACATAAAAAGTTTAAAGCTGGAATCATATCCCTTTGAAGATGTTCCTGCTGATGCTTGCAGTATATTTTCCAATGGATGGATGGATGGACGGATGGATGGATGGATGGATGGGCAAGCTAGACTGATTGGCGTGTGTGTTTGTATTGATCCGGATATAGAGAATGACTAGGAACATGCTGGTGCAAATTAAAATTAGCCTCAATAATTAATTGTCCAAAACTAAGGTAAAGGTAAAGGTTTCCCTGTCAAGTCATGTCCAGTTTTAGGGCACAATGCTCATCTCCATTTCTTAGCTGAAGGAACCAGCCAACTTTTATCATTCTGTTATCGTTATCCAACTTCCCTCACCTGAAGTTTGAGGTTTCCACAGCAGATCAAACCATACTTATTCATTCAAGCCAGCATTTTGGATCATGGAGTTCAGTGAAGAATATTGGAGCAAAGTATTACTTTGTAATAGGACATAACAAGACACCAATTGGGTGGTCCCAAAAAGATATTCTACCTTTGCGTTTTCAGAGTCCTTAAAAAGAAATCCTCCCAGTTGGTTTCTCCAACTATGAGCCATGGTGGCGCAGTGGTTAGAATACAGTATTGCAGGCTAATTCTGCCCACTGCCAGGAGTTTGATCCTGACTGGCTCAAGGTTGACTCAGCCTTCCATCCTTCCGAGGTCAGTAGAATGAGGTCCCAGATTGTTGAGGGCAATACTCTGACTCTGTAAACCACTTAGAGAGGGCTGTAAAGCACTGTGAAGTGGTATATAAGTCTAAGTGCTATTGCTATTGCTCCATTCTACTGCCAGGATTGGGTATACTATAATTTCTATCTGTTACTTTTGTTTTTGTTGTTCTTCTGAGCTTCCCAGTTACATATTGATTGGCATTATAGGGAGAAAATGTTGGACCAAACATCATTTGAGTTGGATCCTGTGTTTTTCGGGAAACAAACACATATCTCTTGGTGCTCTGAATTACTCTGTGAAATATAAAAGCTGAGGGGAATAGCCTCACATTTCAGGCACCCCTCACGCATGACTTTTCTGTCACTTCTCATTGGTTTCAGCATGGTTACCCCTACACTTGATGGGAGGACATTATTTTACCTGAAACTGTTACTACTGTGGGAAAATGGGTCAGGCCCGAAGGCCCAACGAAAGAGATGGCTTCCAGGCCTGACAGAAAAGTGATTTAAACAAAAACAGTTTCAAGTAAAATAATGTTTGAAAACTGTTTTTATTGAAGACTAAACCTCTCCACAACCTGATGCACAGTTACCTTCCTCTTTCAAGCTTATCATATTTTCCACAAATCCTGATTTTTATTTTTGAGAAGGTTAGATCTGCTGGTTTCATAACAAATATGAATAGATACATCTCTATTCTGCTGTCCAGCACCTGATTCTTTTTTCTCCCCTCAGATCTTTTCCAAGCACAGCAACTCTTCAGATATAATTGTATTATTTATTTATTTTTTTGTGGAAAAAAATAAAGAGATCGACTGAATTCTTCTGGTTCTTGTTTAACCGCCGATGGCAAGAATATAAGTGATGTCTTGCGCTGCACTTTTTAAATTCTGTCCACCAAATGCATGTAACAAATGTAGACTGTGCAAAATTGAGCTGGTGGGTCAAAAGTGAAGGAGGATTCGGCGCGCCCTGTGATTACATGCTCCGCTTCAGCTGACCTGTGTGTTGAAAATGTCCCTCTGTCATATTTCAATCTTAAATGCATCAGTCGGCCTGGTGGTTGTTTGAAACTGTTTGCAATTAATTCCTCTTTGCCAAGTTTGGGGTATCTTTGCAGCCCTTTGAAGAAAATCAGTATGTCAATCCTGAAGTGAACCTGGCTGAGGTCTTTTTTGGAGGCTTCAGTGGGAGAGAGGTGGGAAATAGCTAGATGGGATTTTCAGGGGTGGGCTTCAAAAATTTTAGCAAGGGGTTCTCTGCCTGGTTGCTGGATGGGCGTTACCATGGTGGGTGTGGCCTAGTCGACCTCCTGCACCATGGCAGAGGAGGTGTTTTTGCCCTCCCTGGGCTCTGGAGGGTTTCCTCGAGCCTCTGGGAGGGGGAAAATGGCCTCCCCAGGCTCTGGAGGCCCTCTGGAGGCCTCGCCCTCCCCAAGCCTCCATGCGTGTCCTGCACTTACCTTAAGGTGACCAACTTTTTTACAATGAGAAGGAGGACACGTGTGTGTGTGCCGTGTCGTGTTTCGGTAAGAAGTAAACAAAGTCACTTGCACACGGCGCACTCTCTCAAAACTATTCTCCTGTGCAGAGCGCATGCGTTTCATAATCGCGTCTCGCCGCACTGTACCGAGCCTTGATGAATCGCCTTGTCAAATACAAATACGTCACATCACACGCAACGGATCGGATCGGCATCGATCGAATATAGAGATTTACAGATTAGTCTTCAAATATCGAAAAGGAGGACATGTAGAAGGATACTTTTCGAGTGAGGACAGAACTTACAAAAGGACTGTCCTCCCTAAAGGAGGACGATTGGTCACCTTACTTACCTGCATCCAAAACAGGCCATGTGGGGACTCCTGGGAGGGGCAGGGCAGGATGGGCAAGGCCAAACAGGAGTGGGATTTGGGGGTTCTCTGAAATGCACAGAATCTTAGGTAGAGGTTCTCCCGAACCCCTGCGAACCCCCAGCAGCTCACCCCTGGGGGTTTTGTAGCCAAAACTATTACGTTTTCCTGTGGGAACCAAGGATATTCTCTCAGGTGGCTGGCCAGAGAAGGAGTGATGTCACCAAGCAACCGGTCAGCATCTTGATTGGACAGCATGACCAATGACTTGGGGCAAAGGGGAAACTTTTACTTTTTAATTAAGTGAAAGCTGTGGGAACTTTAGAGTCGGCTTTCACCAGTTGTGTCAATATGATGTATCCAATAAATTGTTCTTTGAGGAAATGGCTGCCTCAGAGTTCTGCTTTCTATGGGTGCACTACTTGGAACGCTAACATCAAGCCAACTCTCCCTTTCATGCAGTCCTTGACTTACAACAGTTTGTTTAATGACCATTCGAAATTACAACGGCACTGAAAAAAGGCGACTTATGACTTTTTTTCACACTTACAACCATTGCAGCATCCCCACGGTCACGTGGTCAAAATTAGGGTGCTTGGCAACTGGTTCATATTTATGACGATTGCAGTGTCCCGGGGGTCATGGGGTCCCCTTTTGCGACCTTCTGACAAGCAAAGTCAATGGAGAAGCCAGATTCACTTAACAACCTTGTTGCTAACTGAACAACTGCAGTGATTCCCTTAACAACTGTGGAGAGAAAGATCGTAAAATGGGGCAAAATTCACTGAACAAATGTTTCACTTAGCAACAGAAATTTTGGGCCTAGCTGTGGTTGTAAGTCGAGTGTACTGCAAGAGAAGAAATCATTAAGGTGTCTCATTGTCAAAAACACAGATACACACTGATTCCTTCTTACAAATATTTCCTTATTTTTTAAAATGTTATGCAAGGATTGAATTTAGCAATGCTGGTCTGTGACCGCAATAAATATTTGATTTGAACTGAGGTTAGCAAGTCACATTTCACTATCAAGTTGAATAAATCAAATATTTCAAAATATGATGCAATCCTGGGGATGGCTGGTGGCCTAAGGAAACTGTTGCTGTCTTGTTATCCTCCTAGCTTTCTGAATTTTTAACCTGTTTTTTTATTTTTGCTTGTAAGTTTTAACCTGTTTTTAATTCAACGTTTAATCTAAACTTTTATTTATTTATTTATTTATTTATTTATGTTTGTTTGTTTGTTTGTTTGTTTGTTTATTGGTTCGATTTATATGCCGCCCTTCTCCGGAGACTCAGGGCGGCTTACAATGCGTTAAGCAATAGCCTTCATACTTTTGTAAATACCTGCTTAGTAGGATTTTCGCCCCCCCTAAGCGGTGTTCTTTTTTATACAAAGTCAGCTTATTGCCCCCACAATCCGGGTCCTCATTTTACCTACCTCAAAAGGATGGAAGGCTGAGTCAACCTTGAGCCTGGTGAGATTTGAACTCGCAGTAATTGCAGGCAGCTGGCAGCTAAGTGCTATTTAACAGCGCTTTAGTCCGCTGCTCCACCAATGCTTTGTTTGTTTCATTTGTATCCCACCAAAATAACTCTTGAAAAGAAGGACTAGGGGTGTCATGATAGCAGTGTTCCACTATCTAAGGGGCTGCCATAAAGAAGAGGGAGTCAAGCTATTCTCCAAAGCACCTGAATCAGGGGTGAAATTCAGCAGGTTCTGACCAGTTCTGTAGAACCAGTAGCGGAAATTTTGAGAAGTTCAGATAACCGGCAAATACCACCTCTGACTGGCCCCAGAGTCGGGTGGGAATGGAGATTTTGTAATATCCTTCTCCCAGGACTGGGGAGGGAACGGGGATTTTGCAGTATCCTTCCCCTGCCTCGCCCACCAAGCCACACCACACCCAGTAAGCCACGCCCACAGAACCGGTAGTAAAAAAAATTGAATTCCACCACTGACCTGAACCAAAAGCAACGGATTCAAACTAATCAAGGACAGATCCAACCTAAAACTAAGGAGAAATTTTAGTGACAGTGAGAACAATTAATCAGTGGAACAGTTTGCCTTCAGAAGTCGTGGGTGCTCCATCACTGGAGGTTTTTAAGAAGACAAGAAGCAATTGATGGAAAGTAATCAAGGAGAGAAGCAACCTAGAAATAAGGAGAAATTCCCTGACAGTTAGAACAATTAACCAGTGGAACGATTTGTCTCTTGAAGTTGTGGGTGCTCCAACACTGGAAGTGTTTAATAGGAGTAGTTCAGAGAACCGGTAGTAAAAATTCTGACTGGCCATGCCCCCATTTATTCTCTGCCTCCCAAGCCCAGCTGATTGGGAGGAAATGGGGATTTTGCAGTAACTTTCCCCTGCCATGCCCACCAAGCCACACTCACAGAACCAACCGGTAGTAAAAAGCTTTGAAACCCACCATTGGTCCTACTTACCTTTACTATGGGTTCGCAGCAGGGCCGCACGCATGCGGTTCTTTTGCTTTTGCACGTGCGCCCTTCTGCTCATGCAGAATGACATCTGGGTCAGTGGGCGGAGCCTCCTGCTGGTTTTACTACCAGTTCTATAGAACCGGTCCGAACCGGGGGCAAACAACCACTGGTGTGTGCACCGGCGCACCGGAAACCTGAAGACCAGCTGGTTGGAGTGCACATGCCTGTTTTTTGGCCGTTTTTTTGGCCATTTCCAGTCCATTTTTTAAAAAAAATTTGATTTATATGCCGCCCTTCTCCGGAGACTCAGGGCGGCTTACAATGCGCTAAGCAATAGCCTTCATACTTTTGTATATTTATACAAAGTCAGCTTATTGCCCCCACAAACTTGGTCCTCAATTTACCTACCTTAGAAAGGATGGAAGGCTGAGTCGACCTTGAGCCTTGGTGAGATTCGAACCTGCAATAATTGCAGGCAGCTGATGTTAATAACAGGGCTTTAGACCACTGTACTATCCAAGGCTCGATTTTTGGCCAAAACCAGCCCGGAAACTGGCCTGAAAACCAGCCTGTTTTGGAGGATGTTTTCCAGGTTCTTTTCGGGCCATTTTCCAGCACTCCTGCGTCCGCGAAGTGCAGTTGGGCGGCACGCACGTGCCCACAGAGAGGGCTCTGCGTTCCACGTCTGGCACGCGTGCCATAGGTTCGCCATCATGGGTATAGGGTTTCCTGCTTGAGCAGGGGGTTGGATTAGAAGACCTCCAAGATCCCTTCCAACTCTATTATTCTATGCTCTGTATTTATTTTATTATCTATTCCCAACTTTTTTTTAATAAAAGAGATGATTTCCAAATGAATTGTCAGCAACATCTCATGGCAAATGAGGAAATGTCAGATGTGCCGAAATACACACACACACACACACACACACACACAAAATGTTGCTCTAACATACCGTAATTTGTAGGCAACTTCAATTTCTTCCACTGAAAGACGTTCTATTTGTCTTTGCAATCCCGCCTCTTTTTACTGCTTTTGCTATAAGAGGCTAGTGTCTTTCCAGGCCTCTGGAAATGTATTTTGAGCGGAGGATTTCATTTTGAAATTGAAGATTTTTTTTATTCTGATTGATGGGATTCATTTGGATTGATTTAGGCTGAGAATTTGTTCTGTTCTGATGGATGGGATTTGTTTAGATTGATTTCGGCTGAAAATTTATTTTATCCTGATGGATGGGATTTGCTTAGATTGATTTATGCAGAGAATTAATCTTATTTTGATTGACGGGATTTATTTAGGCTGATTTATGCTGATGTCTTTTCATTGGATTGCAATTTTCTATTGATGAGAATGACTCTGGAAATTGAAATGGTGTTGAACACATTTCTTCTTTGTTGTATTATTCTTTTAGATTCGGGTTTTTCAACATTCGCAACTTTAAGATGTGTGGACTTCATCTCCCAGAATTCCTCAGCCAGCCATGGGGAATTCTGGGAGTTGAAGTCTACACATCTTAAAGTTAATTTGAGTCACCTTCACATTGCCACATTTCCCAACAAAATCATTTGCTGGCTGGAGAATTCTGGGAGTTGAAGTCCACAAGTCTTAAAGCTGCCAGGTTTGAAGACCTCTGATCTATACTATACCATTTCAGACAGGTGGCAATCTGAAAGATCTCAAGTGATGAAGCATCCACAACTTCTGAAGGCAAAGCTAGTCCACTGGTTAATTGTTCTCACTGTTAGGAAGTTTCTCCTTAATTCCAGGTTGATTCTCTCCTTGATTAGTTTCCATCCATTGTTTCTTGTCTTGCCTTCTGGTGCTTTGGAAAATAAGTTGACTCCTTTGTCTATAGACATCATTCCATCAAGACTGAGTGAAGCTGATGATTTACTGACAGGACCATGCCCTTATGGCATTTTCACTTCCAACAATGATAGCTTCATGTGCCAAAATGCTTGACAGACTTTGTCAATATGGATTGAACACGTAGCTGGGGAGTGATATTGGCCTAGATATCTTGGAGTGATTCCAGCAGCCGAAAGGTGAAGACTTTTCAGAGATAATCTGAGAATCATACCTTCAAAATGACATCAGTTTCCTTAGTTTGACTCATTGCTTAGACCAGCAGTCACCAACTGGTGGAAAATTTTAATGGTCTGCAGAAAAAATTATTTGCATTTTTTATATTGCACTAAATCAGGGGTCCTCAAACTATGGTCCCTGGGCCAGATACATGCAATGAATGTTTGTGTTGCTGCAGAGAGTCTCCCTCTTCTGGGTCTTTTTGTGCGGGTCAAAAGAGGGCAGAAATTCTGACTTGGGGTCTGCTTCAGCCTCCTGGTGCAGAGCTTTGGGCGAAGGCTGGAGGGAAGTGCCGCTGGTGGCAAAGAGCCAGAGGGCCTTGTTCCAGTGGGACAGCATCATGGCCTAGAACTGGCTGACCATCTCAGCCCGCTGAGCCTCCAGGTGCCGGAACCTGGCCTTGCACTCCTGCAAGTCTTCCCTCTGCTTGGAAAGCCTATGTTCGTAGTCCTCAGTGAGATGCTTCTGCTGAGCTTCCTTCTCGGTCAGATCCAATTTGAATTGAGCCAGCTGTTTTGCCAACTCTTTCTTGTGGTGGCTGCTTAGCTCCAACAACTGCTTCCTGTTGGGGCCCTAAGGAGCCTGGGCGGGCAGGCAAGGAGTAGAGGCTGGCAAAGCGCCCCTCGACGTGAGTGACATCGAGTTGGCCACACCCACCCAGTCACATGGCCGCCTTGCCATGCCCACCCATCCAGTCATTAGGCAGATCATATTAGTGGTCCGCGGGATTTAAAATGATGAATTTAGTGGTTCCTAAGGTCCGAAAGGTTGGTGACCTCTGGTATAGACTTCTCCATTAGAAAACCCTTGATTGTAACTACCGTGTTAATGAATGTTGAGTTGAAGTGTGTCTGTGACTCTCTCTCTCTGTGTGTGTGTGTGTGTTGCAAAAAAAAATTATACAATCCTGAGAAAGAGGGATGCACGAGCAAAAAAGACTCAAAAGAAGCTCACCTTAGTTTTATTTAGGACAGATGAGATCGAAATCTAGCCAAGTTTTCAAGATTCCGCTAGTCTAATATAATACAATAAAACATTTCCTAGAATCGAGATGCCAGTACTTTGAAGGCCAGGTCAAGAAGCAAGTATGGCAAAGTTAGAGTTACATAATAATAAACTGTTCCTACTGCAAAACAGCTGAGGTTGTAATAAGTTCTGCCAAAAATGTGCCCTAGTTTTTACAAGGATTTGTATCGATTGGCTCAGATTGGTCCCTTTTGAGCTACAGAGTTGCATAGGATCATAGGGCCAGAAGGGACATTGGAGGTCTTCCAGTCCAACCCTCTGTCTGAGTGAGGAGTCCAATTTCAATAGCCCCTTATCCACAGGGGCACAGTCTCGGTCCATACCCAACCTTTTATTTATTTATTGCTGCAATTGAGTGCAGGAATCTTGAATTCCAGATTCTATTTATTGTTTCATTTGAAAGCAGTGGTGAAATCCAGTTTCAATGCCTTTTTTTTTCTTTTTCCCTTTCCACCCCACACTTTCTCTTCCTCCTTTTTTCCTTCCCCTAGGTTCCCATTACTTTTTATTTTCTTTTGTAATTTATATTTTGATAAAATTTATAAAAATTGGATGCGGCAGAAGTCAGAGGGCTACTAAGAGAAGGCCATCCAGTGCAGGCAACATAGATTTTTTTATCACTGTGACTTCTCGGACAGTTTTTAATATCTTAGTGGATAGAAAGTGCTAAGGTTTTATTTTTCTTTCTCCCTCTCTGAGCAGAATACAGAATATGACACGGACAAAAGAGTTGCGTCAAGAGCTTGCTTTTAGAAGCTTACAAAATGGGGAAAGAGCTCTGCCCCAGTCAGATACCTACTTATCCTGCTATCAAACAATAATAGAAGAATACTTAGCTCAGCAGATACATTCACTTCCATCCGCTGAACTGTGAAAGCAAGAAAGAAAGGCACTGAACTCTTGTCTGAGAAATGAATACCTGTTTCATTCCAACCAGAAAACATAGCAACACAAACGGGACGAGGTATAAATGGAGGTGGTTATCCAAAAATAATAGAACATTAGTTTGGCATGGTGGAAATGCTTTGCTCTTTGGCTATTTGGAAAAATTCATCCTGAAGTGGAGGGATCTCTCTGGGTCAGCCCTTGAAGCACAGCATTTTGAAGGAGGCACATTGTTGCAGGGGTGAAATGCTCCCGGTTCGGAGCGGATCACCCGATCCGGTAGCGATAGAGGCGGTGGGTTGGAGAACCAGTAGCAAAAATCCTCCTCCCCCCCCCACACAGCTGAGCCGCGTGATCATCAGAAGCTTTTTTTTATTTTTAAAAGCATGTTTTCTACAACCTCTTCAGCAGAAAAAATGCTTTTAAAAGTAAAAAAAAAAGCCTCTGATGATCGCGCGGCTCAGCTGGGATCGTCAGAGGCTTTTAAAAGCATTTTTTACAACCTCTTTGGCTGAAGAAGTTCTAGAAGAAATGGTTTTAAAAGTTAAAAAAAAAAGTTGGCCACGCCCACCCAGTCACATTACCCCCACCACCACCAAGTCATGCCCACAGAACCAGTAGTAACAAATTTTAGATTTCACCACTGCATTCTTGGCTTTTGTGATAAAGAGGAGCCGGCAGAAAAATGGGTAAAATACAGGTAGTCCTTGAGTTACAACAGTTTGTTTAGGTGACTGTTCGAAGTTACCACGGCAGTGAAAAAAGTGACTTACGACCGTTTTTCTCACTTATGACCTTTGCGGAATCCCCCAGTTTAGCGAAGGGGTAGCATCAGAGCGTGTTAATATAAGGCAACTGGCAGTTGGGACAGAGTTCCTTTCAGGTGGGGAGGGGGAGTAGAACGTCTAACTCCTTTGCATCAGAGCATGTGAATAAAATACTGTATATGAAATACTAATGAGCTGATGGTCATTTCGAAAAAATCCTTTCTTAGTGAGCATCTAGAAGCCAAGAGGAACATATGTGCCAAATTTCAGATTTGTAGGCTTTACCGTTCTGGAGCTTTCTTGATGAGTGCATGGTTTATATATATATATATATATATATATAGATTTTCTGACCATTTGAGGGTAGGTTGAGAACCTGGCAATGTAGAAAGGGCTAGAAAAAAGAAAGAAAGAAAATTGCTGCATAATCAGCACATGAAATTGCATAGAATGTCCTTGTAACCATTTCAAGGAATGATTTTTAATGAGACTTGTTTTTTTTAAAAAAAAAATAATAGATTTTTTTGAATAGTTTCATCTATGGTCAATGAAAAAAAAATCCTCCTCCCCAGTTCACAGAAGAGCCATTAGACGGAAATGACTCTTTACTGACTTCTTCGGAGATAAATTGTTTGTAAATGGGAAAGAGTTCAGTTACTGGAATTCTTGTAACCCTCTATGTTTCATTTCAGTAAATCATGTTAAGAAGACTGTCTGAGCTGGAACTTGGAAAAGAATTACTTTCTGTCAGAGGGAAATCTCTAAAACCTGACAGTGCTTTTGGTAAGAAAAGAGGGAGGGGGAAACAATCAGAGGAAAGGAAGTGTGTGCAGAAGTGTCCTTGAGAGTCTTGCAGATTGCTATGGCTAAAGTTATCTGAAATTAGGATAGTCTCATTAGTTAACCCCAATAATTGAGGGGCTGTAACAGAGAAGATGGGGTGCAGTGGCTCAGTGGCTAAACCGCTGAGCTTGTCAATCAAAAGGTTGGCAGTTCAACAGTTCGAATCCCCAGCGCCGCGTAACTGGGCTGAGTTCCCATTACTTGTCCCAGCTTCTGCCAACCTAGCAGTTCGAAAACATGTATGCGCATGCTGGAAACCGAAAGCACCTTACCTGGCGTGCGTATGCCACCTGGGCAGCTCCTTTTTCTGGTCGCAGCTCTGATGAGCACATGTGTGTGTCAAGTGCTCCCTTTTCGGCACTTGGTACTGAAAAGATTCGCCATCACTGCCCTATACCATTTCAAATTCTCTCTCTCTCTCTCTCTCTCTCTCTCTCTCTCTCTCCCACCCCCGCCCCCTCCAATGACGGTACACCTGCAACATCTGAAGGCAATCTATTCCATTGGTTTGATTGCTGTAAGAGTGTTAGGAATTTTCTCCTTAGTTCTAGGTTGCTTTTCTCCTTGGTTTGTTTCCATCCATTATTTCTTGCCTTTTGATGCTTTTGAAAATACTTTTGATTCTTTTTTTTTTTGCATTTTGTTCCTAATAATTTTCTCTCCAGTCTAATTGGCTTCCATTATGAGTGGAGTTATACAATCCTTTTCTCACCTGTTTTTTTTTTTTCTTTCCTGTTTTCTTTTTTGCTCCAAGGCTGATTTTTCTGGCTCACGTTCATCAGAAAACTAAAAATGGCAGCTTCTTTCGAAGGAAGTCAGCCCATGACCACCCACTGTGCCTACCTCCTCCAATAAAGGGTCAGTGGATTACAGACGGATCCATTCTTAGCCCTTCATTCCTCCTGACATTTGCGTTTGGACTGAATGCAAATGGATTTTTGGGATTCGTTTTTCATTTGTTCTGAAATGCATGCATACCTCGACTGGAAATAGCAGCTGTCAGGATTTTCCTAACATAACTCTGAAGATAATGTGCTGTTATGCTTGACGAACGACTGCTCATAAAACTGAAAGTTTTGTGGCTTTCTGGCTGAAATATTATCAGGCCAAAATTTACTGGTTTTAACATTTGCATGTGAACTTTCCCCAAATACAAAGTTTTTTTAAAAATTATATATTCCACCCTTTCCATTTTCTCCATTTTCAGATTTATTATACTCTAGCTGATGGAGCTTTTTATGATAGCCCTCAATTAATCCTCTTTGTCTTTGCTTGAGTTAATAAAATGCTATCTATACTGAATTTCAAACACTTTATTAGGGGAAAAAGAAGCTGAGAGAACAAGTAACATATTTGTCATAGCTGGGAAATCTTTCACGGCATACACAGTTCTGAATTAAGCAGCATGGAACCCCATTTTAAATGTGGGGGATCAGACATGGTGAACATTTGCAAAGGACACCAGGTCAGATGTTAATCCTGGTGAAGAACCCATCATAGAATTCTTGCCACTTATTTCTGAAGAAGAAAGAAAGAAGGGAAGGGGAGATGGAGGTGGAGGTGGAGGAGAAGGAAGAGGAGGAGGAGGAGGAGGAGGAGGAGGAAGGAGAATGAAAGAGAAAAAGAAAGAAAGAGAAAGAAAGAGAGACAGAGAAAGGAAGGAAGGAGAGGAAGGAAAGAAAGAAAGAAAGACTGAAAGAAAAAGAGGGAGGGAGGGAAGAAAGAAAGAAAGAAAGAAAGAAAGAAAGAAAGAAAGAAAGAAAGGGAAGGGAAGGGAAAGGAGAAAACTACTGGCTTACTGTACTTAAATACAACCTCTAATATTAATCACCATCTAGAATCTGTTGGGAGCAGGCCGGCCTAGAAATGCAGCAAAATAAATAAAAATAAATCCATAATTCAGCTATTTAATTCTGCTTTTCCTGAGACGTTCCACAGAGGCAAGACAAAACAAAATACAGCCCATCAAAGCCTCCTATTCCATTAGCGTTGTAGCACCAGAATCATGGCTCCAGGTATGCCAAAAATATAAAAATTTAACAGAACGCCGGATTGCTTCAGGTTAACTCAGCTCTGATTTAATTTGCTTTCAGATTGTGTAGGGAAAAGAAAGCCCAGCGCTCAGCCTCATTCAAAAGCTTTTTTTTTTTCTTTGCTATTTCTGGCAAGCCCGTACAAATTTTTACCCTTTGAGCTCCATCCTTCTATTCAACCCTCCTCCGCCATGCCAGGTCTTCCTGCCAGCAGACGGATGAATCTGGGAAGTAGTGGTTTCTCAGTTGCCATGTTACCCTGGGTCTGGTGGGGAAAATGTTCTTGGCTATAGCTGAAAACTCACCGGGCACAGTAAGGAAATAGCTGGTGGATTTAATTGCCAAGGAACCGGTTGCAACTTGGGAGAAGAGAGAAAAAGTCTGGGGAATGGAGGCACCAAGTACATCAAGGGGAGCTGCTTGGAGGAATGGACCCTGCCAGCAAGTGTTACACATGCTCCCAAAGAGAAAAAGAGAAAGACTCATAATAGGGTTGTCCTGGAAAAGAAAGGCAAGGAGTAACACAGGTTTGCTGCTTATTGTTGCAATTTGGGTATTCCCTACCTCTTTAGCCTTGGGGGGGGAAAGGCTGCTCTTTTCACAGAGAAGAACAAGGCTCAAGCAGGGACCATCAAACTGAAAAGTCCGTATTCAGCTTCCCCAACTTGGATGCCCATTAGATGTTTTCAATTGCAGTTCCCAGAATTTCTGAGCTAGCAGGGCCTCTGCTAAGGAAGATGGGAGTTGACATTTACCCATCAGGAAGACTCTGAGATTGGAATCTTCTGTTCCTTGTGTGTCCAATCACATTTGGCCAATAAATAATTCTATTCTACTCTATTCTATTCTATTCTATTCTATTCTATTCTATTCTATTCTATTCTATTCTATTCTATTCTATTCTATTCTATTCTATTCTATTCTATTCTATTCCTACTCTTCTCT
>WNWU01000079.1:2882689-2904513 GCA_012654045.1 Ptyas mucosa
TCTATTCTATTCTATTCTATTCTATTCTATTCTATTCTATTCTATTCCATTCCATTCCATTCCATTCCATTCCATTCCATTCCATTCCATTCCATTCCATTCCATTCCATTCCACTCCACTCCACTCCACTCCACTCCACTCCACTCCATTCCATTCCATTCCATTCTATTCTATTCTATTCTATTCTATTCTATTCTATTCTATTAAGTGCAGCCTCCTTTGAAAGTTTCATTTGAATGGGAGATCAGAAAAGCACAAATGTACGGAAGCATCCTTCATCAAAGGACTCCTTGCAGACTAGAGATAAGAGGAAATCCAAGACATTGCTGTTAAAGAGGAAGGCACTGTGGGAAAGCATGAAAGGTTTAATATCTGACTAGATATAAATTCTTAATTACCATTCTGACTTGCTCAGAAGCTGTCGACTGTCTATTATAAGCTACCATTTCCTGGAATACAATAAATATACGGTTTCAAGCCGTGTTCTTCCTTGACTCTGGGGAACCATGATTTTTGGTTTCTGATTTCCAGCTCACTCTGGATAATTGTCCTCATGGCCTGAGTCTTGACAGATGTAGCCTATCGTAGACTATTAGTTTTGTCCTTTCCGTATCTAAGGCTATATTAGCAATCTTATGTCCTTGAAATATCTTGGGAGTACAATTCCCTAAATCCCTAACAGTTGGCTATCCTGGCTTGGGTTTTAGTCCAAAACATCTGGAATGTGCCTTTTTGCTCACCGGTCCAACACTTAAGCCACATTCTGTATTCTGGTGATACAAGATTTATTGTTTTGGGATGTGCTTCTGTTATGGATGAAATATTAAAGGACAAAAGTGATAATTTGCAAAGTACAAACATTTCACTATCTTTCAGGCCGTGATGAGTATCTAAAACATCCTACAAAACTGCAGTTTTCCACAGAGGTATTAAATCATCCTTTCCTCTTGCATCTTAAGTCTTTTCCATCAGGGACAATAAATTATTTCCTAGGTGATATACTGTGGCAAATAATAGCTGCACACTTAATAGTTCCAGTGATATGAAAATGCTTTGTCAACAAAGGCCTTTTCCAAAAATCTGGATTAATGATAGAGATCAATCCAGAACTGAGAGGTCATATTTCAAAGTTTTTTTTTTAAAGTCTAAAAGAAAAGCCAGTTTAGGATAGTGATTATGGCACCAGACTGGAAACTGGGGTTTAATCCTGCTTTAGGTACAAAATCAGCTGGGTAACCTTGGATCAATTTTTAGGAGATGACCAGGCTGAGCTGGAAGGCAGAGTCAAACACATCATCAGTTTGGAGTCTACAAATTAAAGGCCTAAGTCCAACTCCCATTGAAGTCCATTGACTTTTATCTGGTGCCAATTCATCTTGACTGTTAGTAGATCAGATTCTTGTGTGTAGGTAGCATGAAATAAACTTGTAGTATTTTTGAACTCTGACTTCTTGCACCAGACATCAGCCCTGGGAGGAAGGCAATGGCAAACTACTTCTGCATGCTGGCTGGAGAATTCTGGGAGTTGAAGTCCACACAGATTAATAGCAATAACACTTAGACTTATATACTGCTTTACAGTGCTCTACAATCCTCTCTAAGCTGTTTAGAGAGTCAACTTCTTGCCCCCAGCAAGAAGAATGACTCCTCATTTTACTGACCTTGGAAGGATGGAAGGCTGAGTCAACTTTGAGCCCATCAGGATCGAACTGCCAAACTGTTGGCAGTCAGCAGTCAGCAGAATTAGACTGCAATGCTGCATTCTAACCCCTGCACTACCACAGCTCTAACGTTGTTAAGGTTGAGAAAAACAGCTCTATTGTCTACTTTGGTCCTAGTTTAAAGTAGGGGCCAACAGCAACTTCCAATCTTCAGCAGACATCATGCCAAGCAAGGAACTCTGGATGACAATCATTTTGGGAGTCGAGGATCTCAGCTGATCCCAAAAAGAATTCTTGCAAGCTGTGAAAAATGCGGAGGATGAAACTCTCATTTGCAATCTTCACCAGCAACAGTAGAAACCCGAGGTGGTATTCAGCCATTTCTGACCAGTTCTGGAAAACGGCAGCGGAAATTTTGAGTAGTTCGGAGAACCAGTAAATACCACCTCTGGTTGGCCCCACCCCCATTTATTTGCTGCCTCCTGAGTCCCAGCTGATCGGAGTCCCAGCTGATCAGCTGGGTCTTCCTTTGTTGTCCTGCACAGGAGAATGGAGCTGGAAAGCAGGTTAATGGGGTGGGGAGGGAATGGGGATTTTACAGTATCCTTGCCCCTGGAGTGGGGTGGAAATGGGGATTTTACAGTATCCTTCCCCTGCCACACCCACCAAGCCACGCCCACCAAGCCAAGCCAAGCCACACCCTCAAGCTATGCCCACAGAACAAAAAAAAATTGAATCACACCACTGGTAGAAACAACTGTTTCCATTTCACAGGTAAAACAGGCGAGATTGTTGCCAGATGCCCCAATGAAAACAGCCAGAGAGGCTGGCTCCAGAGCCTTCTCAATTATAAATTAGCTGAAGAAAGTTTTGAGGAGGGGAAAAAAAAAATCGAAGGGAGAAAAACACATTTGTAAACAAACAAATGGAAGTTCAAACATCTGAATAGCTAACAACCTTCCCTTCTTGCGCTAAGAGGAAAGTTTCCTCCCAAAGGAGCGGATTTGAAGCTTTCTGACTACGAACTACATCTTATGCAATAGTTGTCAAGGCAGCCTTTCGCCACCCCATGAGCTGTGCACAGTGAGGCAGCAATTTTACATCCCATTATGAGGGGTTTTTTTTTACTCCTGTACGCTTCCATGCAAGCCAACAAAATTAAAGAATCAGCCATGTCACACCTGAAGGCTAAGGACATTCTTGGGGAATTCGGTGACCTGATTTTACTCTCTCTCTCTTTTTTTTGCTTTCAATTTCTTGAGAAATCCTAGAACTTTGTGTCTTAAACACCAGGGGTCTCCAACCTTGGCAACTTTCAGACTTGTGGACTTTAACTCCCAGAATCATCAGTTCTGCTATGTCGCGTTCTAAACATCAACCAAAGACGTCATTGTTCATTTGTTGGCAAACCACAGGATTTTAAATGAACTCTTTAGTAAGACCACACCTAGAATACTGCCTCCAGTTTTGGTCATCACACTATAAAAAAAGATGTTGAGACTCTAGAAAGAGTGCAGAGATGAGCTACCAAGATGATTAGGGGACTGGAGGCTAAAACATATGATGAACGCTTGCAGGAACTGGGCATGTCTAGTCTAGTGAAGAGAAGGACCAGGGGAGACATGATAACAGTCTTCTAATATTTGAAGGGCTGCCACAGAGATGAGAGGGTCAAGCTATTTTCCAAAGCACCTGAAAGTCAGGCAACTGAACAAGGACAGATTCAATCTAGAAATAAGGAGAAATTTTCTGACAGTGAGAACAATCAGCCAATGGAACAGAAGTTGCCTTCAGAAGTTGTAGTAACTTCATCACTGGAAGCTTTCAAAAAGAGACTGGACTGCCATCTGTCAGAAATGGTGTAGGCAGGATCTCCTGCTTGGGTGGGGGATTGGACTAGATGACCTACAAGGTCCCTTCCAACTCTGTTAATCTGTACCTGTGTCTAACTTATCAACCTTCCCTTGTTTCATCATTTTTTTAAAAAAAATTGATTTATATGCCACTCTTCTCCGGAGACTCAGGGCGGCTTACAATGCATTTAGCAATAGCCTTCATACTTTTTATATTTATACAAAGTCAGCTTATTGCCCCCACAAACTGGGTCCTCATTTTATCTACCTTAGAAAGGATGGAAGGCTGAGTCAACCTTGAGCCTTTCATACCTTTCTATAGGGGCTCGCTTTTCTTGTTGATTGTTTTTATCAAATTGTTTTTGTGGAAAAGGCTTGGGTGTGGTTTCTGGAGTCCTCCAGAAGAGATAGCAGTGTAACAATAACGTAATTCTTACTTAGTGTGGGAGGTGGTGTAGCACCACTGCCTGGCTCCTGACTCGTAACTCCTCATGTTCTCCTCATTATCAGGGACAAGATCTCCTGTGCACAGAGGATTTCGAGCTTAAGATGGCAAGTCAATTATTATTAGCACAAAATGTATCCATGTGTACAGATTTTTAGCACGAACTGTGCGTGGGCGGGACATTCATCTTTTTCCACAGTTTATCTGCCTCCTTGTGTCTTGTCTTCATTAGCATGTGCAAGCTTTGATTTCACACCACTCAAAGGATGCCACAAACACAATTAATCCTGATATGGTTATACAATGATTACATCAAGATAGTCTCCCTTTTTTTTTGCACTGGAGAGCACTTAGCAACCTTGGCTGATCACAAGAGTCTAGTAGTGATGAACTCTTGATTAGCATCGGGGTGGGAATGTAATGCAGAGACATATACATACACATCTGTACATTGGAGAAACAAAACAACCACTTCACAAATGTAAGGCACAATATAGGAGAACAAACCCATCAGGCAAGATTCGGCAATCCATCTGCATTTGAAAGACAAAGGCCACTCTTTTGAAGACAGCAAAGCCCACATTCTGGACAGAGAGGACCAGTGATTTGTAAGAGGGATCAAAGAATCCATCTACGTTAAAATTGAACAGCCCTCTCTCCACAGAGGGGGAAGGATATGACACCACCTATGTCCTGTTTACAATACAGTCCTTTCAGCGGTTCCAAGAAGGTTCCACACCCATTTACACTATTCAGGTGACCCTGAGGGCATAGATAAACCTCCAAGTGGCCTCAATGACTCTCAGAAAGAGTGCTAATGTCCAGATGACCGCAAGGAATACAAATCCTTCCATCCTCCACCATTCAGTCAGAATTGAAGAAGCTTCTTGGATGAGAAATGAAACATCTTCAAGGAAAAACAAAGTCCAGTTGCCTTTGAAAAAGCACTTTTGAGATTGGGGTGGGACGTCAACAGGGAACTTCAAGAGTATAAGCTAGACTGTAGAAACAGAGTAGAAGAGGATAATGCAAAACCATATTGTGGCCAACAGATCTATCTGTAAAGAGAAGTAGTTTTATTGGAAGAGTAGTTCTTGCAGCTTTTACATTTTGATACATGATTCTGGTCTTTACATGACGCTGTTACATCTTGTGTAAAAGACAATGTCCCAGTGATGGGTTTCTATCCTGAGGATGATCCTTTCTTCTGGCACCATCGATGGATGGCTGTCTCCAAGATTCTACAGAAAGGTGTGTTTCAGAAGAAGAGGGACGATAGGAAGGAGGGAGAAAGGAAAGGAGGTAAAGCATTCTCTAGGGAACTGTAGTGAGGAAGTAGAAGTTTTCTTCTCTTCGGTAGAAGGAAGAAGCATGCAAAGTAAGTGAGTTTGGTTTTGAGTTCTCCAGGGGCCTGATTCAGATTTGGCAGCTGTGCAAGGCTACTGATTGGAAAGGTTTATACTTTCATTGTGTTCTTTTTAAAAGTTGATATGTGAAACAAAGAAAATATAGATTGCCAGTACTTGAGTGTGAAACAGTTTATCTCAGGGATCTCCAACCTTGGCAACTTTAAGACTTGTGGACTTCAACTTCTGGTAATTGAAGTCCACAAGTCTTAAAGTTGCCAAGGTTGGAGACCCCTGGTTTATATGACCAACAGACTATCTTAGAAACTTTTTCCTGCTTGGACTAGAGGAACAGATGGTAAAATAGATAGGTACAAAATCAGCAAGACATTAGCTGTATATATGAAGGTCATCGCAAGCTTTTATTTGGACAAAAAGTCTTCCTCAACCAAAGGGAATGCAACTTTGCATGAAATTCAAATATTACTCTGTTATTGCTCCATAACATACCGCTTCCAGTGATGGGATTCAAATTTTTTACTACCAGTTTGGTGGGTGTGGCTTGGTGGGTGTGGCATGGCTTGGTGGGCGTGGCAGGGGAAAGATACTGTAAAATCTCCATTCCCTCCCCACTCCAGGGGAAGGTTACTGCAAAATCCCCATTTTCTCCCAATCAGCTGGGACTCAGGAGGCAGAGAATAGATGGGGTGGGCCCAGCCAGAGGTGGTATTTACCGGTTCGCTGAACTACTCAAAATTTCCGCTACCGGTTCTCCAGAACTGTTCAGAACTTGCTGAAACCCACCTCTGACTGTTTCCCATAATTGGGTAGACCAGGTTGTCCTGATAGACCAGTCCCACCGGAGAAAAAAATGCTGACTGATCGTACTTAAAAATTATTTTCTGAACAGCCATATCAATAAGTATTATTTTTGACAGCACAGTCCTAAGCATACTTCCTCACAGGGATCCAATTGAATTTTTCGGTACCTGGGAGTGAGATTGAATACTGTACTACTTTAACTACTGAGAAAATACACAGAGGCAAACTGACAATTTGCAAATTTTGTAGAATTGCAGCCTTTGTCGGCACAGGGGGCCGATTTGACACAGACGACTACATAGGACTCTTACAGAAAATGCAATATATAAAGCCCACATCTACTTTGTGGGGGAAAAAGGATGATCTTTACAAAAAAAAAAAACCCTTATTAACTTTGGAACTTTTTGCAAAAAAAAGCAGCTGTATTTCTCTGAGGCGGCAAACACATACGCAAATTTATATAACTGTTTGAAAGATAACATATTTATTACGGCACAGGCCATTCCCATTGGGAACAACTATCAGATAGAAGAAACAGACCCCCTGGTAACAGCTATGTATCTTTATGACAGGAAGAGATATAAATGCTGAAAGATCAGTAACAAGTGATTTTTAATTGTGGCAGTCACAGAGGTTGTCAGGTCACAAAGCCGATAGGAGATAATTGTATTTTATTCATCCCTTTTCTCACTGTCCATGATTTCTCACTCAAGTAGGCATGTTCTTAACACTTGCAACACAGCACTTCACCGAGCTAATAAACTTGCATTTAGTCCATGACTTATCATTATCCATTAAGGAAATGTAAGGCTCTGATTGTTTTATGAACGAAAGCAAATGTACGTGTCCCAGGATAATGTTGCAGGATCCAATCTGGGTGGATCACCGGGACCCAGATGTTTAGTCTTCCGGATGGGCTCCAGCACGAGTCTGAAAGCTCGGAAAACTAAATCTCTGGTCCAGGGGTGAAATGCTACCGGTTCAGACCGGTTTGCCCAAACCAGTAGAAATAAAAGCTACCAGTTCGGGCAAACCAGTACTAAAAAAATGCTACCAGTTCGGGCGAACTGGTATTTCCGACGATCAGCTGTGCCTCATGATTTATATTCGCTAGAAAGCAGGAAAGCCTGCTTTCTAGCGAATCTAAATTGCTCAGCACAGCTGTTCCCCTCCTTCGCTGTTCTACTTACCTTAGAAAAGGCTTCTTAAGCTTCCCTTTTCAGCATTGCGCGGTAACGCCTACGGTGCGCCTGCGTGCGAAGCACATATTTGGCATGCACTGCGTATGTGTGTGCAGCAGCAAACTGGTAGCAGACTTCAGAGCATTTCACCACTGCTCTGGTCCCGGCAAATGACCCAGATTGGATCCTGCAACTCTGATTATTTTGGTTGAAAATAGAAATATTGAGCTCTGATTAACCCAGGATTGGAATCTCTCCAAACGTCAGTGATAAGGAGGTGGCATTGATCATTCTCTTGGTCCATATTCCCATCTTCATATTAACATTGTTGTGGAATATTTTCACCCAACTTGAAAGCAATTAAACAAGCCAAGCTTTTCTCTCATCAGACTGCTTTGTTTTCATGCCATGATTTTGAGAGGGGGGGAAAAGTGATAATGTAATTCTTTTGTGCTGCATAACATTTGCAACTCCCACAGTCCCAAGTTCAAGTCTTTGCTCCTGGGAACTAGGAAAGATTCCCTGATGAGTCTGTGGAGAGCAGCTTCCAATCAAAATGAAATTGAGATAGGGAATTAGACGTCCCGAAGCGTGGACTTCAGAGGTTTTCTGAAAATATTTATCAAACTGTTATATCTAATGGGAGAAGAAGAGGAAACACAGAAAATTATGAAGGAATGGGGAATGTTTGGCTTTGAGAAGAGACATTCAAGTCAAATAAGGTAGCCCTGTTCAGGTACGTCACAAAATATCATGAAGAAGAAAGTCAAAACCTGCTCATTTCAATGCACAGAATATTGGATTTAAATTACTGGAAGACAATTTCCTGCAGAATATTTTTGAAAATCTTCCTATTAGTATTAATCATCCTATTAATCATTTTGTTGCTCTTCTCTTCACTCTTTCTAGAGTCCCAACATCTTTTTTATAATATCCCTTTCTGGATCGGGACTCCCTACGCACAGTCACTCAGGCACTCGTCACTTCCCGCCTGGACTACTGTATGCTCTCTACATGGGGCTCCCCTTGAGGTGCATCCGGAGGCTCCAGTTGGTCCAGAATGCGGCCGCGTGGGGGATTATGGGAGCAACGGGACGCTCCCATGTGACACCTCTCCTGCGCGAGCTGCACTGGCTTCCTGTGGTCTTCCGGATGCGCTTCAAGGTGTTGGTGACCACCTTTAAAGCGCTCCATGGCTTAGGGCCAGGGTACTTACGAGATCGCCTTCTGCCGCCAATAGCCTCCCACCGGCCAGTACGTTCGCACAGAGAGGGCCTCCTTAGGGTGCCATCCGCCAGACAATGCTGGCTGGCGACCCCCAGAGGGAGAGCCTTTTCTGTAGTGGCACCCGCCCTGTGGAATGACCTACCCCCAGAGATATGCATGATACCTGACCTCCAGGCTTTCCGACGAGCCCTGAAAACACATTTATTTCATCTAGCCGGCCTGGCTTGACCCTATTGTTCTGGTTTTAAATTATAAATTGGTTTTAACTTGGTTGTTTTAAATTGTGGGCCAAAACTATTTAATTATTTTAAATTGTCTTTTAATTTTGTATGCTCTGTTTTATTTTGGCTGTTCACCGCCCTGAGTCCAGCTGGAGAAGGGCGGTATACAAATTAAATAAATAATAAAAATAAATAAATATGGTGACCAAAACTGGATGCAGTACTCAAAGTATGCTCTTACTAAAGCTTTATAAAATGGTAATAATACTTCATGTAATCTTGATTCTATCCCTCTGTTAATGCAACCTAGGATCTCGTTGACTTTCTTGGCTGCCGCCGCACACTGCTGGCTCATACCTAAGTGATGAAGTGATTTAAGTTTCTGGGAGACTCAAATCTGTCTGTTGAAACAGAAGATAGTTATCTACTGTATCTGTCCGGAAAGTCTTAATTTGGATTCCTACACGGGAAGAGGGTTCAATTTAAGAGTTTCAGTGGAGCTCTTAAATGATAGAATTTTACCCTCCCTCTTTTTTCTCTCTTTCCAACACACGGCAAAGTGGAATGATTCCCGCAAATTCAGAGCCCCTTATGAGAGAGAGTGAAGCATCAGTTGGATAACTACTACAAAACTTGGAGAGGTGGAAAGATAGAAGCAGGGGTGGGCTGCTGGGGATTCGCAGGGGTTCAGGAGAACCTCTAGCTAAGATTCTGTGCAGTTCAGAGAACCCCCAAATCCTACTCCTGGTTGGCCCCGCCCACCCCACCCCACCCTTCCCAGGAGTCTCCAGGTGGCCCATTTTGGATGCAGGTAAACAGGGCACATGCGACAGCTCAGGGAGGGTGAAAAAGAAGCCTATCGGAAGTTCAGGAAGACCGGAAACGGGCTCGTTTCTGGCCTCCAGAGGGCCTCAGGAGCGTTTGGAAGCTGTTTTCACCCACCCGGAGGCTCAAGGAAAGCCTCCAGAGCCTGGGGAGGTCAAAAAGCTGCTGCGGTGCAGGAGGCCAATTAGGCCACGCCCACCATGCCCACGTCCACCCAGCAACTGGGCAGAGAACCCCTTGCTAAAATTTTTGAAGCCCACCCCTGGGTGGAAGATGAGAGGATTATGAGGAGACAAGTAAATAAATCATCAGAGGTTTCTTTTATTGAGGAATCAAAGACACAGGAAAACAATCATGCCTTGTTCTTTGTTTAAATGAAAGCAGAGGATAGTTTTGTGCCTGACTTTGCGATATAATTAACAGCTTCACATAAATTCATTTTAGAGTTTCGACTTCATTTTATTTCAGTTTGTCTTTGACTGTCTCCGACGATCCTATCGGTAGCTTAAACAGGTTTACTTCTGTAATCAGAGGGGAGCACCCCAAGGAGACACCGAAGAATGAGAGGGAGGGAAGGAAAGCATTTTCTCTCCTATTTGTTGACTGCTTTTATCTTATTTAATATTGCGATGGTGGTCTCTGGGCTAATAAGTAAAGATCTTTCATGCTCCTCTTAGGTGAGAAGATGTGTTCAGTTATATAACTTGGCCAGAATGAGAAAGCAAGATCTAAGAGTTCCCCTTGGCCAGAATTGTCTCCTGTTCCAAATGCAATGGATTTGGAGTGAAAGAAAATATTTGAACATCCCCGGATTTTACGATTGGAGAGACCTAAACTTCCAATCAACGGAAGAACGGATGAGATGTTCTTGGAATTATTACTGCCTGTGGGTCTAAACCACCGGAATGGATTGTCATGGGGACAAAGGGACAGTGTAATGACTGCCATAGAGTCAAGGATCGTGAGAATTCTAGATTGTCGTGAGCTTGGGAAAGTTTAAACTTCTTAAAAGTGCCAGAAAAGAAAAAACCTCCATCAGAGGAAGTTAAAACTTCAGTTTGTCACCTGCTAGGAATGGAGAACCACAGACCTTCGAGAGGCAGCCTTCAATGGTGGGATTCAAAAAATTTTACTACCTGTTCTGTGGGTGTGGCTTGGTGGGCATGGCAGGGCTTGGTGGGCGTGGCAGGGGAAGGATTCTGTAAAATCTCCATTCCCTCCCCAATCCAGGGGAAGGTTACTGCAAAATCCCCATTTCCTTCCGATCAGCTGGGACTCGGGAGGCAGAGAATAGATGGGGGTGGGGCCAGTCAGAAGTGGTATTTACTGGTTCTCTGAACTACTCAAAATTTCCGCTACCGGTTCTCCAGAACTGGTCAGAACCTGCTGAATACCACCTCTGGCAGCCTTCTCACAAATGGATTCTGCCCATCCTAATTGGTTGCTGCTTCCCTTGGGGCAGGAAAATGGATCATATCAGATCGTGATGGCATCACAGACCAGCATGAAGAAGGGTGGGGTACAGTCAATTAAAAAAGCATAAAAGGTACATCAGAGTCATATATATACATATACATACATACATACATACATACATACATACATACATAATTTTAATTCTCTTTTCGTAGGTCTTTTGTGTATTTCTGTTTCATCCAGGTTTTTCCTACGTAAATCAAGATCTTTATACAGCCATGGTTCAGTGAAATCTCATTCACTAGAATTTTTTTTGGCTTTATATATATATTTATATAAATATAAAAATATTTATATATATTTTCTATCTAGCCAGGTTTCTACCTACGTAAACTATGATGTACTGCCACCCTTGTTCTGTGAAATCTCAATTCACAAGTGCTGGGCTTTTTTCCTGCAACTCTCTGTTGCATTCTGGAAGACAACAGAGAGTTGCAGGAAAAAAGCCCAGCACTTGTGAATTGAGATTTCTAGCCAGGTTCTACCTACGTAAGCCAAGATGTTATGACTGCTAGAAGAAAAAAGCCCAGAAACTTGCAGATGACATGAAGAAAAGGTAGGAATTTATCTGGATATAGGTACGAGCTGATTAGGTTAGGCAGGCATGTAAGCCAGAGGTAGGAAATCTCTGGTACTGAAGATAATGCCCGAACATTGACGAGAGATGTTGACAGTTGCGTTTAGCATACTCTGGGGTAGGGTAGTGTTACTCAACCTCTAAGATGTGTGGCTTTTAACTCCCAGAATTCCCCAGCCAGCCATCTTAGAGTTGTTGAGGTTGAGAAAGATTGCTCTGGGGTGTCACTGGCTGCCCACTCAGTGTAAACCTTTCCTCCAATTTCCCTGTTTTCCTAGTCTCCTGACAAAGCTTTATGCCTTCAGTACAATGTTCTAAAATACTTACAAGCTTCTAGAGTTTGTGATGCTCTCTGAGCTTGGTTATTTTGCTTGCAGATGTTTCCTCATCTCAGTTGGTAACATCAGTGGGAGTAAATGTGAGGTTTGTTGCCAGTTTATATGCAGTAGCTCACCCTGACAGTTTTGGTGGAGCTGTGATGTCGTCCTTGTGGTTCCTTGATTAGAGTATTGTTTCCTGCCTGATTGATTGTCTGGTGCTCATCTCTGATCATCTGCATGTGGGCTGCTAGAGGGGTAGTGGTGTTGTAGTTCTTTTGTTTCCTCCTAGGTTTTGTATTGGCTCTTTTGAATGATGTGTAAATGTAGTTTATCTCTATTTATCTATTGGTGGCTGATATATGTATGGCTACCTGAGAATAGCTGCATTCTAGGGGTCAGAGCTGATTAGCCCCAGCTATATATAGGAAGAGTGAGGAGCTCCTGGAAATTAGAATACAATAGAATAGAATAACAGAGTTGGAAGGGACCTTGGAGGTCTTCTAGTCCAACCCCCTGCTTAGGCAGGAAACCCTACACCACTTCAGACAAATGGTTATCCAATATCTTCTTAAAAATTTCCAGTGTTGGAGGATTCACAACTTCTGGAGACAAGTTATTCCACTGATTAATTGTTCTAATTGTCAGGAAATTTCTCCTTAGTTCTAAGTTGCTTCTCCCCTTGATTAGTTTCCACCCATTGCTTCTTGTCCTGCCTTCAGGTGCTTTGGAGAATAGCTTGACTCCCTCTTCTTTGTGGCAGCCCCTGAGATATTGGAACACTGCTATCATGTCTCCCCTTCTAGTCCTTCCTTTCATCAAACTAGACATACCCAGTTCCTGCAACTGTTCTTCATGTGTTTTAGCCTCCAGTTCCCTAATCATCTTTGTTGATCTTCTCTGCCCTCTTTCTAGAGTCTCAACATCTTTTTTACATCATGGCGACCATGATGTAAATTTCATGTTGCTCCAGCCCTGTATGGCCTGATCCTTGTGGACTTTGTACATTTGTGCCAAGGGTTTTTGGATACTGTTCATGAAACAGATTGTGCTTTTTGTCTGGCCTTTAACCATGGATGTCAATAAGGGCTTATGCTCCAAAGGCTGTAGTGAGAACTAACTATAGCTTAGCCTGATGTGTTTAACTGGATCACAATCTAATAATGCCAGAAGGGGCAGAAAAATAATTACATAAGACAAAGTCTTCTCAAATTTTAATGTTCAACATCATTTGTTTCTTCCTTCTCTTTAGTTTTGCAGCCCTCACTATTAGCTTGTCCTACATTATTGCATTCCTTGTCCACTTCAGCCCATAGTCCAGCCTTGCCCCTCTGAAAACCCTCCACTGCATAATTTATGTCGGGAAGCAAAATAATTTAGGTTCAATATACCAAGTTGGAATTTTGGGAATATGTTATGGACACTATGACACCATGGACTTGCCTTCTAATAAAATGATGGCTTTGATGGGGTTTGTCAGGCACAAATCACCTGTTTATCAGAAATCAAGCAGGTGAAGGATGCTCATTCTATCACCCTAACTTTGCTTTGTCCTTTTTAACTTCAGTGGAAGAGGAGCATGAAAATGGCTTCAATGCCTTGAAAATGGCTTCAACGGGTACTTCACTTCGATAAAGGTTCAAAAGAGAACCAGCTCAAACCACTTCTTCAGAAGACAATGTGGCTCTATGGCTTTCCTTGTTCCCCTGGCTTTGCTGGGAGAGATTATGAGTTGAGGCAAGCCACGTTGTGTCTCCACTTCAATAAGGCACATTACATCACCTTCACAACATGAAGGTACTCATAGAAGCCTGATCGTTTCCAGTAACAATTCCTTTTGCAAAGAAAGTCCTTATAAATTCAAGTCAATAGGAACAAAGTAGGAACTTGTCTCTTGATGAAAATGAAAGGAACGCCGTTACTGCAAATGAAGTAACTACCGTTTGTTCAACAAGTTATCATTTAGAAAATCCTGGTACTGCATATAGCATTAAAAGTAAGACTATCCAGGGAGTAACATCAGATCTCCAAGACTTCAGTAAGGGCAGGGATCATTCCCTACATTTCCTGGGGTTGCAAGAATGATGCTGAGTTATGGCCTTTTCATACCAAAGCTTCAGCTAAAGCTTTGTCACGACTTCAGAATCAAAGAATTGTGACAGAGGTGAATTATGCCTTTTGAGTTGTTTGTGATCTTGATACCTGTGAGGTGATGCTAGCAAGAGCTCCACTTTTGTAGGAAAAGGTTACCTATGTATCTTTGATTGACAGCTCATTAGATTAACTATGTATCCTTGATTCACACCTAGCCTAGAAAAAAGAAAAAAAATGAAAGATATACGATGTTATTGGGTTATGCCATGATCAATTATTGGAATGTTTCTCTCTCCCTCTGTCTTCCCATCTCTTACCTCCATTTAAACACAATTAACAATCTCTAATAGCTGTCTCCATCGGCAACAATACTGTGTGCGTGTGTGTGTGTAGAGACGCACTTCCATAATAGCATCAATAACTCCCTAAAAACACATTAGCCAAGGAGACCGCATTTAAATGATGGAACCGAGCAATGGGAAGAATTTTCTCCATAACAACCCTTAAAGACTGTGATTGACTGCTCCCTTCCTTTAATCTGCATCTTGTACATTGTTTCCAATGTCCAAGAGAGATGTCAGATTCCCCCCACCCAATCTTTTTTTAAAATAAGAAATCACCATCATTAGGAGAGCTTGCGAATTCAGTTTCCTGTGCTCAGCTGCTTGGCAGCAGATAAAGGAGGGAGGCAGTGTGTTGCTGGGTATATACAGAAGAACTGCTAGAATAGATGTCAGATTCCACCGGCTAGTGCAACTGCTTTTGAGAGCTCCCATTTCTGCCTTGGCTGCCCAGTATCCCCCTTTCTCTCTGATTTGAAGTTTTGGGTTTATTTGAATGTGCTTTGCAAGGGAAAGAGGGAGCCTATTCATCAGGAGAAGAGCTGGTTCTTTTCAGCACCACCAAAACGGGACAGCTCCCACGAAGTCTTTGGACTGCAAGCCTTCTGATCCTTTTGTCCTACCACTAACTGGACTCTGGAGCCACCTGGTATCATGGAGCTGTCCACCATCCCCGGTGCTGAAATATTTTACAACAGCACCTTGCAGGACTTTAGCTCAAGTTCTCTCACAACTTCTAATGCCACAAATCAACTGCCAATGAAAAATACTACTTCAATCATCATAGCTATTGCTATCACCGCCCTGTATTCCGTCGTATGTGTGGTGGGACTTTTGGGAAACATCCTGGTAATGTACGGCATTGTCAGGTAAGAAAAAAGGTTCCAAAATATCAAGCCCAGCTTGTTCTTTGACTAGATGAGAGGAAGTTTTATGCCTATGTAGCTTGGCTGGATGCCACAAGGGTCATTGGAAAGAAAGAAAGCATGAAGTAGATGTGTAGGGAGATTGGGAGAACATGAACTTGTGACATAAACTTGTAATGTAATGTAGTCTGTGTGAAAGAGTGTAAGAAAAATCACCTGCATGCCAAATGAATTAATAAGCAGGATTAAAAAGTATGCTGGTTCTGTATTGAATGGAAATAGTTTGAAGTTGATGAAGGAAATTTAGAGCCATATCTGTGCATTCAGCAGTGCCCTATCATGTGGAAGTTAGGATAGAAATGGAACATTAAAAATGTGGGTTTTGTGACTCAAGAAATGATGTGCTTCACTGCATGCATTTCTAACTGCAAAATGACGGTGCATGCTATGTTGCTATTATTGTGATTTTAGAAAATTGCCATGGCTGATACATCTCTGGAACAATGTAGATTTTACAGTGCTAAAAAATCTACCCACTATGAATTTTATATATGGCTATATATGAATGAAGGGGGAAACTCAAACAACAGCTACAAAAATGCAATGACTTTCAAATAGGAGTATCTTGATCAGACAGAATAAACTCTAAGATACATTCACTCTCATGTATACATTCTCATGTATACATTCACTCTCATGTATACACTCTCAGGGATACAGTTTGGGAAGAATAAAAATAGTGTTTTCTTTCAATTCATCTATCAAGAGAGACATGAATGTGCCTCTATGGGAGATGCCAATGCATCTAGAAATGCAAGACAGGTTCAACATGTCAAACAAACAGAGACTGTGAACATAAACAGCAACATATCTCAAACAATATATGCTTTGCTGGTATGTTGTCCTCAGCATAGCTTCCTTCAAAGATGTCGAACTACAAGTCCAAGAATTTTAGGCTGCCTCAAAATTAGGGAAACTGTAGTCCCTCATACCTGAAAGATATTGGCTTGGGCGGGGGGAGAATATTTCATAACTTGGCTTATGAGAGGTCATTTTTTTTATTGTACGGAGAAATTTCCAAGACACCACATATATCTCTGATGGAAGCAATAGTGCTGTTAGAACAGATAACGTTGGCATGGAATCTTATCATATAAATTCAGATCCCTGATGGGATCATTAAATACTTCTGCAATCTCTTCGGTTTAGGTCTAATAAATCTGCATTCCAGCCATCGGTCCCAACAGAGAAATATTTTTAATCCTGATAATTATCAATTCCCACCGAGTCTCTTTTCTGGCTAGAAATGCTGAGTTTAAACCTGGGAATTCTTCACAAAGTTACAGCACCTTTATTTTTTGTGCCTAGAATTGCGACGAGAAAGTTGCTTAAGAATTGCATTTCCACTTCCCTCCTTCCGCCTCTTTTTTATTTATTTTTTAAAACTCAAATGCTGTAACTTCTGGTTAGGTCTAGCTAAGCAAAGAACTGACCTTTTGTAGCATCGTTTTGTTTCAAATGGCATATTATGCAAACAAACAGGCCCCATTTTGTGAACTGGGCTGCTCACTTTGGAGGCTGTGTGAGTCAGCATTCACACATTAATTTGAGGAAAGAGTGCCAAGGTGGTTTTTTCCCCCCCTTCCTTTCCTGTTTCTGAGTCATGCAAAGCAGAGAAATGGTTTGCTTTCATGCAAGCAATTCAAAAACCCATCAACAGATTCCTGCCTTCTTTCTGTACTTGGCAAAGACAAAGCAGTGGCAAAGTCATCACTAATATGCAAGCCCCTGAACTCAGGACACTTGGAACTTGGCATGCCAAGGAAATTGTATTTTGGGCTCAGGATACCAAAAATCTGTTTCTGGAGTAGAATACCGCAAGAGTCTAATTTGGGTCTACCAACTTTTCCACACACACACGTATATTTTCTCATTTCACTTCCCAATAATTGACAGAAGTGATACAATAGAATAGGAAAGTAGTTTACATAAGTATAATAACTCAGAGCAGTCACAAAGAACATTTAGGTTGACTGAACGAAAATATTCCATCTGCTAGCATTTACAAACCCTCACCTGAAAATTCCTTTGCTGTTTTCGAGCTTTTATACAATTTCCAATTTTGTCCTAGACTTATGAGGTCTGATAGCTTGAGGCTGTTTTCTGCAAATGGGAGCCGCGATATCCAAATATTCTGGAGGGGGGGGGGACCCCTCTTTGTGTGAATGGGTCATGAAGTGCAAAACCAGACATAACTCTTGATAAGTAATCTCTAGCAGATTTGGTTTAATTGATTTCAAGATTTGCAACCTGCATCTCCTTGATTAAGGCCAAATAGTAGCATCTCCTGGTAGGGCTTTGCTATTTCAGAAGAGGGAAGATTTCTGCAGAAATCTGGATGACAATTAGATAGCTTCAAAGAGACGCGGGGGGGAAAAAAGATTGCAGCTCAGGGTTGAACTCTGTGGTCCTTGGTGCTCTCTGAACTTGATTGTTTTCTTGCAGATGTTTCATTACTCAACTAGTAGTTCCTTGATTAGGCTATTGTTTCATTGTTGTTAGACTGGAATACAAGAAGCAAACAATACTCCAGTCAAGAAGCAACCAACTCAGATAATCTATCAAATAGCAGCCTAGTCCATTCCCACCTACAGTGACAGAGCAATACACTACTATATAAAATAAGAGCAAACCCCACTCCCTCCTATTAGTGATGATATTATCTAGTTTGGTATTGAAACATCTGCAAGGAAAGGGGTGTGCATAAGAGCACCAGCGTGCCTACCGTCCCTGTCCTAATGTTCCCTTTAATTGTATTCATTTTATGTATTCAATTCATACTTATACATATATATTATCTAATACATACTTGACAAATGAATGAATGAATGAATAAATAAAATAAAACAACCAAATTCAGAGCACCAAGGATGGAGAGGCTGTCATGTGGATTGTTGCAACCCAGAACTGATAGCCTTGCTGAATGTCTAGGCAAGAGTTTGCCTACATTATTAACCACATTACTCTAACTGCTGTGCCTGACGCAGTTTATAAAAGTTTACAAACCTTGATTTGTTCATTTGGCTGTGAAATGCCAAGAGATTAACGAATCGTGTTCTCATTTTCTTTTCCAAGCTAAACTGCTAATGTTGATCTTCATAATTAATTTGGAGCCAAATTATCTTACAAACTCCCCCCCCCCCCCCCCGATAAAACTACCATGTTCTGAAGTCAGGCACAGAAACATGCACGGATTCCAGCTTGGAACAATCGATTTGAAAGGCAAAATAAGATTTGTAGCATGCCTGGATGTGCACGTAGCACCCGTCAGGAACTAACAAAACGTGTCTACTTTTTGCATTGCACAGCGCAGTCATATTTTGACTTCGGGCCAGACTGCTGCACAACCCTAACCCTTACCCAATTTGTTTGGTTGCTAAGGTGGGGACTTAGACCTGGAATATTAAAACTGGAAGGTCCCTCCATCACCAATTAAGTTTCAGCTTTCAATGGGTTGGGACTCTTTCCAGAATGGCCAGACAAGGAAAAATGATGAGGAAGAGAACAATTTAAAAAAAAAAAACCCAACACCTAGCTGAGGCACCAGTTCTAAAAATAATTCTTCATCTAGTGACTTTTTGAGACAGTTCTCAAACTTATAGACTACAGACTATAAGTCAGTTATATACAGACAGTTCATGGATTGGAAGCAGTTAGATGATCTTGGGAACAATCAGCATAAGCTGGTTCCTGATTGCCATAAGGAACAGTATGACAGGTGCAGTGACTGGAACATTACTTTACCTCAGGGTTGTCAAACTCAAGGCCCAGGGACTGGCTCCGGTCCATGGGGTACTTAGATCTGGCTCACGGGACTGCCCTGGAAACAGTGAAGGACTGGCCCGCGGTGCTTCTGCCAGAGAAAACGGGCTCCCAAGCTCCGTTTTTGGCAGCCACGGCCTCCTGCAACCCTCTGCCAGTGAAAAGGGAGTTCGGGAGGGCCTCATGCAGCCCTCCTGAGTGCCGTTTTTACTAGCAGAGGGTTGCAGGAGGCCGCAGCAGCCGAAAATGGAGCTCAGGAGCCTGTTTTCACTGGCAGAGCACTCGGGCCATCACAGGCACCCCTGACAGGAATGACATCGAGGTGACCATGCCCACCCTGGCCATGCCCACCCCAGCCTCCTGAGGTCAAACACAACCCTGATGTGGCCTAACCGATTAACAGAGTTGGAAGGGACCTTATAGGCCATCTAGTCCAACCCCCCACTCAAGCAGGAGACCCTACCCCATTTCTGACAAATGGCAGTTCAATCTTTTCTTGAAAGTCCCAAGTGATGAAGCGTCTCTTGGAATGCTTGGTTTGGCCAAGCATGTCACTTTCAGCAGGTTAGAATGATTGAGATATCATATTTTAATAGTTTCCCATCTTTGCTGGCTTCCTATTATTCATAATTCTAGAACCTATCACACTGTGGTCAACTGGTTTATTCATACTTACTTAGCCACTGTGAATTCCCATTAAAGCGCTGCATCTTTCTGCAAATAGGGAATCCTTGACTTACAATTGCAACTGAGCCCAACATTTCTGTTGCTGTGTGAAACATTTGTTAAGTGAATTTTGCCCCCATTTTAGACCCATCTTGTCACCGTTGTTAAGTGAATCACCGCAGTTGTTAAATTAGTGACTCAGTTGTTAAGTGAATTTGGCTTCTCTGTTTACTATGCTTGTCAGAAGGTCGCAAATGGTGATCAAATGACCCCGAGACACTGCAACCGTCATAAATATGAGTCAGTGACCAAGCATCTGAATTTTGATCACGTGATCATGGGGATGCTGCAATGGTCATAAAGTGTGAAAAACAGTCATAAGTCATTTTTTCCGGTGCCATTGTAACTTTGAACGGTCACTGAATGAACTGTTGTAAGTTGAGAACTACCTGTATTCATTCAAAGCAGCGCATGTGATAATTCCCTGCATATTGAATTACACTCCCGTTGTATTAAAAAAAACCTTGATGAACATATCTTTTCTTTTATGTACACTGTGAGCCAGAGGTGAAATGCTCCTGGTTCAGACCGGATCACCCGATCCGGTAGTAATGGTGGCGGGTGGTAACCGGTAGCAAAAATCCCTGCCCACCCCCCATGCCCAGCTGAGCCGCACAATCATCAGAGGCTTTTTCTTTTAATTTTTAAAAGCATTTTTTCTACAACCTCTTCCCCCGAAAAAATGCTTTTAAAAGTAAAAAAAAAAAGCCTCTGATGATTGCGCAGCTCAGCTGGGATCGTCAAAGGGATCGTCAGAGCCTTTTGAAAGCATTTTTTTACAACCTCTTCGCCAAAGAGGTGTAGAAAAAATGATTTTAAAAGGAAAAAAAATTGGCCATGCCCACCCAGTCACATTATCCCCACCACCAAGCCACGCCCATAGAACTGGTAGTAACAAATTTTAGATTTCACCACTGCTGTGAGCATATGCACCAAGACAAATTCCTTGTTTGTCCTTGGCCAATAAAAAATTATGTGTACTTGGCCAATAAAAAAATCTATTCTATTCTATTCTAAAAAATCAAAACCAAGAGCAACTTTTTGGAGAGGTCTCGTGATATAAATAGATTAAGTATGCCAATCATGTACACATCTAAATCTTCCGTTGTATTATTTTTTCCCCCCCGCTGCTGATGTGCACTCTCTCACTTTCTTGCTTGTGTTAATACATTAGCATCTTAGTAATCAGTGCTGGAAAACACTTAGGCAGAAAATTCCATTTCATTAAACATCAAAAAGGCCAAATCCAGAAATGTATGACAAGCTGCCAGTGACTGGGGGTTTCTATAACTGTGCATGGAAACGGGGTTGCGGCACCACAAGGTACGTGGTTCAGGATGTCCAATGAATCAAACTTCCAAATTTGCATCTTTGCTGTATTGCTTTCAGGTAGTTCGTTTGCTAAAGAAACAGTAGCGTGACAATAATTAGTCTTCTACCCGTGACTCTGATTTCTTTGACCTGTTCTAAGTGGAGCAGCTTTAGAAAGCAGATTAGAGACTGTGCTTGGTTCAGAAAGCAGCTGCTGCTTCTCAGTATAATTCTATTTATATTTGGCGGTTCATCAAAATCACAGAGCAGATAGCAGCAATAATAAAGCAGTCGCATAAAATAATGAAAGGCTATTGCAAACTTTAAAAACAAGCCAACCTAAATAAACACTGGGAAAGGAAACAAGCCATCAACAAGTCATCAATAAACCTTCTTAAGTACACAAGGGAATCTTAGGCAAATCTCCTTGGGGAAGGTACCATTCTGACATGGGATACCGCCACAGAGAATGTCCTCTGTTTTCATCATGTGAGGCACTGGTACCCTTAGAGCAATGAGTCAGACCATCTCGTCCTCCCCCCCCCAGGCTAAGTATCTAGGCAATTTAAAGTCTGAATGTCAAGCCGAATCTAGTATCAAAGCTTTGTCTTTCCAGATAACATAGAATATAGTATCATGAGCAGGGGTGAAATGTAAAATTTGTTACTACCGGTTCTATGGGCATGGCGGGGGGGGGGGGGGAATGTGACTG
>WNWU01000079.1:2910367-2935881 GCA_012654045.1 Ptyas mucosa
AGGGAAGGGAAGGGAAGGGAAGGGAAGGGATGGGAATGGGAATAGAGTAGAGTAGAGTAGAGTAGAGTAGAGTAGAGTAGAGTAGAGTAGAATAGAATAGAATAGAATAGAATAGAATAGAATAGAATAGAATAGAATAGAATAGAATAGAATAGAATAGAGTAACAGAGATGGAAGGGATCTTGGAGATCTTCTAGTCCAAACCCTAGACCATTTCAGACAAATGGTTGTCCAATCATCAAGCAGAAAAATCAATAGAAACCTTTCAAACAGGCCATTTAACCTCCCCACCCCAGGTCCTGGAACATATCCAGATCTTCAACTCTTTACAAATCCTGAGAACTGCAATTTTTATATTGAAAAAGCAGGTTTTGGGGCTTTTATGCCTACTTTGGTTGGGATAACACCTGCTGAAATCTCAGCAGCCAAAAATGAAGGTAGGTAAGATCTCCAAAAGAATAGAACTCCAGCACTCTTCCTTTCTTGCAGTTTCCATCTCTTCCTTTCCCTTCTCCCCGAGAAAACAAAATGAGTGTTGCAAAATAAAATCAATGAAGCATCTTTCTTTAATGTGTGTGGTGAGAATTGGATGTGGACTCCAAACGATTTGCTCCAGGATAAACCATAGACGTGACCAGGTTTTCAGTCACAAAATGCAGCCGTATTTTCTTTCCGGCTTCCTAACTGCACACAGATGTCTTGATATGTATAAAACAAGGGAGGTGTTATTTAGATGCTCAAAGTAGAGTTTTCCTAATTCTTCCAAGGGAGGTTAGGAAGGGATGTGTTTGTGTCTGGTTTGGAATATTTCCAAAACAAAGTTAGAACAGAACAAGACCAAATCATGCAACTTAAAAAACTTCAATTTTTTTTACATCAAAACCATAAAAAGTCTGTCCTTTTTGTAACATTATTCTGGGTGATCCAATAAACCTGTAATGATATTGTTGAAGAAATTGTAGTTGCATTTTTTTAATCATAAGAAGCTATATCACTCAATTTGAAAAGAACCAAGAATTCTACTCATAAAGTTGGCGGTATCTTGAAGCTTCATTTTCCCCGTTGCTGTTTTGCTCCATTTCTTTAAAGTTTTTGTTCAGGTTGTGGTAAATATCCTAAAGGTAGAAGCAGCTAAGCTTTCCACAAATGTTAAGACAAAACAAGCTTCTCGGATGGTATCAATCCATATAAAATCACAGTTGTGTGACTTTTTCTTGATTAAAGCAGGAGTGAAATGACAGGTTTTGGAGAACTGGTAGCAGAAATTTTGAGCAGTTCGGAGAACCAGCAAATACCACTTCTGGCTGGCCCCAGAGTGGGATGGGAATGGAGATTTTGCAATATCCTTCCCCTGGAGTGGGGTGGGAATGGAGATTTTGCAATATCCTTCCCCTGCCATGCCCACCAAGCCACACCCACCAAGCCATGCGCACAGAACTAGTAGTAAAAAACTTTGGATTTCACCACTGGATTAAAGGCTGCATAGGGTATATGAGTGACATGGCATAGGATCCCATTGGGTTACACTGCAAAAAATGATGAATGTCACCAGAGCAAAAACAAAATATAATTTCACTTCAACTTGCATTTGATTAAACTCAGTATAGTAAATGTGATTATTCTGTGGTGATTTGTTTAAATATTTTTCCTGGCATATTTAAATACCATTTGTTAGGAATTTTTGAAAGTCCCAAGGGCCACCGTTTAAGGTTTGGAGGGAGCTTTGTAGCTTTGATGAGTTAAATTTTGCAGTTCAGCTCTAAAGAAGCCTATGGCTTTTCACGACCTACTGAAATTTTACTCCTGAGGCTCAACTACTGTCTATCCTGGAGCAGAGATAGCAAGGCTCCTTATAGCTAAAGATTTAACATCAGCTCAACTTCATTATTTCAGACTTGGTCTGGGAATACTGACCATCAAAGCTTCGGGCATTTCTGTGGAAAGCTGCATTTGGCTCCTATTCGACTTCATTTTTGACCATTCTGCCTGACAGTGTTACTACTACTTTATAATGCCTTGGTAAGACCACACTTGGAATACTAGATAGATAGATAGATAGATAGATGGATGGATGGATGGATGGATGGATGGATGGATGGAGAGAGAGAGAGAGAGAGAGAGAAATAGATAGATAGACAGATAGATATCTAGATAGATAGATAGATAGATACTGATAGATAGATAGATAGATAGATAGATAGATAGATAGATAGAGATATAGATAGATAGATAGATAGATAGATGGATGGATGGATAGAGAGAGAGAGAAATAGATAGATAGATGGATGGATGGATGGATGGATGGATGGATGGATGGCGAGAGATAGAAATAGATAGATAGACAGATAGATATGTAGATAGATAGATAGATACTGATAGATAGATAGAGAGAGAGAGAGAGAGATGTAGATAGATAGATGTAGATAGATAGATATAGATACCGATAGATAGATAGATAGATAGATAGATAGATAGATAGATAGATGTAGATAGATAGATAGAAAAAAGAAAGAAAGAAAGAGATGATAGATAGATAGATAGATAGATAGATAGATAGATAGATAGATAGATAGATAACCTTTATTGTCATTTTTTTTACTGTGGACACACTGGCACACATTAAAAATAAAATTCTGTTGCCTGCTCTCAAAAGCGTATACAGACAAACACACATATACACATGCTACACCACAGACACAAAGACACACAAGACACAGACAGACACACACACACACACACACATATCACTGTTCATCTTGAATACATATTGGAAATTGAAATTGGATCCAGGTTTGATCGCCATATTATAAAAAAGATGTTGAGATTCTTGAAAGAGGGCAGAGAAGACCAACAAAGCTGATTAGGGGACTGGAGGCTAAAATATACGAAGAACAGTCAGAGGCTGAACTAAAGATTTTGCCATGCCTTGCTTCCTTTTGTTACCGAGTGCTTCATTTTTAGAACTAAGGAGAAATTTCCTTACAGTGAGAACAATTAACCAGGGGAACAGTTTGCCTTCAAATGTTGTAGGCGCTCCATCACTGGAGGCTTTTAAGAAGAGACTGGACAGTGATTTGTCTGGAATAGTATAGCAGGGGGCTGGACTAGAAGACCTCCAAGGTCCCTTCCAACTCAGTTATTCTACAGAATAACTGAGTTGGAAGGGACCTTGGAGGTCTTCTAGACACAACATTTACAGACACAATATTTATAAGCAAATCAGAATGAGGATCATGGAGTCTCCAGATCGTTTCCAGAGTTATTTATTCAGTTAGAACAATAATTGTGAAACTGCGACTGATACTTCTGAATCCACAAAAGAAGGAAGAAGTAAGCAGTCCTGCAAATTCCAAATGTTTGAACCGGCACACCAAACTCTACAAATTCAGCATTTGTTCCTGACAAATGCCCCTCTCCACAACGTCTCCTTAAATCTCAGTCTCTAGGTTTGCCTTGTGAAGAGGGGTGGGGTGCTCTCCTCCCGAGTTGTCAGGTCAGCCTGCGCGGTTCCACCTTCTCTCCACTCTCCGTGCTCGGAGATCAAGAGGGGGCAGTCCTTGCTCATTGCCTGAACTCCATCTCTCCTCATGTCCACTGCTTGCCCTCTCTCAGTCATCCTGCTCCCATTCCTCCCTGCTAACAAGCCATCCCAATCCTGAGGGGCCCTGGCATGCCTGGGCCTGCATGCCTGGGCCTGCTCCACCCCACATTCCTTCAAAGATTGTAAACAGAACTACAAAACAGAACCATTAAAACAAAGTGAATGCAGTGTTCCAATATCTCAGGGGCTGCCTCAAAGAAGAGACGGTCAACCTATTCTCCAAAGCACCTGAAGGCAAGACAAGAAGCAATGGATGGAAACTAATCAAGGAGAGAAGCAACCTAGAACTAAGGAGAAATATCCTGACAGTTAGAACAATTAATCAGTGGAACAACTTGCCTCCAGAAGTTGTAGATGCTCCAACACTGGAGGTTTTCAAGAAGAGATTGGACAGGCATTTGTCTGAAATGGTATAGGGTCTCCTGCTTGAGCAGGGGGTTGGACTAGAAGACCTCTAAGGTCCCTTCTAACGCTGTTATTCTGTCATTCTGAATGGCAGGGGAAGATTAAGAAACCTAAGGAGTTGATAGGTAAAGTTGACAGGGAAAAAAAGGCAATGTATAAAGCTGTGGGGAGACATGGGGAAAGCAAGAATGGCTTGCAAAGACATTAAGATGTGAAAGAAGAGAGAATGGTGTGGGCGTAGATTAGATTTTAATGTCTTCCTTTCATTTTCTCTTATCTCATGCCTTTACATTTTTGGGGGGTTTACTGTTTCTTACTGTTTTGCTGTGCTTTATATAACTGTTGCTTACCCTGAAAGGCAATAGCATGATATCTATGTTTATATGCATGTAATCTCTTTTATCCTTGCTATTCATAGACTCTTATCTCCCAGTGCTTCTTAACTGAGAATGCCCTGGTGCTTCCCAGCACTAATTTTCTTAGCTCAGGAAGCAATTGAAATGCATAAATTAGCTGTGTTTGGAGCAATGTGCTTATCTGTCTTTCCCCAGGAGTCTGTCACAGGCACACATACTCTCTCTCTCTCTCTCTCTCTCTCTCTCTCTCACACACACACACACACACACACACACACACTCGTGGGAGAAATAGGGACCATCTTTTCTTCTATGAAATCTGAAAGGCAAATTAAAAAGGATCTAACAACAAGGACCTAAAGCAAGGGTGTCCAACCTTGGCAAGTTTAAGACTTACAGACCTCAACTCCCAGAATTCAACTCCCAGAATTCTTAAGTCTTAAAATTGCCAATCTCGGATACCCCTGTTTTAAAGTTATTTTCATTCTCTTCTAGCCACAAACCCTCCAAAGTGCACAGCCTGCTATGAAACAAAAGATTAACTGAAATAAGATTCAGAGTGTGCAAAAAAAATAATAATAACGATGGCTTGATCCGTACGCAGCTGTTGGAATTGACAGCCTGTGAATCAACGGCGCCCTCTCCGCATATCATTGTGGATATAAACTAATTCTCTTCTACTGCAAGTGGGTATGTCATAGTATTAATCATCCAAGTGGTAATTGAACGTTGATTGCTGAAAGCCTTAGCAAAGGGACTCTAGAAGCAGGGGTGAAATTCAGCAGCTTCTAACAGGTTCTGGAGAACCGGTAGTGGAAACTTTGACTAGTTTGGAGAACCAGAAAATACTACCTCTGGCTGGCCCCAGAGTGGGGTGGGAATGGGCATTTTGCAGTATCCTTCCCCTGCCACGCCGACCAAGCCACGCCCACAGAACTAGTAGGGAAAAATTTTGAATTTCACCCCTGTTTAGAAGCCTTTGTCCTACCTCCATGTGATTGGAGACAAACCATCTGCCCAGAAGTGGACAAATCTAAAGCTTATCCCCATTGCAATCCTATCCCTCAGCCTTGCCCACAAACTGAACTGTGCTAGACTTTGAAATATGCATGATTTCCCAAAGTTTACAATGCCATGTTCTAGTCAAAAATGGCTCAGCTAAGAAATGCAATCAAGAGAGAAATTGAAAAATTCAAAAAAATGCATTTCCTTACAGAAAACCAGTATATAAAGCGTATGTATGTAGGGAAAGAAGGGACACAGTGCTCAGTGACTAAGATGCTGAGCTTATCAATCGAAAGGTTGGCAGTTCAGCAGTTCAAATCCCTAGTGCCGCGTAACGGGGTGAGTGTTGTAACCTAGGCTTCCTGAGTCATTAAAACACACGAGCAGTCCCAAAAACTTCTTTTATTGCAATAGTTATGAATTACATTCATTCACAGCTGAGTCCCAATTAATTGCAAAAAGTCCTTTGGGAGAAATCCTTTGGGGTAATCACCAACCTTTATCTCCCTTGACACTCTGCCAAAAACCTACTTGGCAAAGTCACACGGATTCCAGAATCAAACAGAGATGCCGACTGGGAACAGAATTAACAACATTGCTTTCCTGCAAAGTGTTTATACAGAATGGAGGAATAATTTATTTATTATTCATGTTTCTATGCCGCCAACCCTCCGAGGACTCTGGACAGCTTACACCAAAGACAGTATACTAAATAGCATATTGCCCCCAACAATCTGAGTCCTCATTTTACCCACCTCGGAAGGATAGAAGGCTGAGCCAACCTTGAGCCGGTGAGATTTGATCCGCTGATCTGCTGAACTAGCAGTCAGCTGAAGTAGCTGCAGTACAGAACTCTAACCACTGCGCCATCTCGGCTCTTTGCAAGTAGTCCAAGGTCGTCGGATTCGGTAAGCTCCCATTAATGATGGCTAATATAGCCGATGTGGCGTCTGCGCAGGCGTGGTTCTGTCCGCCTCTCAGCTGAGGGGCGGCAATGCATTTGACGGTGCTGGAAGCAATGGAGACGGCGGGAATAGTGGTCAGAAGATGGTCCCACCAGCCGAATTCAGGAGGAAGCAGGCGGTGTTAAGACAGGATTTTCAGTGTAGGAACGCGGGGCGGAATGAGCTGTTTGTCTCCGTCCCCGCCGAAGTGGGGCTGACATTCAGCCTATTGCCCCCAACAATCTGGGCCCTCACTTTACCCACCTCGGAAGGATGGAAGGCTGAGTCAACCTTAACAACTGTCTTACTTAGGGATGGAAACTTTGCGTTCAGTTGTAGTCATCAGTCAAGGACTATCTGTATGCCCTCCCTCCCCCCACATGCATACCATGGAATTGGAAAGAAAAGTTTTCAGTCTTCAGAGTTCTATTCAGGTTGCCATTGGTTTATCACATCCCTTTTCATGAGATTTTATACCGCTGTCCTTTCCTAGCCCTCTGGGTACCATCTCAGAGCCATAGAATACATTCCATTATTATTAGACCATTCGGGGGAGAAGGGAAGACGCTCCCTGAATTGTCAATATCTCAGGAGCGGTAGGGAAGTTTTCAACAGAAGCTGTTTTATGTTTTCCCAACTATAAGTTCGAATATATTACTGAAATAAGCCAGGTAATGCAAACTTTATGTTATGACAGAGATAATACATGCTGCTGTTGCAGAGAAACTTTTCTGCTTCTGAAAAAGCTAGCCTTCCTTCGGCAACAGCAATTTAATGAGCATATTCATGAGAACAAATAAAATTAGGTTACAGTCACAAATCTCTCTCTTTTTTTTTTAAAGAGAGAGATTTACTCATCTTTTATTTATCTTCCTGACTCCATCTTTGTCTTCTCTTCCTGATTTATCCTACAGAAGATCAGCATCGTTTCAATCCTTTCATCATTTAAGCTCTGAGTATTGATTGGCTTTTTCTCTTTCTCTCTCTCTCTCATGACAGCTTATGAAATGTATACAGTGAGTGTCTTTACTTCTGGTCTTTAACATTTTGCCAAAGTTTCACTGTAGGAAGATGCTTCCTTCTGCAAAACGCTGAAAACAAGGGAAACAGTCAAACAAAGAAGCAAAGACAGGAGTTGACGAAATGCGGGGAAGTAACTTTCCAAATATAGCAAAGCTTAAGTCAGTCAGTCATCTCCCACAGAATAAATATAAGTTCTTTTTTTAAAAGCCTTTTTTAAATAGCAAAACAAGTTTATTAAAGGAGTTGAAAGATAAACCAAACTATAACAAAATGTGGAAGGTAGCGTCCAGGCATTGAGTCATCTGGTATGTCCCATTTGTACTGTGGCAGTGCAGTGGTTAGAAAGCAGTATTGCAGGCGAACTCTGCCCATTGCCAGGAGTTCGATCCTACACCGGCTCAAGGTTGACTCAGCCTTCCATCCTTCTGAGGTGGGTAAAATGATGACCAGATTGTTGGGGGTGATAGGCTGACTCTGTAAACCGCCTAGAGAGGGCTGTAAAGCACTGCGAAGCGGTATATAACTCTAGGTTCTACTGCTGTTTCATATTCCATCTCATCTGATGTCTCCAAATTCTTTAAACATGCGAGAAGAGGGGTGTCAAACTCGATTTCGTTGAGGGCCGCATCATGGTTATGTTTGACTTTGGAGGGCTGGGCTGAGCGTGACCAGGGTGGGCATGGCCAGCTTGATGTCACTCATGTTGGGGGCACCTGTGGTGGCCCAAGTGCTCTGCCAGCAAAAACGGGCTCCCAATCAAGCTCTGTTTTCGACTGGGACAACCTTCTGCAACTCTCTGCCAGCAAAAATGGAGCTTGGCAGAGCCGCACGTGGCCTTCCTGAATTCCGTTTTCGCTGGCAGAGGTATCATGGGCTGGTCCTTCACTGTTTCCAGGGTGGCCCTGGGGACCAAATCTAAGCACCCTATGGGCCAGATCCAGCTCATGGGCCTTGAGTTTGACACCCCTATGCTAGAAATCTTCTTTAGGTCCACTGTATCTTTTCCCTACATAAAAGGTAAAAGTTCCCCTCGCACATATGTCCTAATCATTCCCGATTCTAAGGGTCGGTGCTCATCTCCATTTCAAAGCCGAACAGCCAGCGCTGTCTGAAGAAGTCTCCATGGTCATGTGGCCGGCATGACTAAACGTCAAAGGCGTACGGAACGCTGTTACCTTCCCATCAAAGGCGGTCCCTATTTTTCTATTTGCATTTTTTACATGCTTTTGAACTGCTAGGTTGGCAGAAGCTGGGACAAGGAACGGGAGCTCACCCTGTCACGCAGCACTAAGGATTCGAACCGCTGAGCTGCCGACTTTTCGATCGACAAGCTCAGTGTCTTAGCCACTCAGCCACCGCATCCCTTTGCAGCTCCTACCAATGTGTATTCATGGGTATCAGTTATTCCCACTTATTCCTCCATTCCGTAGAAACAATACTATGCCATATGCACAACCCACAGCAGCACCAGAGATTTCAGGCTAAAACGCAGCCAGTAAATCACTGCTGTTTTATAGAAGCCTGCCACCAGGCATAGATCAAAATCAAGGTGACACATCAACTCTAAAAAACGTGCTTCGATTATGATGGCTCGAAGGTATTTTTCTCATTCTTTTCCTGCCCCTCTCCCCTTTCTGAGTATTTCTTGGCAGTAAGATTCTCTGAGGGTGGCAAAATCAATTTTCAGTGGCATTTTATATGCAGCTGGAAATGTGGTAGGATTTGATCAATGTATTTCAATGTATTTTTATAGAGAGATCTCACTATGGTGATATAGATTTTATTTCCACAATGGACCTGGCAGTGTCTGTTAAGGGCCAAGGAACCTTTAGTTTTATGGAAGAAGTAGGAAATACGTCCTCAGATATTATTTTTGAGTGGGAACGATGTTGTTCTGATCCAGCTCCCCAAACATGACAAACCCTCTGAAGTTAACTCAAAAATTTCTTTATTATAAGCACCAGCAGCCCCAGCAAAAAGTTTCTCTCTCACCGCAGGATAACAAGTCCAGCTGGCCAGGAGATGAATAGTTGTCTGCCACATTTATTCATCTCCGCCCCTTGCCTTTTATCCCCAGAGCTAGGGTGGGGCTTCACTAGTAGTGGTGGTTCTTCGGTCCCAAGGACTGGCCCATAGATTTCCACTGCTCTCCTCTCCTCTGCCTTTTGCGCATCCACGCATCGGGCACTGGACCCAGCTGTTCCTCCTCTTCCTCATCAGCCATCTCCAGACGTGGGGGCTGTTGACTCTCCATCTGAGGGCTGACAGATGGCCCAGGCTCCACTTCTGTCTGTCTCTCTCTGCCAGCTCCATTCCCTCTTCCCACTTGGAAGAAGAGGAACTCTCACCTCACAGGAGGTGGTGAGTCCGATCCTAGATAGCAGCAGATATTTCTCTTTCTGCTGCTGCTGTAATTGTCTGCTGTGAACTTCATGTAGGCATAAGGAAGGGCATCCAGCCAGTAAACTCTCAGTTCCATTCAGCTGCCCCAACTCCACCCCGATGAGATATATATACAGAGATAGATAGATAGATAGATAGATAGATAGATAGATAGATAGATAGATAGATAGATATATCCAAGAACATTGGCATTAAATGAAAGGCTGGTTTTAAAAGGGAAAAGTGCCAACAGACTGAAGACAAACATTTGAAAAATCCTTTTCCTTTTTCTTCTCTCACTCAATAATGATCTTCTCCCTGTCCCCATTCCTGAATTTTTTATTCTCTCTAACAGTCACAGCAATGTTGGGCATTTGCGATTTGTCAGCCCATGACAGATACGCCTAGTTTGTAACAACTTTTGAAACTTCACACACATATACTCAGCCGTGGATTTATTCAGAAGGTCAGATTTTTTTTTTCCAGGGTGACTGCAGAGATTTCTTAAAGCAAACCTGGCCAAAGAGTGAAATAAATAAATAAAACGGTAGAAAATAATGATTTTTTCCCCCCACAAAGGATTTAGCCCTGTGTTGGCACCTCTAATGGAGCCTTCTCAGATCAAGGATCGGTAAAGAAGCTATACACTGGCAGTAAAAACAAAGGAGTCTCTGCTTTCTTACAGCAGTATAGTCAACATAAAAAGGTATCTTAGAGCAGACTGAAAATCAGCCTTAAAAACAGTATCTCTTGCTGGAGGGACAGAATGTTTTCAGGAATAGGAAGAACGGATTTCAGCACCATATAAACAATGACACAGCTTGGGTGAAGCATCTTTTGCTGCTTACATCCTTCAGAAATCCAGATCTAGATTAAATGAATGGTTTCCCCCCCTTTTTAATCAACTGATTAAAAGCATAAGGAGATGAGCACAGGTACCAAATGCAGTAAATGACATGTAGATCAAATACTATTAGATGGGAGATTTTATTTATTTATTTATTTTATTTGTCAGACATGTATAAGATAACAGATATAAGTATAAACATGATTATGAATACAGGATATGGATATGAATACATGGGGACAGTAGGACAGGGACGGTAGGCATGCTGGTGTGCTTATGCACACCCCTTAAAGACCTCTTAGGAATGGGGTGAGGTCAACAGTAGATAGTCGAAGGTTAAATTTATGGGGGTTAGAGCAGTAAAATTTGCTTGGTTCTGTGGGTGTGGCTTGGTGGGGGGGGTGTAATGTGACTGGGTGGGTGTGGCCAACTTTTTTTTTTTACTTTTAAAAGCAATTTTTTTCTACAACCTTAAGAGGTTGCAGAAAAAAATGCTTTTAAAAGCCTCTGCTGATCAGGCAACTCAGCTGGGATCATCAGAGGCTTTTAAAAGCATTTTTTTCTACAACCTCTTCGGCCGAAGAAGTTGTAGAAAGAATGCTTTTAAAAGCCTCTGACGATCCCAAATGAGCCACGCGATCGTCAGAGGCCTTTTTTTTTACTTTTAAAAGCATTTTTTTCAGCCAAAGAGGTTGTAGAAAAAATGCTTTTAAAAGTAAAAAAAAGAAGAAGCCTCTGATGATTGCGCTGCTCAGCTGGGCATGGCGAGGGAGAGCGCAGGGATTTTTGCTACCGGTTCTCCGAACCACCCGCCGCCATCGCTACCGGATCGAGCGATCCGGTCCAAACAGGGAGCATTTCACCCCTGGGTTAGGGGGTGCAACAACAGAATCAGGTAGGGCATTCCAGGCATTGACCACTCTGTTGCTGAAGTTGTATTTTCTGCAATCAAGTTTGGAGAGGTTTACCTTAAGTTTGTATCCATTTTGTGCTCGTGTATTATTGCAGTTGAAGCTGAAGTAGTCGTTGACAGGTAGGACGTTGTAGCAGATAATTTTATGTACTACACTTAGGTCAGACGGAAGGCGGCATAGTTCTAAATTGTCTAAGCCCAAAATTTCAAGCCTGGTGGCATAAGGTATTCTGTTGTGAGCAGAGGAGTGGAGGACTCTCCTCGTGAAATACCTCTGGCTATTAGATAGCACAGAAGAAAGGAGAAACGGATAACGGTGAAGAAGCAAGCACGGGTATTTGGTGAAGAAGGCAAGCAAATTTAGGTAAGGTGGCTATCAGGCTGTCAGAGAAACAAGAAAAACAAAACTAGAATATGTATCTGGAATGTATCCTAGGAAATGGCAGTCATTTATGCTACTTGACCATTTCTCTGCAAACAGGAAAGGTACGTCAGAATTTATAGCTAGTCAGAACTTAAACTCTTCATGTTCTCCTTCAGCATGGTCCTCTCTGATAAGTCAGCTTGAATTTCTTCTTATCTCTTGCCTTCACATTCTTTGTTGGAGACAGATCCATGTTTACATTCTCGGCATTCCTGCGCTCCCCTTCAGATTACGTCCGCCAAACTAGACTGTTACAGATTAACAGAGTTGGAAGGGACCTTGTAGGTCATCTAGTCCAACCCCCGCATCTACACCATTTCTGACAAATGGCGGTCTAATCTTTTCTTGAAAGCCTCCAGTGATGAAGCTCCCACAACTTCCGAAGGCAGCTTCTGTTCCATTGGTTGATTTCTCTCACTGTCAGAAAAGTTCTCCTTATTTCCAAGTTGAATCTCTCCTTGATCAGTTTCCATCCATTATTCCTTGTCTGGCCTTCAGGTCCTTTGGAAAATAGTTTGACCCCCTCCTCTCTGTGGCAGCCCCTCAAAAATTGGAACACTGCTATCATGTCTCCCCTGGTCCTTCTCTTCACTAGACTAGCCATGCCCATTTCCTGTAACTGTTCTTTGTAGTCTGTAATCTTCTAGACATTAACTGAGCCCTGATACCAGGAAAGGACTCAGGAGAAGCAGTTTTTTCTGTCACTTGACTTCAATCAAAACACATACCACCGTTCGATTCCGTTTTACGTCATGTTGTTTTGCTGGTTTAATAAGAGTGTATGTATGTATTATTATTTTGTTTGCAAAGAATGAGCACCAGTGTCATCTGCAATTTATCTCATTCTCCTTATCTCCCCCCTCTAGATACACCAAGTTGAAAACTGCCACCAACATCTATATCTTCAATTTAGCCTTGGCAGATGCCTTGGCCACCAGTACTCTGCCCTTCCAGAGTGCTAAGTATCTGATGGAGACCTGGCCATTTGGGGAACTGCTTTGCAAAGTTGTCCTCTCCATAGATTACTACAATATGTTCACCAGCATCTTCACCCTGACAATGATGAGCGTAGACCGGTACATTGCCGTCTGCCACCCAGTCAAGGCCTTGGATTTCCGGACCCCGGCTAAAGCGAAGTTAATCAATGTTTGCATCTGGGTTCTCTCCTCTGTGGTTGGAGTGCCTATCATGGTCATGGCTGTCACTAAATCTCAAGGCAAGTGGTCTGCCGTTCAATTCCAGTCACTTCCCCGAAGACCACCCAGTCTGGGCAATGATCAGGATGTGGTTCCTACTGCTAAATTAACACAGACTTTTGGGGTACAAGGACTTTTTCTGTCCTGTAGTAGCGAAGGAACTTCTATGAGCCTCGGTGGCACAGTGGTTAGAGTGCAGTACTGCAGGCTAGTTCTGCGGACTGCCTGCAATTTGGCAGTTCAAATCCCACCAGGCTCAAGGTTGACTCAACCTTCCATCCTTCCAAGTTGGTAAAATGAGGACCCAAATTGTTGGGGGCAATAGGCTGACTCTGAGAGGGCTGTAAAGCACTGTGAAGTGGTATATAAGTCTAAGTGCTATTGCTATTCAGTTTATTTCTCAGGGGTGATTCCATTATATAGGAAACAGGCTTACCTATGGGGCTAAGGGAGGAACGTTCATATTTTGATAAAAAGATGGGCTTGTAAATAATGCCCCTCCATGTACAGGTAGTCCTCGACTTACAACAGTTCATTTAGTGACCGCTTGAAGTTGCAACATCATTGAAAAAAATGACTCATGACCATTTTCCACACTTACGACTGTTGCAGCATCCCCATGGTCACATGATTTGCATTAGGATGCTTGACAACTGACTCACATTGATGACGGCTGCAGTGTCCTGGAGTCGTGTGATCGCCTTTTGTGACCTTCTGACAAGCAAAGTCAATGGGGAAGCCAGATTCACTTAAGAACCATGTTAGTAATTTAACAGCTGCAGGGGTTCACTTAACAAAGGTGGCAAGAAAAGTCGTAAAATGGGGCAAAAAGTCACTTAACAAATTTCTCACTTAACAACATGAATTTTGGGCTCAGTTGTGGTCATAAGTGGAGGACTACCTGTACTGTCTTGGAAATTATATCAATAATTCTATGCTCATTCATTATTCCTGTTCACACAACATATTGAAATGGGTTGTGGGATAGGGATAACAAAAGCATACAAACTCCAAACCCCAGTCAATTAATCCAGGCAGAAAAAGGGTTATTTGGGGCTAATTGAATATCTTCCTGATCTCATACAAGCTACTATACTTGATAGGTAACTGTCCCTGAATCTTTGTCAACTGAGACAAAGTCCTAGAGAAGCCCTGTGAAAACACAGTTGCTCTAGGCACTCTATCTCGATGACTGGTTTGTTTTGTACTTTCTCCCAGTCTGCACCCATAAGGAGTTATGACAAAGGGTGGAAATGATGAGAGGGAGCACACACCCCTTCCCTTAGTCTATTTAAAAAGGAAAGTAGTGGAAGAAAGCAATGGCCTTTCCTTTTAATCTCCATTGTAGTGGTTGAGAAGACGAAAAGCATGGATATTGTCCAACTGATCTATTCATCCTGGATTGTGTCCTACTATAAAGGTCAATTAATTGACTAGGAATATACCCCCAATGTTGGGAATGGACGGGATGGTCAATTAATTGACTAGGAATATACTCCCAATGTTGGGAATAGATGGGATGGTCAATTAATTGACTAGGAATATATTCCCAATGTTGGGAATAGATGGGATGGTCAATTAATTGACTAGGAATATGCTCCCAATGTTGGGAATGGATGGGATGGTAGAGGAAGGATGAGATGGTTAGATAATGTCTTTGATGCAATGAACATCAATTTGAACAAACTCCGGGAGGCAGTGGAGGACAAAGGGAGGCTTGGTGTGCCTTGGTTTCCATGGGGTTGCAAAGAGTCAGACATGACTTAATGATTAAACAGCAACAACAACATCCTCCCAAACTCCCATCAACAAAGCCACTAGTCATTGATGCTTGATGTCAAAAGGGGCTCTACTATGTGATGATGTATAAGAGGATAGCAGTTCTGTTGGCCACTGAGTTATGGTCCTCCTGTTTGTTCATCTCTCATGTTCATACTCTTCTTTCTTTTATGCAGGTGGCATTACAATCTGTCTCCTTCAGTTTCCCGAACCTCAAATTTACTGGGATACGGTTACCAAGATCTGTGTTTTTATCTTTGCTTTCTTGGTTCCCATCTTGGTCATCACCGTCTGCTACGGGCTCATGATTCTCCGCTTGAAGAATGTCCGTCTCCTCTCAGGTTCCAAGGAGAAGGACCGCAATCTGCGCCGTATTACGCGCATGGTGCTCATTGTGGTAGCAGCCTTCATCATCTGCTGGACTCCCATCCAGATCTTTGTCATTGTTTGGACTCTGGTTGGCATTGACAAGAAGAACCCTTATGTCATGGCCAGTCTGCATTTTTGTATTGCCCTGGGCTACACTAACAGCAGCCTCAATCCTGTCCTGTATGCTTTCTTGGATGAGAACTTCAAGAGATGTTTTAGAGAGTTCTGCCTCCCATTCCGATCACGGATGGAGCAGAACAGCTTTAGCCGGGCTCGGAATAGCACCCGAGAACGTGTTTCTACCTGCACTCCATCAGAAGTTCTTCATAAGTCAGCATGACTAGACATGGACAGCCACAAAAGAGGTTTCAGCAGAGGAGGCCAAGGGGAAGAACTGCACTCTGAAGTTACCCAGATCAGCACCACAGAATTCTAGCCTGAATCTGATGCAGGAGCCATTCAGGAAAAGGTACCACCACAAATCTGGTGAACCTTTCAGAGTTCTTTAGGACATCACTCTTCAAGCTGATGCACTGGGACTACAGGTCTCCAAATTCTTATTAAGCACTTCCAACATACCTGGAGGACCACATCTATGGGGAAAGACCCACTAGGGTTTTTCCCCCACCCCCCCCATTTGACCTATGACAAGCCCAATTTCCGTCCTGCGAAATGGTCTCCGTTTGTCAATTGTTATATGGCTGTGAATTTCTTAAATTAAAAAAAAATCTTTACATTTTTTTGAGTGAAGTCTCAAAAAGGCATTCAATGAATGCTGTGTATGCGTGCCCATTCATGCCCATGTGTACATATACATTTTGGGATTTCTGAAATCAAATGCCTTCAAATGGTTTGAAGAACTCACAGCATCCGTTCCTGCTTCACCGAAGATATTTTTACTTTGGCTTTTCCAATTAGTGTCTCGTTGATGGCTTCTTCCTCCCGTCTCTCACCAGTTACATGCATTTGGCAAACCAGTATCAAATCCTCTTTCACAGGTGCGATGGTTCAATGGAAGCATCCCAAAGTAGCTAAATGGAATGTTTTAAGAAGCCATGCATTTGTAAACCAAACTTTCCAATGGCTACGAAATCTAGTTATCCATTCAGAGAAAGAAAGAATAGCCTTTGATCTGTAAAGTTGGAGCACTCAAATCTCGGCCTCTGTAGCAACCAGGAAAGCAATGAAACGAAGATACAAAATTCTACCATTAGTGACTTAATCTCTATGTAACCGGTGTTATTTGGCAGTGCAGGTTAGATTCTTGTGGATGTCATGCTTCATTCAGTGGTGTCCTTTCTATATTGCTTCTCAAAAGGTCAGGAAAAGAAGGAAACCAGGGTTCTATCAAGAGTGGATTTCTTGGTTCCAGAGAACTATGAACTCTAGATGGAAAGAGATTGAACATTGGAAACCAACAAAGAAACATTTCATCCCGTGTTTCCTCATGATCCATGGCAAGTTTCCTCCTTGCGGAGTCTCAGTTTCCTCAATGTTCCACACCATCAGAAAGCAACATAAATAGTGGAGACTACAAATTCAAACCAGGGTCTTGAGCAGTACGAAACCCTTCCTTGTAAACATGTCTTGACTGTTCTGTTGTACGTACCTCCAACACGTTGGTACCTCTGCTCAGGAACTCTATCGTGGAACAAAGGTGTAACTTGGTTGTTCTTCACTGTAGATATGAACCTGTGATCAATACTCCGGTGTTACTCAGAAGGCAGCTCCGTGGGCCTTAGGCAACTGGGATTACATGAGGCAGAGCTGAAAGTATTGCAGATGAACTTGTGTTCTGCTTGACAACTTCCTGGAAGCATTGTGTTGGCCAATGTGAAAGCAGAATGCTGGACTGTGTAGGCATTAAGTCTACTGTGTAGGCATTAAGAATGCTGGACTGTGTAGGCAGGCGTGACTTACATTCTTAGATTGCTTAAGTGTTGGATGTTCAGCTACTTCTGTATTGCTGTATTGCTATTATTGCCTTACCCTTGTAGAAGCTGCAAATCAGGTGGCCCTTTGCATTCCCCATACAATCTCTAATTCATTTAGGGCTTGTTGTCTGGAACAGGCATTGATGTGAAATCATTTTGTCAAGTTAAGGAGGATTCCTATTTCAGTGGCTCAATAAATTGCGGTCAATGAATTATGCAATATTTTCTTTTTATTAGGTTGATCAAGAACTGGCGTTAGCGTTTTCCCTTTTCAGTTCTTTGGTAAGGATGGCTTCCAAACCAATCTGTAGACAATTTGCTTTGAAAATGATTTCAAAAGAAGTTGTAGAATGTGCTGTTTTTGCATACAGAGGTTGCCCTTGACTTATGACCACAATTGGGATCAGAAATTCCATTGCTAAGCAAGGCATTGGTTAAGCAAGTCATGTCCAATTTACCGGTAACTGTTTTGTTTTGGTTTTTTTGCCATGATTATGGTAGAGTTTCAGGTAAGGATTTTGCAAAAATGCTGAGAAATAACTCCCTTCTTTGTAATTTTCATCCCATTCGAAATTATCTTTTAGCATTGGCCACACTCATAACCATCTTCATTTGCATTCAGTGGCATTAAGGTGCCAGTCTGACTGCATCGGGATGTTATCCTGTTCATAGAACGTTTTCAGACAATGATAATCTCCAAGATAACTTGTTATAGTAACAGTGGACACTAATATTAACAGAGACTGGTTATAGCCCTAACAGGGTATGATATTATGACATGGTAGCAGTGTTTCAATATTTGAGGGGCTGCCACAAAAGAGAGGAGGTCAACTTATTCTCCAAAGCACCTGAAGGCAGGACAAGAACCAACGGATGGAAACTAATCAAGGAGAGAAGCAACCCAGAAATAAGGAGAAATTTCCTGACAGTTAAAACAATTAATCCGTGGAACCACTTGCCTCCAGAAGTTGTGAATGCTCCAACACTGGAAGTTTTTAAGATATTGGTCAGCCATTTGTTTGAAATAGTACAGGGGCTGCTGCTTGAGCAGGGCATTGGACTAGAAGACCTCTAAGGTCCCTTCCAACTCATTTTTCTGTTAAATGGCATTATAGAATAGAATATTGGTTTACATGCATAAAAAAACCCAGATCACTGTTTTGCATGAAATGTTTCATCCATTAAGAACACCTTGCTTGGAATATTCAATATGGAAAGACTTTGCCAACATCTTGAGTGTGTATGTGTGGAAATAATGGCAAAATACCTCTGTTTTGTTGCCCAGAAAACTTTTAGGGTGGTGCCCATATGGATACATGGAATCAATTTTAACTCAAAGATGTTATTATCATGTTTAAGGGCAGCGTGCATCTATTATTCAAGTCTACAGGAAAGATTTTAGGCTGACATTTTGTAGACCAACACTGGGGAGAGCAGAGGTGTTAAGAGGACAAAGAGTCAGCCAATACCTATATTTCCTTTTTGTGTTACCACTACACAAATTTACCCCTCTCCAGTCTCCTGCTGTTCTGAGTAGTTTGATGTTCTTCAGAAGAAAGAAAATGTGTGTTCCCTCAAAACCGTGAAGCTCAGGAAGAAGGACTGGTGCTTGGGATTGATCAGGTCATGATAAAGAAATATTTATGAATGACTTTAAATTTTCAGGGCCAGAGGAAATGCGTATGAGAGTTCTGAAGAAAACTGATGATGATATGGCTAAGATTTTATGAATAATCTTTGAGTAATGCTAGAAAATGGCTCGCCAGGGGAGATGGGGATCTCATTCACTGAACCCTGGGGACTTTCTAAGGCAAATCATAAAGCAATTGATACATAAGCACCTCAGAAACAATGCACTAATCATTATCAGAAGTCCTCATGGACTTGCCCTGCAGGATTAATCTAAAAGGCGGATAGCAGGACGATTAAGCAAAAACTGTATTCAAAGAATATTCATGAACAATTCTTCCACTGGTGAGGAAGATAACAAGTAGGGGCGCTACTGTTTAAGATTCAGCCCAGTCTGTGTTATTTTCAATTTTTTTAAAAAAAAATAATTTGCATGAGGAGATGGAGGGGAAATTTGCAGTGACACCAAAAAACTGGGAGAAGAGAAACAACATTTAAGGGATTGTGAAGGGTTAGAAAAATGGGATAAACGTAAGAGACAAATGCAAAAAAATATGTCTTTAAAAATGCAGAACTCCAATGCACAGGACTAAAGAGAAAATAACTGGACTGGTGATAAAGACTTTCTTTTCACAAAAACTAAGGAAGTAGAAGAAATGAGGGAGAACAACGGATTTAAATTGCAGGAAGGCAGATGCATATTAGGAAAGGTGGATGGACAGTAGCAGTTCAGCACTCGAATCAATTACACAGAAAGGTTACTCTTTGATTGTACTTGAATAGAGGCTAAATCAAAAGTATTCGGGGTGTGTGTGTGTCAAGATGATTTCTAGAGCCCCTTTTCAACAACATTCCCTCCCCAATGTGGAATCTCCCCTTTTCATTTGGATTCCTATACAGAATAGGGGTTGAAGTAGAAGTCATAAATTGTTCATTTCAAATGAATGAATGAATGAATGAATGAATGAAGTAAATAAATGGAGAGAATGAATGGAGGGAATGAATGAATGGAAGGAATGAGTGAATGAATGAAGAGAATGAATGGAGTGAATGAGTAAATGAACTGAATGAATGAATGAAGTAAATGGATGGATAGATGGATAGACGGACTGAATGACTGTAGAGAATGAATGGAGTGAATGAGTGAATAAATGAATTAATAAATTAATGCTTGGGGAGGGGTTGAGAGACGCTTGCTACCAGCTGAGCAGTGTTGTCAAGAACAGCCAAACTCCTCACCTTCAAAATCCAAGAATGAACCAATTTCTCTGTCCTTTAACTAAGATGGCCAAACTGGGCAGGAGAGTTATTTTGCCTCAGCCTTGAGTAAGATATTGTTTGTCTTACTATATTCCTTACTAAGGAAGATACCCAGAGATGATATCAATGATATTGATATCATCTCGGGGTATCTTCCTTAGTTTGCTAAAGCAGTGAGACCTGGCGATGTCATCCAGTGGTGTTAGAGGGCAACCGATGGTTTCTTGTGCCGAATTGATCACTCTCTGTAGTGCCTTCCTGTCCGCAGCAGTTAAACCAGTGTACCATACTGTAATCCAGTATGTGAGGACACTTTCTATCATAGAGCGATAGAAAGAGGTCATCAGCTGTTGTTCCACCTGATTTTTTTGCAGGACTCTGAGGAAATGAAGTCTCTGTTGGACCTTGCCAATCACCAGGGACGTGTTGTTTTTCCAGGTGAGATCTTGACTAATAAGCACTCCCAAAAATTTAAAAGAGGAAACCCTCTCCACCCACCCACTCACCCCTCAATATACAGTGGGGCAGGTTCCTCTCTATGCTTCCGGAAACCTAGCACCATCTCCTTTGTCTTACTAGTATTTAGATGTAAGTTGGTTTTTTGAGCACCATGTGGATATCTTCTGGATGTCTTCTTTGTATGCTGATTCAGCGGATAAATAAACAAATGGAAGCATCCAAACCAGGAGTGGGTTCTACTTACCTTTACTACTGGTTCACAATGGGAGCGCGAGCAGTGATGGGATTCAAGTAATTTAACAACCGGTTCCCTGCCCTAATGATTTCTTCCAACAACCAGTTCGTCAAACTGCTCAGAAAGTTAACAACCGGTTCTCCCGAAGTGGTGCGAACCGGCTGAATCCCACCACTGAGCGCGCGCTTCTGAGCATGCACAGAAGCTTCTGCGCATGTGCAGATCACCCATGATGACATCATGGCAGGTGGGTAGAGCCTCCCGCCAGTTTTACTACCAGTTCTATAGAACTGGACCGAATCGGGAGCAACCCACCACTGAGCCAAATGCAAAAAACTGTGCCACTCGTGTTCTAACTGCTCGCCACACTTGTGATCTAATTGAGAACATCACACCAACAAGATCTACCTGTAGATATGCCTGCTAAGGCTTTTAAAGTGAAAACAAATACCCAGAGGTACTTGGATGGGAGATACTAGTGCAGTGTTTTTCAACCTCAGCAATTTTAAGCTGTGTGGCTGGGGACTTCTAGGAATTGAAGTCCACAGATCTTAAAAGTTGCTGAGGTTGAGAAACGCTGCAATAGGGAATTCCAGTTTTATAGCCTCAGTTAGGAAGTTGAAAAACAATTCCTGGAAGAAGGTCCCGGGTAAGCCATTTCCAAGAAAACTGCATGGATGTATTCATGAAGTTGACACAAGGACATCTGAAGGCATAATTGTGTTGGCATTGATGACTGGTGCCTGGTGGCCAATCTTACTGATCTCCGAAAGGTTAAGCAGGATCAGAGTTGCTGAATGCCTGGTTAAGGAGACTACATGGACACATCGGTGTGTAGGCTGGTTTAGGAAAGTAAATAAACCTTTCTTGAGGAAGGTAGCACGAAGCCACTTCTGCAGCCCTGCCAAGAAAATCAGGTGGATTTAACAGGAGTTGTTCCGTTCACTTGAAGAGGCCTTTACCTTTTTAAAAGAGATATTGTTCTCTTGAGTGACTGCATAAATTATTCATTTCACTCAAGAAATAAAATCAGGCCTGACCTTTTACGAAAGCAGGAAAGAAAAAGCATTGTTGAAATCTCATCAAAGGGAAGAAAACCAAATCCTTTCTCTATGCTTTTTTGCAGCCTCTCTTCAGTTTCAATCCAATTAAACCTGAAAATTGACTCAGGAAATCCACAGTCAGAAAAGCTGCCCAGGGTTCACATGTAGGTACCTAGATGTCATCTTCCTTATCGCCCTGGTATTTTCTTAAGTCATCAGCTCAATGACCAAAGGCTGATCATGGTTGGGTTGGTACAATGCGAAATACATAAGCTTTGGGAAATGAACTTTCTTATAATATGTCAACACATTTCCCCAGGAAAATGACAACGCCCACCTGCCAACCGTATCTGGGCTCAGAAACGTAAGCAGGATTGCTTGACAGGGGACGAGCAGAACATTCCAGCACTATGCAAATTTAGAATTGAAAAAGAAATGGAAGAAGAAACTGGAACCATTTCAGTTCTGTTGCCAAGGAAGAACTCCAGGGGTTTTTCTAGATGAATTTTGAACCACTTGAAAGAGTTTTTCACTGAGATTACGGTGTTAGGGGTTTGGTGGGCAAAGATCTGGATGGAAGATGGATTGAGACAGTCGTGAATGGACTGTACCATTTCAGCACTGTGGTGGGGCAGCGGTTAGAATGCAGTATTGCAGGCTGACTTTGCTTACTGCCAGGAGTTCGATCCTGACCGGTTCACTCAGCCTTCCATCTTTTGGAGGTAAAATGAGGACCCAGATTGTTGGGGGCAATAGGCTGACTCTGTGTTTTGCCCCAGCTTCGGATTCCCAGAGAATGTGACACATACCAAGCTTTGAAAACACTGTTTAATTCCAAACAAACCCCTTTCAAGAATGCAGGCTTCCCGTGCAAAAGGTCCTTATCAAAGTTATTACGAAAAAAGTCCGACAAAGGTTGGCAACCAGCCCAGAAAACCAGATATGAGAAGTCGCTCGCTCTTCAAGATGCTCTGTAGTAATGAGACGTTGTTTCTAGCAAGAAAACATTAGCTGCGTGTGACTTAAATAGGCTAAGGGAGTGGCCAATTATCCTCAAGCTCTACTCTCGAGTAGACCTCCTCCTCCTGAGTAGCCACTCCTGCCTTTTGGCAGTCCTGCGTGCCCGAGCATTGAGGAGAGGCTCCTCCACTTCGCTCTCTCCACTGGAAGGAGCCTCTGGAGGTTCTGAAGGCCCTGGCTGAGTCTCTGCCTCTGGCCTCACATCCTCTTCGGCTTCCTCGCTGTCCGATGCGAGCGCCGGCTGCGCAGGCTGCTGGCGCGACACCACACCAGCCTCCTCGTCGTCAGTATCAGCCACGATCCGTGCAGGCTGCTGGCGGGCCACAACACTCTGTAAACTGCTTAGAGAGGGTTGTAAAGCACTATGGGACGATATATAAATCTAAGTGCTATTGCTATTTGAAGCTGCAGGCTGTACATGAGATCAGCATATTTGAATGGGATCCTCCACTGTTAAATAAAAGGAGAAACGTGCCCATAAGTACAGAGGGGAGTGTGTTGTGCACTGAATCTTATCAGAATGATTGTCCTCTTCCTGTCCAAGAATAACATGCCTGCAGCAATTTTTAAAACTAGCAGAGAAACCTAGTAATTGAGTTGTATTTAAGGAGATGAAAGACAGTTAAGTCAATGTGCTTAAACATGACACAATTGGAAAAATAGATTGGCTGAAACTTTTTCTTCCATACAGACTTTTTTTTGTGTTTTGTGTGTGTGTGTGTGTGTGTGTGAAGAACACTCAGATAAAACATCTCCCCTTGCAGCGCCTTCAGTGCTATCAAAGGCGCAAGAGTAATTTATTTAAAGTAGTGCTTTGTAATCAGCCCCCCTTTTTTAACAGCTCTCCAAAATAGTTTTCAAATCACACCATCAGAATTTAGTAGCCTCATTTTCTATTAAAAGCAAAACAAAACAGAAAGTAAGCGATGGAACAGATGCGTAAAGCCTCTGATAATGTTGACGCATCTATTTGGCTTTGTTTTAAAATGAAATCAGTAAAAAAAGGTCAAACCCTCAAACCAGGGGTGAAATGTTCCTGGTTCGGTCCGGATCGCCTGATCTGGTAGTGATGGCGGCAGGTGATTCGGAGAACCTGTAGCAAAAATCCCTGCACCGCCCCCCCCCCATGCCCAGCTGAGCCGCAGGATTATCAGAGGCTTTTTTTTTTACTTTTAAAAGCATTTTTTCTACAACCTCTTCCGATGAAAAAATGCTTTTAAAATTAAAAAAAAAAGCCTCTGATGATCGCGTGGCTCAGCTGGGATCGTCAGAGGCTTTTCAAAGCATTTTTTTTCTGCAACTTTTTGCCCGAAGAGGTGTTTAAAAAATGCTTTGAAAAGTCTCTGATGATCCCAGCTGAGTTGCCTGATTGGCAGAGAGATATTCAAAGCACTAGAAAAAATGCTTTGAAAAGTTTAAAATAAAAAAAAGTTGGCCACGCCCACCCAGTCACATTATTTCCCCCCCCCTCATTAAGCCATGCCCACAGAACCGGTAGTAACACATTTTACATTTCACCCCTGCCTCAAACCTATGTGTGGACACACGTACAAAAAAGAATGGGGCTACCATCATGGGGCTGCGGCTGCCATCTTGACTTTTGTGGTGCCCCCAATGGATGCCGTTATCTGCCACTTATCGAAAAATTGATTTTAAGACATGCATCCTTTATTAAGGGCTTGATTTAAAGGAATTATCAGGACTGTGCAGCACTTCAGAATTGGAAAAGGGGCAAAGGTGCAAACAAGGCAGCATCTGAGACTTTGAAAGCAGATACAACTTTTCCTGGGAATTTGAAGCTGCTGCAAAATTTTTGGGGACAAGTGTCCAATATCTGCTATGTTCCCAAGCACCTTTTCCCTGCTGAACCCTAAGTTTCACACACAGCTTTTAACTAGAAGTCAACTTTTTCCCCTCCCCCATCACAACTGTAGACTTTCATAGAACCATCTAGATACATTCCACAAAAGTGTAAGAACCGAGCTAAATGTCTTTGATTAAGAGAGACCCTTCTGATAGCAAGAAGAAGAGACTATTCAAGAGAGGTCCCTGGGGATTGGTCTGCCTTAGAAAGAATTTCTTGATAGGAAGAGCTGTCAATCATGGGATGGTTTCTGCATAGTAGGTTTTCATCTCCTTCAATGAGGTTTTTCCAACAAGGCTGGAATTTCATCTATATGAGATTGTCTAGTGCAGTGTTTTTCAATCTTGGCCACTTTAAGAGGTGTGGACTTCAACTCCCAGAATTCCCCAGCCAGCCATGCAGATTAGATTTGATAGAAAAGATGATTAGGGAACTGGAAGCTAAAACATATGAAGAACAGTTGCAGGAACTGGGTATGTCTAGTTAATGAAGAGAAGGACTAGGGGAGATATGATAGCAGTGTTCCAATATCTCAGGGGCTGCCACAAAGAAGAGGGAGTCAAGCTCTTCTCCAAAGCACCTGAGGGTAGAACAAGAAGCAATGGGTAGAAACTAATCAAGGAGAGAAGCAACTTAGAACTAAGGAGAAATTTCCTGACAGAACAATTAATCAGTGGAACAACTTGCCTCCAGAAGTTGTGAATACTCCAATAATGGAGGTTTTTAAGAAGATGTTGGATAACATCTGAGGGATAACATTGGTCTGAAGTGGTGTAGGGTTTCCTGTCTAAGCAGGGGGTTGGACTAGAAGACCTCCAAGGTCCTT
>WNWU01000079.1:2973503-2990269 GCA_012654045.1 Ptyas mucosa
TATTTATTTATTTATTTATTTATTTATTTATTTATTTATTTATTTATTTTTTGATTGATTGATTGATTGATTGATTGATTTATATGCCGCCCTTTTCCAGAGACTCAGGGCAGCTTACAATGCGTTAAGCAATAGCCTTCATACTTTTGTATATACCTGCTTAGTAGGGCTTTCGGCTCCCCCTAAGGAGTGTTCTTTTTTTATACAAAGTCAACTTATTACCCCTGCAATCCAGGTCCTCATTTTACCTACCTCGCAAGGATGGAAGGCTGAGTCAACCTTGAGCCTGGTGAGATTTGAACTCGCAATAATTGCAGGCAGCTGGTGCTACTTTAACAGCATTTAGTTTGCTGCGCCACCAGGCTCCTCAGGTAGCTTGGAGAACCGGTAGCACTGGTGGTGGGAGGCTCCGCCTCTGTCATATCGTCACCACTACCGGCTCGGTGGAACCGGGCTGAACCGGGAGGAACCCACCACTGATGCCGCCTTTCTGCGAGATGGGCAGCATATAAATAGGAGACATAAAATGAAGTAAGCACGCAGTTACCCACACACGGCTCCATGAAATAGCTTTTTACTATGAGGAACCATTGCTTTATATTGCTTATAAAGACATTCTCAGGAGCCCCTTGCAAGTTATTGATTCATAAATACAGCCATTAAGGCTCACTTCTTCCCAGCTAGCTTTTTCATCTAGTGCAGGGGTGTCCAAACCTGGCAACTTTAAGCCTGGAGGATTTCAACTCCCAGAATTCCCTAGCCAGCTTTGCTGGGGAATTCTGGGAGTTGAAGTCCTCCAGGTTTAAAGTTGCCAAGCTTGGACACCCCTGATCTAGTGAGCCATTGCTGTTAGTCCAGGGGTCAGCAAACCGTGGCTCTGGAGCCGCATGTGGCTCTTTCATCGCCCTGCTGCAACTCCCTGTCGCGGGTTGGCGCAACAATTTTGAGAGACGCTTCCGGTTTGGGGGGGGGGGAAGCATGGTGCACCAGGAGGAGACTCTATGGCAAGGGGCAGGTTTTCCAGTTGGCTCTACAATTGATAAGGATTTCGGTTAGGACAGGTAGAGGAAAAGGGACGCCGTGCTAGGAGGCGACTCTATGGTGGGGAAACCGGACTTCTAGTCAGCTCCAGAATTGAATTGGGGGGGGGGGCTTCTGATTAGGACCTTTGTGGCTCTTTGAGTGCTTAAGGTTGCCGACCCCTGTGTTAGTCCAATGGCAAAGTTCTTTTTTTTTTTCATTCTTCAAAAAGGGCTGCAAGCAGCTGAGAATTGGATATCTCCAATCAACACCTCTCTTTGAGGTCCTACCAGTTTCTCTCAGCAGGGGGATCTAAATCTCTTTGGGTGTTACACAATCGACTACTCCTTCGGCCATGTGCTCAGAGAAATCGTTTGGAACTGGGCCGCGCGACTGGTGGGGGAGTGAGCATGTGCGAGCAGCGAGAGCTTGCATTCACGCCTGAAGCTCCGCTTGTGAGAGTGGCGGGTGCTTATGTTTGCGTGCGAAGCTCCACTCACGCGAGTGGTGGGCACTTGTGTTCTCGTGCAAAGCTCCACTCAAATGGAGATGTCGATATGCATGTGCCTACCAGTTGCATGGAGCTGTAGAAGGTTAGCACCCACCCCTCTCCTAGAAGAATGAAATATTTTGAGAAATATTAAAAAGGCAGCATATCATATTCCCCTGGATGAGAAAATGGAGAAATATGCTCTTGAAAAGCAGCCCCCACCTTCCTTAATAGCCCTCAGCAGATATCAGCCCTTAAGAGATAAAGAGATAGCTAGCTCTATTCATAAGCAAATTCCCTGCAGCAAGGTCTGAACAAAGGTAGGATTAGCCCTCAGCCACAATAGGAATTGCCCAACAAGCCCCTTCATTGCATCAGCAGCCCAAACCTCAACCAACTTAGCTCAGACAAACTCCTAGGATTTGTACATGGCACCATGGGAGTCTGACAACAGCCAATAAAATGCATGTTCTTGCACAGGAACAGGAAGCTCAAGTGCAAAGCCCAAGAGAAGGTATAAATACCCTCCCTCTCAACGCCATGTGGTCAGCTGCCCAGAATCACACGTGCTTGGTGGTTCTGCTTCATCAATAAATGGACCCTCTTTCCAATCAGCCTCCAGCCTCCATTTTGTCTCCATGCCAGATTGGAACTGGACCAGGATATTTCTTCCAACAGAGCAATTCCCCGTGTTGGGCCCCAAGCTGGAAAGATTGGGGAATCACTGGCATAGGGAACAAAATCAGAGTCTACACATAAACTTGGCCTTCTGATCAATGGGTGTTTTGTTGCAAATCACACAATTCCCAGTCACTGTTCTGTGAATGCAAAGATCCACTCTCTGGGCACCCTTACATATATCCCAAATTCCAAAATTTAACAACTGCCTATACCATCTGTGCAGTGGTGGGTTCAAGTAATTTAACAACCGGTTCTCTGTCCTAATGATTCCTTCCAACAACCAGTTTGCCAAACTGCTCAGAAAGTTAACAACCGGTTCTCCCGAATTGGTGCGAACTGGCTGAATCCCACCACTGTATCTGCATGTATTGTATAGCCCTGAACCTCTTCAGAGTCCTTCAGCTAAATCATGGAGAGACAGAATTGAGCCATTAAGAACTTATTCTTCTCCATCCTCCATGCCTTTCCAGGTAGCCCTCAATTTACAACCATTCTTTTAGTGACTGCTTGAAGGTAGAACAGCACTGAAAAAAGTGACTTATGACTGCATCCCCATAGTCATGTGATCAAAATTCAGTCACACTTGGCAACTGGCATGTGATCATGATGGTTGCCATGTTCCGGGGTCATGTCATCACCTTTGTTCTGACCTAAGCTTCCCAAAAGCACGAAGCCGACTCCTCGTCCCGATAAAACCCCTTTTATTTAATTTAAAGGGAATTCGTCTCCAGCAAAATCCCGGCCAACATGTTGTGACCCAGGCCCAAGTAGTTAGTACTAAATGCAAACAGTTCGAAAACAAACAGACTTTATTAGAACAGCTGAGAATTAACCCATTCTCAGCGTAGTCCAAACTAAATTAAAGCAAATTCTTCAAAACACCATTCCTCAGTTTATCACCGACCTTGGGATAATTAGGCAAACTGCCAAAGGCTTTTCTTGGCAAAAGTTCAGAAGCAGAAGATGCCAACAAGAAATGAATACAGTGAAACAAGAAGCAATTCTCTCAATGTTGTTTTCCGGCAAAGAGGCCAAGAGCCATTGCTGGTCTTTTAAGCCTTATGGGAGGGGCCAATCCTCTCTTGGCCCTACTTCCGAGTCATCCTCTCTGCTGTATCTGTTCCTGCCTTCTGGCAGCTCTTCTCATATGTGCACTAGGAACAGGCTCCTCCTGTTCTTCTGCCTCTATACTGTCAGCCTCTGGAGGCTCCGGAGTCCGCACATCACTCCCCGATGGCCCTGGCCCCATCTCTGCCTCCGATGCAGAGCCCTCATCCAGGCCTTCCCCAGCCCCCAGGACTGGCTCATGTTCTTCCTCACCCTCATCGCTGTCCGACTCCACTGCCAGCTCCGCAGGCTGCTGGCGGACTACATCACAACAGTCTTGCAAGAGATTTCACAACTACAGGCCTTTATCAGGCTTGGAGAGCTGCCAGGCCAATGGCAGGTCAACCCTTGTTCCTTAGCTGTTCCTTTCTCCTGGCAGCTCTGCGCATGCGCACACTGGGAAAAGGCTCCAGCTGTTCTTCTGCCCCACTGATATCCGACTCCGAAGGCAGCTGACAACTGTTAGACAGCCCTGGCCCTATCTCTGCCTCTGACGCAGAGCACTCGTCAGAGCCTTCCCCAGACTCCAGGACTGGCCCATGTTCCTCCCCAACCTCCTCACTGTCCAAATCTGCTGCCAGATCTGCTGGCCACTGATGGGCCACAATAACCTTTGGTGACCTTTTGACAACAAGCTCAATGGGGAAGCCAGATTCACTTTATAACCATGTTACTAACTTAACAGCTGCAGTGATTCCCTTAACAACTATGGGGCTAGAACGATTGTAAAATGGGGCAGATCTCACTTAACAACTGTCTGGCTTAGCAATGGAAATTTTGGACTCCATGGTAGTCATAAGTTGAAGACTATCTGTGCAGAATTTAAGGTTGATGTACAAAGGCAACTTCATCATGTATGCCCAAGAGACAGAGAGAACAGAATGCCATATCTTTATAATTGCAAATGTAGATCCCGGCCAACAGAACATTAAAAAAAAACTTTTTAAAACTGGAAGGCTGCCATTTCCCATATTTCAGAAAACCATTGAGTCAACTATTAATCTCAGTCCGCTGCTATTTAATGGGCATGAAACTGACAGCATTAATCAATCATTGGTGATACCATGAAACTAATTAAGGCAAACACATTAATAGAGGGCATGGATATAATACAGTGTTAGTTCTGGAAAAGAGACAATGTTAATATACTAGGGAGGATGCAAGTTAATTGAGCTAGTTTATAAATATGCCAATCAATAGCTAGTTTTGGATCTTACGCTATGCTGTAATATGGTTTGTTTAATTTAATATTAGTGCATGTTGCATTAACAAAAAACACTGCGCTGGACTAGGAATGGCTCTTAGAAAATATGTATCCAGACACTCCAGCTTCCCCAATTAGCTACGGCTAAGAAATCCATATCTTGCATGAAGTATGAATCAGACAAATCCAAGAAGAGAATCTCCCAGACCTCATGAAAAGGTGCCGTTTTGAAGCTACTTCTGATGGTTTTTTAAAAGAATGGTGCAGGAAAAACATTTTGCCAAATGTATATACATTAGGAGGCTGGAGGCTAAAACATATGAAGAACGGTTGCAGGAACTGGGTATGTCTAGTTTAATGAAGAGAAGGACTAGGGGAGATATGATAGCAGTGTTCCAGTAACTCAGGGGTTGCCACAAAGAAGAGGGAGTCAAGCTATTCTCCAAAGCACCTGAAGACAAGATAAGAAACAATGGGTGGAAACTAATCAAGGAGAGAAGCAACTTAGAACTAAGGAGAAATTTCCTGACAGTGAGAACAATTAACCAGTGGAACAACTTGTCTCCAGAAGTTGTAAATGCCCCAACACTGGACGTTTTTAAGAAAATGTTGGATAACCATTTGTCTGAAGTGGTGTAGGGTTTCCTGCCTAAGCAGGGGGTTGGACTAGAAGACCTTCTAGGAGAGTAGAAGACTAGAAGATCCCTTCCAACTCTGTTACTCTGTTAAGCCTTGACTTAAAACCATTTGTTTAGTGGCCAAAGTTACAACAGCACTGAAAAAGTGACTTACAATGGCTCCTCCCACTTAATAACTGTTGCAGCATTCCTTTGGTCACACACAAGTGCCTGATCAAAATTCAGGCACTTGGCAACTGCCATGCACAGGCAGTCCTCAACTTATGGCCCCCATTGATTTCCGTTGCTAAGTGAGACATTGGTTAAATGAGTTTTGCCTCTTTTTACGACTTTTCTTTCCGCAAGTCTCAAGTGAATCCCTGCAGTTGTTACATTAGCCACCCAGTTGTTAAATGAATCTGGCTTCCCCATTGACTTTGCTTGTCAGAATGTTATGGAATGAAGAGATTGAGAGTCATCCCAAAGGGCAAACAGAATCAGATTTTATTATTGCAATAAGGTTCAGAGTCCGATTCATACCTGGAAGTCTGAACAAAATTATGGGTCGGGGACCCTGGTCTTTATACCGTTTCAAACAAAGGATTCTGTGAACTCAGCAGTTTTCATTTAGAAACATTTGTTACATCAAAGAGACATTTCCTAATTACAAAAGTTCTTACATGTCTTGCCAAACAAATATAACTTTTCTGAAAATTATCTTTGGTGATAGAGACCCACTGTCTCATTTTGGTATCCTTGACATTTGTAACTTTCAAACAGTATGTCACCCAAGATATGGGTCTTTCTGACAGCGAGGGGTCCTCCCTCACAGAATGTTGCTTATACAGAGGAGTTTGGCTGGCTTTTGTATTTTTACACTGGATACATTTGGAAAGGAATACTAGAAAGATGTCCAGTGGTCATTTAGTAGGTCCCGCATTCATCATCATCATTATTATTAGAGAGGGTCCTTCAATGGTCATCTAGCTGGACCCGCATTTCCTACTTTAAGAAGGTCGCAAAAGGGGATCGGGTGACCATGGGGGAATGCTGCAATGGTCCTAAGTCTGAAAAAGTCACTTTTTTCAGTGCCATTGTAACTTCGAACGGTCATTATTGTAAGTCGAGGACTACCTGTATTTATGACAGTTGAAGCAGCCTGTCATGTGATTGCCATTTGCAGCCTGCTGACAAGAAAAATCAATGAAGGAAACCAAATTCGCTTAAGAACTGTTGTGGCCCGTACGCGGCCTGTGCAGCTAGTAACTGATTCCGACAGCGAGGAGGCTGGTGTGGTGCTGTGCCAGCAGCCTGGGCAGCTGGCACTCGAGTCAGACAATGAGGAGGCTGGAGAAGATGTGGTGCCAGAGGCACTGATTCAGCCAGGGCCTTCAGAACTTCCAGAAGTTCCCATAAGTGAAGAGGACGAAGAGGAGAAACCTCTTCTCGATGCACGGGCACACAGAGCTGCCAAAAGGCAGGAGTGGCTCCTCAGGAGGAGGTCTCCTCGAGAGTAAGGCTTGGGGCTAATTGGCCACTCCCTTAGCTTATTTAAGGAGGAATGCCGACTGAAGCAATTTGTAGGGAACAACTTTGTTTACTCTCCTTCGTGCCTTGATTTTAGTTTTCTGCAAATTACTTCTGGGCTTTCTGCCAACCATAGTAAGATTAAGATTATTTATTCTTTGGATTCTTGCAGGCTGTTAAGAAAGTTAATTAACAGCCTTTGTTGTAAAATACTGGTTTAGTTAGTAAACTAAGGTTTGAACGGACTTTGTTTGTGCTGCGTTCTTTGGGGTCCATAGCTGGGACAGAACAAGAACCTTCTGATTCAACTTAACAACCATAGCAAAAAAAGACACATAGACTACAGTTGTCAACTCGCAAAGCATCCCTGGCCTGCTCTCAAGTTGCCATAGACAAGGGGGATGGGAAACCGATGAAGCAGCACGGCAGCCAAATACAAAAACACATTCCAGACATATCTCTCTCAAGGCTGTCTCCCAGGGTTACCCACAGCGGCCGGAGGGGACTGGTCTCTACAACCTGTGAAATTGCTCCATTGGTGAATGTGATTGATAACACACCCTGGGGGGAGGGGGGAAGCAGGATCATGATTGGGGTGTAAATTACGTGGGGTCAGAGTTGGCTTCACTTGGAACATGCCAACATGAAGCTCCTAATAAATAACTGGATTTCTTTGGAAGCTTGGCTCGAGGCTCATGATTTAGTTAGGGCTTCCGTCAGAACCCTGACAATGATAATAATGGAGTAACAACCCAGTTCTAGCCTTGGACTGAAGTGTAAGAAGCACTCAGAGTTTTGATTGTGCAGACATCACTTTCCTGACTTATCCTTTCTCAAGAGCAATTGAACAAACAGGAAAGAGCATCACAGAAGGCTTTCACGGAGAAAAAATGGGGCAATCAAATTTATTAGCCCATCTCCGCAAACTCCCTTCATTTCCAAAGAAGGCTAAGCCACTTTCATAAATGACTCAACCTCTTCTGCCCTAGACTGCTACCCCATCAAGAAGAGAGAAGGAGAGAGAGACAGAGGTGTAAATAGAAACTCAGATTTATCAGAGACAGAACAAGAAAGGAAAACCATTCACTGCAGTTCAGCAATCCAATAGTCTTACTGCTCTGGAAAGAAAATAACTGACAATACATTCTCCTTATTTCTGCGGATGGCAAAGATAAGTTGATGGCGATATGCAGTCATGATTGAACTACTAGTGCCAACCAAACCAATCTTTTTATGAAATGTATCCTTAGATGCAGAGATTAGGCCTTTAATGTAGCAAGCTTATCATAAAAAGCAGGTACCGAGATATAAAATAGCCCTCCATGGGGAAGCTTGCCACTTTGCAGCTAGCTTTTACAGAGACAGCAAACAAATCCTACTTAGCAAGTGTCTCCAGGTTTCTTGCATCGAGTTAGGGTTTATTATTCGTAGTATAAAAGCAAACAGTGCCATTGAAATTCATGGCACTTTGCAAAGTAACCACTGTGACAGACTCTAGCTAGCCCAAGGATCTCATAATAGCAATAGCAATAGCTGCTAGACTTATATACTACTTCACAGTGTTTTACAGCCCTCTCTAAGCAGTTTACAGAGTCAGCCTATTGCCCCCCAACAATCTGGGTCCTCATTTTACTGAGTTTGGAAGGATGGAAGGCTGAGTCGACCTTGAGCCGGTCAGGATCAAACTCTTGGCACTGGGCAGTCAGCCTGCAATGCTGCATTCTAACCACTGCACCACCTCAGCTCAATCATCAATCAGTAATCCAACCATTTTGTATTATTATTATCTGGAACTCACAGTCTCCTGGTGATTGGTCCAAAGTCACCCAGCCAGCTTTCATGCCTAAGGCAAGACTAGAACTCACAGTTGCCTGGTTTCTAGCCTCGTGCCTTAACCACGAGATCAAATGAGTAAAAATAAAGACTTAGCATGTGTATTTTTTTCTCGGCCCAAGGAAAACTGTAGAAACCCATATTACCATTGTTTAATCCAGGCAAATATGTAATTTAGGGGGTGCGTCCATGTGAATGACCATTTACTACAACCTAATAAAAAGAGGCTGATGGTAGGCTTAAAAGATTTGCTCACTGACAGTGAAAATCCCCCGGTACCAATAAATTCATGCCTTGCAAAATCAGGTCACTATTATTTGCCAGGACTATATAACTAAAGCTCCCTGCATATTTCCCCTTTAACATTGTAAATAACAGCTTTAACACCAGCACTTATGAATCCAGTTCTTCCATGCATATAATTTAAAAAAAAAAATCAGCCAGGCTTTCAATTGGTTCTTCAAGTTTGCGGTAATATGAACTCATCACAGCACTCCTGGCCATAAATACTTAATTCGTCTTTTTTATTTTTTCCTCCATAAGCATCATCTCCTTGATTTTTTTTTTCCTAAAGCATCCAAGCCAGAGGCCCTGTCAAACAAAGGATTAGGGGTTTCCACACCTTGAATCTATTTCCCATTCTCTTGGGTAACGGCAACTAATAGCTTTTTGTTTCCCACAGCTTTTAAACCCTGTCTGTCAACGTAAGGAAGCTCAGCTGGCAGTTTGCATCAGACTGCACAGAACAAAAGGAGAAGGCAAATATGTCAGTTTGTACCCAGGCTGGCTGCTTAGCTGCACCATTTTTCCTTCGCTTCCAGATCCGGAGGGAAGGAAAAAACTCAGATCCTCCTTGAGTTCAGCTGGGGAAGATAATCTGCAGTACAATAAATTACAGCACATTGTCCTAAAGGTGCTTTTTCATATTTCTTATTTTTTTTCTTTGGAAGACGTTCCGCTTCTCATCCAAGAAGCTTCTTCAGCTCTGACGGGATAGCGGAGAACGGAAGGATTTATATTCCTTGCAGAACAGCTGGTCATCTGCATCCTTTTGGAGGGTCGTTGAAGCACTTGGAGGTTTATCTGTGTCTTCAGGGCACTTTTAGACTTTTAGCTGTACAATTCGGGATGGGCACTTTGAATCAGTGGTGAAATCCAATTTTTTTTTGCTACCGGTTCTGTGGGCATGGCTTGGTGGGCGTGGCTTGGCTTGGTGGGCGTGGCTTGGCTTGGTGGGCGTGGCATTGTGGGCGTGGCAGGGGAAGGATACAGCAAAATCCCCATTCCCTCCCCAGTCCAGGGGGAAGGATACTGCAAAATCTCCATTCCCACCCCACTCCAGAGGGAAGGATACTGCAAAATCCCCATTCCCTCCCCACTCCAGGGTGAAGGATACTGCAAAATCTCCATTCCCACCCCACTCTTGGGCCAACCAGAGGTGGTATTTTTCAGTTCTCAAAATTTCCACTACCGGTTCTCCAGAACTTGTCAGAACCTGCTGGATTTCACCCCTGCTTTGAATGGTGTGGGTGTAGGGATGGATTTCCAGAGGGAAAATTACAGACTACAGGAACCAGGAGAGTGGTGGGTTTCACTTACCTTTTGCTACCGGTTTGCTCACGCGTGCGCCACTTCTGCGCATCTGCAGAAGCTTCTGTGTATGCGCAGAGAGTATTTCATGACGTCTGGGTGGATGGGCGGAGCCTCCCACCGCTGTTACCAACGGTTTGCCTGAACCAGGGCAAACCAATAGAAACCCACCCAGTGGTGGGATTCAGCCAGTTCGCCCCACTTCAGCAGAACCAGTTGTTAACTTTCTGAGCAGTTTGGTGAACTGGTTGTTGGAAGAAATCATTAGTGCAGAGAACCGGTTGTTAAATTATTTGAATCCCAACCCTGAACCCACCCCTGAACCAGGAGCACCACTCAAGTGACCCTGAGGACACAGATGCGTGGATAGCAGACTGATGTCCAGCAGGATCCCTGGAGGACATCAACGCTCACAGAAAGCCATTATGTCAGAGGTCTTCCGTTTCTTTTTCTAAGCAATTTGCTTCCCCAGCAAGGATTCCGCTAACTGCTGCTCTATTAGATCTGAAACTCTGCCTAAGATTAAATATATCCCTATTTCTCATTTCCCTCCATATCCAACAGCAGTTAAAATGCCTGCCTATTTCGCGCCCGAAGCCCCAAGTCTTGGACTCTGACCTGCCCAATTCTCTAATTGCCGTCACCGGCAACCTCTTGTCCAACCTCAGCTTTCTCCAGCCTCGCTGTGACAGCTTTCAGTGAGGCACGTCTTCCTTTATTTAAACAGGAACATGGCAAAGGTCACCTTTAGGAGGTGGGATACCGCCTGACAAGACCATTCAATTAGCAAGAAATCAAGATACTGAATCTCAGCCTCCCCATCTCCCCGATGGCAGCGTGTCACAAAAACAACACAATCCGTCCCCCGACTTGCAAATCGCATCTGAACCTTTTCCGTGTCGTCAGCTGAGCTTCTGGCTTGTCAGTCCGCTGCTCCACTGGGAAATTCGAGGCAACGCTTGCCAGGGAGATAGAAGTTAATTATTCCTCTTTGTCCTCTGGCGGTACAGAAAACATGACATTCCATCAGATCGGATTCCTACTCCAACCAAAATATCAAATCCTAATCTATTCATTCCAATTTGTTGGCAACGTTACCCTGCCTCAGCTACGCCCATGTTATTCTAAATGGCTTCTGGGCAGATTTGTTAATGGTCCTGGAGACAGTGGTAGGGAATTAAACAGAAAATCACCAATCAAATAGAGGAGGTATTCCATTCAATCGTGTCTAATTCTAATCCGTAGCCCGGAAGTTGGAGACCCCTATTCTAGGTCTATGAATAATGCCACTCTATAATAATGCAGTTCTGCATATTAGTTGAAGAATCCAAATCAATGTGGGTCCTTCTTTTACTGACCTTGGAAGGATGGAAGGCTGAGTCAACCTTCAACCAGTCAGGATCGAACTCCCAACTGTGGGCAGAGTTAGCCTGAAATACTGCATTCTAACCAGAAGTGGGTTGCAGCAGGTTCTGACCAGTTCTGGAGAAATGTAGCGGAAATTTTGAGTAGTTTGGAGAACCAGTAAATGCCACCTTTGACTGGCCCCACCCCCATCTATTCTCTGCCTCCTGAGTCCCAGCTGATTGGGAGGAAATGGGGATTTTGTAGTAAACTTCCCCTGGATTGGGATAGGAATGGAGATTTTACAGTATCCTTCCCCTGTCACATGCACCAAGCTATGCCTGCCAAGCCATGCCACGCCCACCAAGCTACACCCACAGAACCGGTAGTAAAAAAATTTGAATCCCACCACTGATCCAAATCCTAATGGCTGGAATCACAATAGAAAAAATGTTAACAGCTTTGTGTTGGGTGTGAGTCAAGCACACCCAAAGTTTAGTTTCTCGCAAGGCACCGGCAATCAAACCCAGATCATTTTTCTACAACCTTGGAAAGGAAAGGAAAGAAATATAGTATTTATTTTCTAGTTGGTCAAGTTTGGATAGTCCTGTAGAAGCAGAGAAGAAGACTACTGCTCATAGTCTTTGTTGGCAAGATTTGTCGTTGCCTTCTTTGTAATGCTGAGAGAGTGTGGCTGGCCCAAGATCACCCAATTCACCCAGCTGCCATCTTACACTTTTTTGTGTGCTTTGCTACTATGCAGTGACAGTCTTCCATGAACTCTGGGGACGGTGGATGCTTGGGGGAAAAGTAAAAGTAACTTCTGTATCTCCCCAAGATGCTGCTTCAAGGTCACCCGACCGGGAGAAGAAGGCAGCTGCATACCAACCTATGTTTGAAGTCTGAAGGCATCTTGCTTGAACCTGGATGGTCATGATGGGATGGGGGGTCAGTGATGGGAAGCAGTTAAGGGAGAGAAAAGTTGAACTTGGGCAGGGGTGAAATCCAAAATTTTTCCCTACCAGTTCTGTGGGCATGGCTTGGTGGGCGTGGCAGGGGAAGGATACTGCAGAATCTCCATTCCCACCCCACTCCAGGGGAAGGATATTGCAAAATTTCCATTCCCACCCCACTCTGGGGCCAGCCAGAGGTGGTACTTGCCGGTTCTCTGAACCACTCAAAATTTCCGCTACCGGTTCTCCAGAACCTGTTAGAACCTGCTGAATTTCACCCCTGAACTTGGGGATTTTGGCACACGATTCTCAGTTCTGGCTATGCATTACTGCAATACACTTGACTTCTAATAAAATTATACCTTTCTGAATAAATGGAGCCAAGGATGGTTACTATTTAGAGCTTTAAGTGTTGGCAGGTCCAACACTAAGGCAGGACTAGAATTCACAGTCTCCCAGTTTTCAGCCTGATGTCTTCACCACTATACCAAACTGGCTCTCACAAATCCAAAGTAACCCTGGTGAAAGGAGTCTAGAAAATGGTATCGTGAAACATAAATGAGGTAAAACCAATTCTAACCAGATCAAAAACAAAGAAGGGGAAAGATTTCCAGGCGCACATATCGGTAATTCTGCTTCAGGAAGAATAACTCAAAAACAAACATTACAAAGGCTCACATTAATCCCCTACAGTGGAACATTCTGTCATAGGTTAACAACCATATTGTTAACTGGATTACAACTGATCTGGTTTGAAATCTTTCCAAGCCTACAAGCCTTATTATAAGAATTACGGTTTGTAAACCCACAGAGAGAGACAAAGCAATTGTTCTCGTAGAAAAGAGAAGGGAAACCTACACAGAAATAGAAAGGAACCCCAAACTCAAAACTCAAAAACTCAAATGATCCAAAAAACCCCCAAAACTCAAATTATCTAAGCCCCAGAGCTCACTGTAACAGCATTGCCAAAAAGGCATTAAGAATTGTTAACCTAATTTTGCAAAGCTTCTTCTCCAGTAACATTGTACTGCAAACTAGGGCATGTAAAACCTTTGCCAGGCCAATTCTCGAATACAGCTCATCTGCCTGGAATCCACACTGTATATCGGACATTAATATGATTGAGCGGATCCAGAGGTATTTCACGAGAAAAGTCCTCCACTCCTCTGCTCACAATAGAATACCTTATGCCATCAAGGCTTGAAATTTTGGACTTGGACAATCTGGAACTGCGACGCCTGCAGTCTGATCTAAGCATAGTACACAAAATTGTCTGCTACAACGTCTTACCTGTCAATGACTTCTTCAGCTTCAACCTCCACAATACAAGGGCAAACAATCAATTAAAACTCAAGGTAACCGCTCCAAACTCGATTGCAGAAAATATGACTTCAGCAATAGAGTGGTCAATGCCTGGAATGCTCTACCAACTGTTGTTAGATCCTCAAACCCCCACAGCTTCAACCTCAAACTGTCTACCATGGATCTCACCCCATTCCTAAGAGGTCCATAAAGGGGGCGTGCATAAGCGCACTGTCAGGGTGGCATTTAAACCCTGTTCCCCTCCTGGGATAATTGCACTTAATTAGAGGTGGATCATGGCCTTTCTCTTGAAGTATACGAAATAAGCTTGATAAGCAAAATAAGCCCGAGATACATTCTAATAAACTCATTTTATTGTAAAGAAAATAAAAAAAATCTTACTGGCTAATTAGTTACATTTTGGCAGCGTTCCTGCCGGACCTCTTGGCAGGAGAACAAAAGAAAGATTAGAAGAAGATGAAGGAATGCAGACATGCATAGTTAGCTTAGAGATAAGAAATTCTGAGCATCTACGGTAAGTGTTATAGTTCAAAAAGCACAGCTGGCAAATTAAAAACCGCAGTGACACGCACCAGCGTGCCTACCGTCCCTGTCCTACTGTCCCCATTTATTTGTATTCATTTCCCTCGTTCATGTCCATGTTCATATTCATACCTGCTATCTTGTACTGAAGATAGATTGTTTGAAGCTGAGAGGGTTTGAGGATGTAACAACAGAATCGGGTTGAGCATTCCAGGCATTGACCACCCTGTTGCTGAAGTCGTATTTTCTGCATTTGAGTGTAGAGCGGTTTACCTTGAGTTTGTATCTATTGTGTGCTCGTGTATTATTGTGGCTGAAGCTGAAATAGTCATTGATAGGTAGTACATTGTAGCGGATAATTTTGTGTACTACGCTTAGCTTGGACTGTAGGTGACGTAGTTCTAGGTTGTCCAAGCCTAAAATTTCAAGCCTGATGGCATAAGGTATTCTACTGAGAGCAGAGGAGTGGAGGACTCTTCTCATGAAATACCACTGGACTCGCTCAATTGTATTAATGTCCGATATACAGTGCGGATTCCAGGCAGATGAGCTGTATTCAAGAATTGGTCTAGCAAAGGTTTTGTATGCCCTAGTTTGCAGAACAATATTACCGGAGAAGAAGCTTTGCAAGATTAGGTTTACAACTCTTAATGCCTTTTTGGCAATGCTGATACAGTGAGCTCTAGCGCTTAGATCATTTGAGATGAGTACTCTAAGGTCCTTGACAGAGTGAGGGTCGTCTATGAGGTCGTATCTGCCCAGCTTGTATTTGGTGTTCTGATGTTTCTTGCCAATGTGTAAGATGGAGCATTTGTTGGTTGAGATTTGGAGTTGCCAGTTGTTTGACCATTCTGACACATAGTCAAGGGCAGCAGCATTGTCGGTGGTGTTGAATAGTTTTATGTCATCGGCGAAGAGGACGCAGTTGCTTATAATATGATTGCAAATGTAATTTATGTAAAGTATAAAGAGTGTGGGTCCTAAAACACTGCCTTGGGGGACACCGCTGTTAACTGGTGCAGGATTTGAGAGGGCGCTCCCTATTTTGACTACTTGTTGCCTGTTTGACAGGAACGCAGCTATCCACTTATGCAGGGATCCGGATTGTCTTAGAGCACTTAAACTTTCATAACTCGAGGCAGTTGAAATAACTGCCATAATTGTATTTAGCTTACATTTATTTCCTTCACAATCACCTCTCTCTCCCTTCCTCCCTCCCTCCCGCTCTCTCCTTTCTACCATTGTCTTCATATCTTCATAATCTAAATGTCAGCTGTAAATTCTTTCGGGCCAGGAGCTGTTTGCTTCCGTTCCATGCCTGTTGATGATACCGATTTAATAATAACTCCTCCAAATGCAGTGAGGAGCTTTAAAAAGGGTTGGTTGAAACTAGAGGTAGTCCTTGACTTACAACCACAATTGGGACCAAATTTTCTGTTGCTAAATAGGACAGTTGTTAAGTGAATCTGGCTCCCTCCCCCATTGATTTTGCTTGCTGGAACCCAGCTGGGAAGGCTGCAAATAGCAGTCACACGACCCCAGGGTCAGTGGTGAAATGTAAAACTTTCAGAGTCGGTTTTCACCAGTTGTGCCAATATGATGTATCCAATAAATCGTTCCTTGAGGAATCTACCTGCCTCGCTTTCTATGGGTGCATAGAACTCTGATATCATTATTCAGCTCCATGATCAACAGCCCCCGCTCTGATCTTTTGGGAAGCTGGAGGAACTCTCAACAATAAAGAGACTCATACACAGCTTTGCAGCATTCAGAGACTGAAGGAAAATTCCCCTGGCAGATGGAGATGTTGTTAGAAGGAAAAGACACAGCAAATATATAGGAACCAAGTTGAAATGGCCAGGATGAGGCTATTATCTAGTTATTGAATCCCAGTGGAGTTGCTGTCATCCTACATCGATCCCCTACCACCATTCTTACTCAATTTCCTGGAAAAGGAAAATGTGTCTTTATAATGGGCCAGAAATCTCAGCATTTAAGATTTGGGGAATGGCATTTTTTCTATTCTGCAAAAATATGTAAGTGGGTAGTTCAACTGGATTTGGTGTTTTTTTAAAAAATAAAAAAACCCCATGCTTTCTTTGTCCACTTTTGCATTCTATGACTGGCAGCCTCTCTGTTATTCTACCTGCATTTTTGCTACTAGGATTCCAGTCTGGAAATAAGGACTTCAGAGTATGAAATTCAAAACAGAAGCTCTGATCTCTACAATGGGAGAAGGGGAAGATTGGGGAACCACCCTAGGAAAATGGTGTTTTGGTCTTCCCACAATATCTCAATTTAAGAACCCTAGATTTTATTCAAGCTTATACATGGAGCCAATCTGAATCCTTTCCTTCCATTGCTTGCAATAAGTAGAAATCTGATTATTCTAGAATATCCAGAGCAATGCAAGAGAACTATTCACCTTCATTTCCATTTTGCTGATCTGTGACCAGTAGGATTAGCAATCTCAGACCCATTGGAGATTACTTGGTCTGTTGTGTGGATGTTTGGGTAGTTTAGGGGTGGGGAATTTGTGGTGAGTGGGGGGGGGG
>WNWU01000080.1:15187-28376 GCA_012654045.1 Ptyas mucosa
GAGGAGGAGGAGGAGGAGGAGGAGGAGGAGGAGGAGGAGGAGGAGGAGGAGGAGGAGGAGGAGGAGGAGGAGGATGGTGGTCAGGTTTTCCGTTAACACACCCAACGGAATCAAAACTCCCAAGCAGGCATGTTCCTCAAAGTATAGATTTATTAGGCATGTCACATTGACACATCTGGAGAAAACCTGACTCTGAAGGACCCGAGGTTTTCCCCACCCAAATCAAACCCCAAAGTTCTTCCCCCCCCCCGCCCCACCCAGGTCACAGGTCCGTCACATGGTCTAATCAGGTTGCAGCCCCAATCCTGGCTGGCTTTGGTCCATGCCTCTCCAACACCTGGTAGAGCGTCCTTGGCTCCCATGGGAAAGAACTCTCTGAGTCTCCATCGTCAGAGTTTCAATGGCATCATTTTAGCTGCCATCTTGACTTTTTTGACCTGCCCTGTGGACATCCCTGGGTTATCTTTACCTTCTGGGGCCAGACTGAAGGCTACGTATTATCCCCTTGTCCAAGTGTCCAAGGACAGCTGAAGTCCGACTGACTTTCAGAACTTCATGGAGAACCTCAAGGGATGATCTCAATCAACCTTGAAAACATGATGTTATTTTTCATATCAGGAGTCTGAGAGAAGCCTCCCCCCCTCCTCCTCCATACGAACCAACCACACACAATTTTGCTTCAAGGGGATTACTGATAAACTAATCAATTCCCATTATCCTCACCTTCCTGAAGCTTTTCTCTGCTGCTGATAAGAGGAAATCTCTCTGTTTCGCCTGACAGCAAAGAATGAGCAAGCCCTATTTTCAGGAGAAGTCTTCTGTCTTTCTTCATTCTTTGCTTCACGGTGGTTTCTTTCAGGTTGGCCTTCCTCCATGAGGCGTCCTTGGGACGTGGGCTAGATTGCCAGCTCCCGTGATCCTCACCCTGGGGGTGGGGTGGATGGCCAATGTTCTGGAAGACCAGCCGTCCAGGGAAGGTGGACACAGAGGTTCTGCAGAAGTTCTCTTGTGTCAGGGCTTCTCTCCATCCCAAAACTGCCTCCTGCATCTGAGCTTCCTCTTTTTCAACAGAGGACTCCACGTATATGGAGAACAATGAGGACCGGGTTGAGTATGTGTTGACCCAGCAAGGCCTGATCTACCAAGGATCGAAAGACTACATCATATCCATCCCATGGAACTTCGGACAGGTGAGCTGTTCTCTTGTCCCACTATGGGTGGGGCCGCATCTCCCAAAGGATATCTGTCTGCCCCACCAGGTCAGGTGGGGTGGAAGAACTTCAGGTCCCTTCCATTAAACATGACCACCTGGTAGGACCACACTTTCTGGGTGGCCAGTCTCTTCTCAAGATCTGAAGCTTCCCTCCATGCTGTTGGCCTTCCAGAAAACCATAAAGACCTGGATTTTCATCCAGGAACAAGGCTAGGAGTGAAGAGAACCCCAAATGTGCATGCAGATGTGTTGTTGATGGGACGTTGTGTGGCTGGGATGCTGTATGTGATGTTATTGTGGGGTTTTCTGTATTTTGTTTATTTCGATTTTGTGAATGATGTGGGGAAGTCACCTAGGACTGTTGTGCGAAAGAGAGACAGCCTTATAAGCATTCTAAATCAATCAATCAATCTTCTAGGCATGGTCAAAAAACCCTTATGTATCTTCTCACCCATCTTGAAGGTCGACCATTTCATTTTGGTGTCATTCAGTTGAGGGGGGTGAGGGGAAGGAGTCGAAGGGGTGTCGGTCTATCTCTCTATAATCTGTTGCTACACATGAGGATAGTTATTATAACTGGGTATCTGTCTGTCTGTCTGTCTGTCTGTCTGTCTGTCTGTCTGTCTATCTATCTATCTATCTATCTATCTATCTATCTATCTATCATTGTTTATTTCTATCTATCCATCCATCCAATTTCTCTATCTCATTTATCTATCAATCCCATCCATCCATCCATCCATCCATCCATCCATCCATCCATCCATCCATCCATCCATCCATCCATCCATCCATCCATCCATCCATCCATCTATCATCATCAATCATCAATCATCAATCATCAATCATCAATCATCAATCATATCTATCATTCATAGCCCTCTCTTCCTCTCTCTCTCTCTCTCCCTCCCTCTCCCTCCCTCTCTCCCTCCCTCCCTCTCTCCCTCTTTTTTTTTAATTTGATGTATATGCTGCCCTTCTCCAGAGACTCAGGGCGGCTTACAATGCGCTAAGCAATAGCCTTCATACTTCTGTATATTTATACAAAGTCAGCTTATTGCCCCCACAAACTGGGTCCTCAATTTACCTACCTTAGAAAGGATGGAAGGCTGAGTCAACCTTGAGCCTGGTGGGATTTGAACTTGCAGTAATTGCAGGCAGCAGATGTAAGTGGATGTTAATAACTGCCTTAGTCTACTGAGCCACCAGAACTCTCTCCCCCTCTCTCTCTCCCTCCCTTCTCTCTCCCTCTCTCCCCCACCCCTCTCTCTCATATTCTGGGTGATGTACAAATAGACATAAAAACTATGTATAAATATTGTGATAAAAATACTTAAAAACAAGAATAAAATAATGAAAACTCACCATTTTAAAAAGGGGCAAGGCAGGGGCTTTCAGGGTACTAACCAAGCCCATGGAAGAGCCCTCCCCTGCGCACCCCACACAAGGCTGCAGACCCAGGCTTTCACTCCTTTTGAGAAGGCCAGGTGGGTCGGAGACCCCCTCACCTCTAATGGGGGGAATATTCCACAGGGCAGGGGCAAGGGCAGAGAAAACTCTCTTCCTGGATCCCCCCCAAGTCTGAGTTTTTGAAGTGATGCCCTCCCTGCCCTCCCGGATGAGACAGGCTGATGTAATGGGACAAAGATAGCCCGGTGCCGTGCCATGGAGCAGGGGTCTCCAACCTTGGCAACTTTAAGACCTGTGGACTTCAACTCCCAGAATTCCTCAGCCAGCTTTGCTGGCTGAGGAATTCTGGGAATTGAAGTCCACAGGTCTTAAAGTTGCCAAGGTTGGAGACCCCTGCCATGGAGGGTTTTCTAGGTCACAGCCAGCACCTTGAAGTAGATCTGGTAGTAAACTGGCACCCAATATAGTTTGCGGAGCAGGGGGGTTTATATTTGTCCTTCTCTGGACTCTCAAAATCGCTTGCGTGGCTACATTCTGCACCAGCGGAAGCTTCCAGATACTCTTCAAGGGTAGCCCCACACAGAACGTGTTGCAGTAGCCAAGGCAGGAGATGACCAGGGCAAATCATGTGACGCAGAAAAAAGATTCACCATCACCCCGATTCCATTTCCAGGGAGTCCTTCCGTTCAGGAATTGCAGCGTTCCTGAATGCTCATTCCTCAAAATAGATTTATTTATTTGTGAAATGTTTTGGCCGTCCATCTTACCACAGGACAACTTTGCTAAATATATATATTTTACGCGGGAGAAAACCCGAATAACCAAAGACCTACATACAAACACCCGCGAAAACCTCAGAAAACATATATATATATATATATATATATATATATATGAAGGCCCCACCGTGTACCACAACACACAACCTTATTTTTAAACATTCACAACTAGGAAAGTCATTTAAAAATATATTTGGGTTTCTTTTTTTGGCGGGAGGAGACATTTTTGGTGGCGTCTTGGCACCCAAGTAACCAACCAACCCAACAATCCGTTGGGGAATTTGGCCATTTGTCAACACTGTCTCCAGGTTTCCACAAATGCTTGGTGGTGTTGACACGTTGCTTTGAACCTGACTAGAGCTAAGCAGCATTAGGGCTGTTCCAGATGAGTGCCAACCCATCGTTCAAAAGCACCCAAACGGGAATGGATAGGCAAGGGGAGAAGCACAGCATGATTCCCAAAGATAGTTCTCAACAGCTTCCCAGGTTTGGGAAGTGATCCAGATCTCCAAGTTAGGAATTAGCTTTAACAGATGAACAGAGTTGGAAGGGACCTTGTAGGTCATCTAGTCCAACCCTCCGCTCAAGCAGGAGGCCCTACACCATTTCTGACAGATGGCAGTCCAATCTTTTCTTAAAAGCCTCCAGTGATGAAGCTCCCACAACTTCCGAAGGCAGCTTCTGTTCCATGGGTTGATTGCTCTCAGTCTCGGAAAGTTCCTCCTCATTTCTAGGTTGAATCTCTCCTTGATCAGTTTCCATCCATTATTCCTTGTCTGGCCATCAGATGCTTTGGAAAACAGCTCGACCCCCTCCTCTCTGTGGCAGCCCTCCAAGTATTGGAAGACTGCTCTCCTGTCTCCCCTGGTCCTTCTCTTCACTAGACTAGCCAGGCCCAGTTCCTGCAACCGTTCATCGTATGTTTTAGCCTCCAGTCCCCTCATCATCCTGGTTGCTCTTCTCTGCATCTTTCTAGAGTCTCAACATCTTTTTTATAGTTTTATAGCTTGAAGACCAGGAAGATGTTGTGTGGCAGGGGGCGGGGGGGTGGGTAGGACTTGGTTTGAAAAGACTCAGCTGTCCTCTTGCCCAAAGTCCACTTGTACTCAGGGACTGGAGCAGGGCGTCCAAACGTGGCAAATTTAAAACACATGGACTTCAACTACCAGAATTTCCTTAGCCAGCAGTTTGGGGAGTTGAAGTCCACAGGTCTTAAAGTTGCCAAGGTTGGCCATTTCTGGACTAGAGCAGGCGTCTCCAAACTTGGCAACTTTAAAACATGTGGAATTCAACTCCCAGAATCCCCCAGTCAGCATGGCTGCCTGGAGAATTCTTTTAGAATGAATGAGCTGAGGGGGGGACCTTGGAGGTCTTCTAGTCCAGCCTCTCTCTCAAGCAGGAGAACCTATACTATTTCAGATAACTGACTATCTAGGTAGAGTTTCTAGAGGCAAGCTGTTCCACTGGTTAATTGTCCTCATTGTTAGGAAGTTCCTCCTTAATTATAGGTTGTTTCTCTCCTTAATGAGTTTTCATCCATTGTCCTGCCTGAAGGTGCTTTGGAAAATAAGTTGACTCCCTCTTCTTTGTGGCAGCCCCTCAAATACTGGAATATTATGTCCCCCCAGTCCTTTTCTCTAGACTGGCCAAACCCAAATCCTGCAGCTGTTTTAGTCTCCAGGCCTTTAATCCTCTTAGTTGCTCTTCTTTGCACTTTTTCCAAAGCCTCAACATCTTTTTTGTAATGTGGTGACCAAAACTGGCTGCAGCATTCCAGGTGTGGCCTTACTAAGGCTTTATAAAGCGGTACTAATACTTCATGTGATGTTGATTCTATGGCTCTGTTTATTCTGGGAGTTGAATTCTGGGAGTTGAAGTCCACAGGTTTTACAGTTGCTAAAGTTAACCATCCCTGGTGATATCCACTCTGCCTACAGTGGTAGATATAGCAGAAAAAAACGAGGTTGTCAGAACTGATCTATAACATTGATTGTTATGCTGTTTTATTCCTTTCACTATTGTTGATTTGTGAAGCATCCTGAGTTGTTGGGACTAGGTGGTATATAAATTTAATTAATTATGTGTCAGCCAGATGTTCGATTTGGATTTGGCATTTTTGTCTACTTATAGAATCCTTCCCAGGAGCCTGGGATAGGCAGATGTGGATGCTTATTAGACATCCTATCATCACAGGATGTAAGCTGTTCTGAGTCAAGCTGCCTTTTGCAATTGACTGAATGGCCAATTTGTCAATGCCGATGGTGTTCCAGTGGTGCTCCAAATGTTTTAGGATTGCGCCCAAGGCTCCTATCACTATTGATCCTACCTTTGTTTTCTATTTCTATTTTCTGATTTTTATATTTTGGGATCGTCTCCAGTTCTCTTTTATTCTGCTGTCTCCAGGTGACTGCCACGTCCATCATCCAGAGTTTTTGTCATTCTTATTGACAGTTGTTAAGTCTGGGGTGTTATGTGGCAGGTGCATATCTGTTTGAGTTCTACAGTCCCAGAATAATTTAGCTTCTTCATTTTCTACAACTTTCTCTGTTTTATGGCCCCACCAGTTCTCGCTTGCTGGCAAAGGATATTTCTTTCAGATCTTCCAGTACACCATTGTTGCTACATTGTCATGCTGTTGTTTGCAGTCAGTCTGGGTGATCTCCTAACAGCTGCTAACCGGGCGGTCCATGTTTCTTTGATTTCTTTGCAGAGACAGCATTATGCTGTCTGTTGCTGTCTTCTCAATTTCTGGCTTTGTAAACATTTGCTCTTGTGCAGCCAAAATTTCATCCCACTATCTCTTTCTTCAACTTTCCTGCTCTTTGCCATTGCCAGATCCTGTTATTATCTGTTTTCTCTGCTATTTTTTTTAATGTACTGGGCAGGCAGTGCTTTGACTTCCCACGCCACTTTTTTCTTCTTCATTTATTCTTTCTTGTAGGCCAGTTTAATTTTGCCAGTACTCACTAGACCTCTCTGTTCTACTAGTTTCCATGCATCTTTTTCACTATCCTTTGGATATTCTTCCAATGCCCTTTTTTTCTTCTTCAGTCGTTTGATGTACTTGCAATGTTCCACGCCCACCGATTTTGCTTGGTCAGTCGAGTCTGTCAATGTAGCTGCGAGGATGAAGGGCACGATTCATGGTCATTATTTTTCTGGTCTTCCTAGCCAGGGCTTTTAATTCTGCTTGAGTCCAGTCCACTATTCCAGCTGTGTCTCTAATGACTGGAATTTCCTAAGTATTAATTGCCTTGATGGCATTTCCCCCACTGAGTTTGGACTTTAAGATCTTCTTCACTCTCTTGATCTAGTCACTTCTAAGCTCTTTCTTGACTTCACTGTGCTTGTTGTTGTCAGTCTGAAGGATGCCCAGGTACAAAGACCATCATTTCATCCAGGCTTTTGATGTTATTTCTGTAGGGCATCTTGATTCCTTCAATTTTTACTATTTTTCCATGTCTGATGGTAAGCATGGCGCATTTGTCCAGTCCAAACTCCATTGCAATATCTTGGCTGTACATATGGACAGTAACAGAATAGCAGAGTTGGAAGGGACCTTGTAGGTCATCTAGTCCAACCCCCCAGCCCAAGCAGGAGACCCTACAACATTTCTGACAGATGGCAGTCCGGTCTCTTGAGCCTATCTTCTAGGGTGTTAGCTATCCCTGCCAGCTTAGTATCATCTGTAAATTTGATAAGTTTCCCTTCTATTCCCTCATCTAAGCCATTTATGAAGATATTGAAGAGTGTTGGACAATGATTCCATTTCAGGTGATGTTTTTCCATACAGTTCTCTTATTGGATAGTTTCCATCCATTGTTTCCTGGTGGCTGAGGGATTCTGGGAGTTGTAGTCCATACATGGTGGCTGAGGGCTTCTGGGAGTTGAAGTCTACCCCTGATGTGAGGGATTATAATTAGGTGGACCACAAGAGGGAGGGGGGCAGAGGTATCTCAGCCCGGATATTCCGTGTGAGAGAAAGAGGCTGAAGACAGCCCCTCCTCAATAGCTCCCAGAGTATATTGTAGACGCAGATAGTTGAATGTTTACTCTGGCATGCTTTTGCCTAAAGGTGTGAAACAATAAAGAACTCAGCAGGGAAGAATTACAGCTTGTCATTCTTGCTTGAGGGCTTGACAGCTGCCCAAATTTCCATCTTGTGCTGGAACAAAGGCAGAATTTTTCCTGCTTGTTGTATACCTTGGCAACAGACACCCGCAAGGGTTCAGTGGTCCTGACCTCACAGTCGAACCTGAGCTTCTTCTCAGCTCATATTTTAAAAACCGCTAAAATGATTCTCCAAGTTCGGGAAGACCACCAGTTTTTCCTGCTTTATCCGATCCAGAATCAGAAGATATAAATTGCATTTCACTTTGTCCTTTCTATCAGCTTCCCTGGAGCATCCCTTTATTTGGGATATCCAGCTTCTAAAATAAACCCTGCCCCCTCCCCAAATGAGAGCAACGTAGCTTGCTGTCCCACCAAACTGAGATGGAAGCCAGGACTGGCTATTACAAGATGTTCTGTCCGACAGAAAGAGGCACGCTGGTGTCCTGTGAAATTCCTCTTGAAAAAAGCTACATAAACTTAAAAATGAGCATTTGTACATCCTTGCCAAGGTTTGAAGGAGGGAAAGAAGGAGCAGATTCATAACTGGGGTTTATGGCGGGTCTGAGGTTTGCAGCAGGAAGTTTAGATGTTCTTGGAGACATTTGGCTCTCAGTCCTGATTTTCAGGAAGGGCCGGTCAACGCAAGATCCATTTTTTAAAAACCTTCCTATAATCTCACATCTAAATCCCTCTCTTAAATCTCATCCCCAGCTAATAAAAAAGGCACTGAAAGGGCCTTTCATGGCCAGAGATAATCCTACAAAGGGAGCTTCGTCCTTTATTTATTTTTTCATTCACTCGGGTGACCTCTCCGTGAAAATGCTGAGAGGAAGGGGAGGAGAAGGAGAGCAGGGGGTGAGGGAGAGGAGGAGGAGGAGGAGGAGGAGGAGAGGAAGAGGAGGAAAGGGAGAGGGAGGAGGAAGAGAGCAGGGGGAGAAGAGAAGGAGGAGGAGAGGAAGAGGACAAGGACGAGGAAGAGGAAATGGAAGAGGAGAAGGAGAAGGAGGAGGAGAAGGGAGGAGGAGACCTTGATTCCCAAAGACAGGATGGGCTCTAAATCACCAGGGAACTGGAATTGAAATCCTGTGTGAACCTACTTAAGGACAGAAAAATCCCACCAGGCTGAAGGACACTCAAAACTGTTTGCATTTGCCACACAAAGCCTACACAAATATGTGTTTCCTGAAGGGTGAATTTCCCTGGAGATGTTCTGATCTGAGATGGTGGTGGGAAATTCACTCTTTTGTGGAGGAATCAGTCTTTCTCAGCCTTGGTCACGTGAAGATGGGTGGACATCAACTCCCAGAATTCCCCAGCCAGGATGCTCCTCCCCCTTCTCTCCCCACTCCTCAAAGGAGATCCATGTTCAGTTCCCGAGGGACCTCACCTGGACCTCACCTGGCACCTGACGACTTGCCAGGAGGAGAGCTGGGGGCCTGTTTTAGCCCTGGTCTCCAGGCCTTCAGAAGCCATTTCGGGTCTCCTCCTCCATCCCAAAACACCTCAAAAATGCTGACACCCCAAGAGCGGATGTGTCAAGAGCTCACGTACCACCTGGCAAACTTGGTCTGAACAAGAGAGCCCTTCTCTCCTGCAGGAAATCCGCTCAGCACCATGTTGTCTTTTAGCTGTAGGGAACAAAAGACAGGTGGAATAATATTTTTCTTTCCTAACAAAAGAAAACTTGACTTTGTGCCAGAGAGAACTTGGGGAAGGGCAGAAGAAGAGCTGGTCTAAAACTGGATCAGGCCAATTGCTCTTCTAACTGGATCCATCAGATCCAGAGAAGCCTAATTTTTATAAGTGTAGTAAAAAGGGTAAAATATGAGACAGATGATCTAACTGTGAGATGGATCTACAAGCATGTTCTACGTGAATCCAGATCAGATCAAATCCAATCAGTCTGACTGCACCTAGAGGGAACAACAGAATAACAGAGTTGGAAGGGACCTTGGAGGTCTTCTAGTCCAACCCTCTCCTCGAGCAGGAGACCCTATTTCATTCCAGACAAATGGTTGTCCAGTCTCTTCTTAAAAGCCTCCAGTGATGGAGCACCTACAATTTCTAGATGGAAGCCATTCCACTGATTAATTGTCCTCACTGTTAGGAAGTTTCTCCTTGATGAACGTATCTTTTCTTTTATGTACACTGAGAGCATATGCACCAAGACAAATTCCTTGTGTGTCCAATCACACTTGGCCAGTAAAAAATTCGATTCTATTCTATTCTTAGTTCTAGGTTGCTTCTCTCCTTGATATGTTTCCATCTGTTGCTTCTTGTCCTTCCTTCAGGTGCTTTGGAAAATAAGTTGACCCCCTCTTCTTTGGGGCAGTCTCTCAAATATTGGAAAACTGCTATCATGTCACCCCTAATTCTCCTTTTCATTAAATTAGACATATCCAGTTCCTGCAACCTGCTTCATATGTTTTAATCTTCAGTCCCCTAATCATCCTGGTTGCTCTTCTCTGCACTCTTTAGAGAGTCTCAACATCTTTTTTACATTAGCATGACCCAAACTGGATGCAATATTCCAAGTGTGGGCTTACTAAGCCATTGTAAAGAGGTATTAACTCTTCACGTGATCTTGATTCTATCCCTCTGTAAATGCAGTTTCCATCCATTGCTTCTTGTCTGACCTTCAGGGGCTTTGGAGAATAGGTTGCCCCCCTCTTCTTTGGGGCAGCCCCTCAAATCTTGGAAGACTGCTGTAATCCACAGGGCTCCATCCTGGACCTTAGGACCACTGAACACTTTTTGGGAGGGCTTGGAAGTGACCGAGGACACACTAAGTCCGCAGATGACACAAGATTAGGAGGAATGACCAAGACTTCCAGAAGAGACGGAGAAGGTTCAAAATATCGAGACAGACTTAAGAGTGATCTCAAATGAACGGAAGAAAAGTGAAGGCCCACATCTAAATTTATAATAAAATAAATAAGGAGAGAAACATGCAATGGCTGAGTCTAGTGTGGCGAAGCATGACTTGGCAGCTGTCCATGGGAAAGGGGTTGGGTGTCCTTTTCAATCAGAAGTTGAAGCCCAGCCGGCCCTGGGATGCAGCTGCTAAGAGGACCGGCCCTATTTTTAGATGTATCAACAAGCGCATGAAGTCCAACACATGAGAAGGAATTGTCCTTCTCTACTTTATTATATTTTCCTTGACTTGGCTCTAGTATTCTGTTTTATTTTCATAGAAACATAGAATCGTAGCAAAGGTGGGTTTCAGCAGGTTCTGACCAGTTCTGGAGAACCGGTAGTGGAAATTTTGAGTAGTTCGAAGAACCGGTAGTAAAAATTCTGCCCCCATCTATTCTCTGCTTCCCGAGTCCCAGCTGATCAGGAGGGAATGGGGATTTTGCAGTAACCTTCCCCTGGATTGGGGAGGGAATGGAGATTTTACAGTATCCTTCCCCTGCCACACCCACCAAGCCTCACCCACCAAGCCACATCCACAGAACTGGTAGTAAAAAATTTTGAAACCCACCACTGAATCGTAGGGATATATTAGTCCAAGGCAGGAGGTTTAATAGCACCCCCGACAAATGGTTATCCAATCTTTTCTTGAACAACTATTTCATTTATTTTATATTTTATTTTATTATTTTATTTTACTTTACTGTATTATGGTTATGGTTATGGTTATGGTTAGGTTAGGTTATGTTATGTTATGTTATGTTATGTTATGTTATGTTATGTTATTTCAGCCTTTGTTCAGGGGTATTTTTGTAGCAACTTCTCTATTTGGCCAACTTCCATTAGGACATGGAGATACTTGGATGCCCATAAAAAGAAACAATAGGTGGAGCTTTGATAAATAGCATCCTCTCAGCCCCCATCTTGGAACATAGACTATGGAAGGAAGGGGACGTGGAGGTCTTCTAGTCCAACCTCCTTTCCAAGGCAGGACTCCCATACCAGCCCAGTTCAAAGGATCTCCAGTCTATTTCTGGAAACCTCCAGCGATGGAGTCACCCACAACACCATGACTTTCTTGACCAAAGTTTGGGGGACATCCTTGCTCGGGGACCCTTGCAGACTTCACCTTGGAGAGATAAGCGGAGCGTGCCAAGCTGGCACCTCCTGCTTTCCCACAGCCTCCTTGGTGGAGGAAGTGCCTCCGTTTCTGGCAACGTTTTTGGACTTCGTGGCCAGGAAGGGATTTTTGGGTGAGATTGGGTGGTTCCTCCAGGTACATTCCAGGTGACTGAGAACAAAAGGCATCTTGTTGTGGCTAATTGCTTACGAATCGCCAAATATTTTTCGAGTTCCGTCCTGCCCCCTCCGGAGGCCGCATAAAACCCTCTCTGTGTCTGAAGGGAAAACATCTCTCATCCTGGGCGCACAAAGGGCTTAAAAAGAAATGTATATTTTAGGTGATGGAGTTGAACGCTTGGCTGCCCTCGCTCTGAGCTCTGTTTAGAAAAGCAGAGAATTAGAAAAAAGGGTTGGCTTGACAGATAGACAGACAGATATAAATCACACTTACAAAGCTGAGGCAAGCAGAATAACAGAGCTGGAAGGGATCTTAGAGGTCTTCTAGTCCAGCCCTCGGCTCAAGCAGGAAACATTATACTATTCTGGACAAGGGCCTGTCCAATCTCTTCTTAAAAAGCTCCAGGGATGGAGCACCTACAACATCTGGTGGCAAGCAGTTCCACTGGTTAATAATCTTTACTATTAGGACATTTCTCTTTAATTCCAGGTTGCTTCTCTCCTTGATGAGCTTCCATCCTGCCTTCAGGTGCTTTGGAAAATAAGTTGACCCCCCTCTCCTTTGTGCCAGCCCCTCAAATAAATTTAACTAATAAATAAATACTAAATAGCATTTTTTAATTATTTCTTTATTAGATATAGATAAGTTGGAAATAAATTTAACAAATAAATAAATACTAAATAGCAATTTTATTTATTTATTGGATATACATAGGCGGGAAATAAATTTAACAAATAAATACTGAATAGCAATTATTTATTAGATATAGATAGATGGCAAATTTAAGAAATAAATACTGAATAATAATTTCTATTTATTTATTAGATTTAGATAGGTGGCAAATAAATTTAACAAATAAATTAATACTGAATAGCAAATTTTGGTTATTTATTAGATTTGGATACATGGCTAATAAATTTAACAAACAAATAAATATTGAATGGCAAGTTTACTTATTGGATTTATTTGACTGCCCTTGAGGGGATTCTGAGCGGCTTACAACATTAAAATAAAAGCTATAAGACTGTAATCCATAAATATTTCTAAAAACAATAAAATGGATTTACAATCAACAGTAAAGATTACAGTTAAAAGAGGCGGAAGGAGGGAGCGGGACATGAAGGGGTGGAAGTGGGAAATAGGCCATGAGTTGCCACTGCTTGAAGGAGATCCGTGGTTTTCTTTTAGTGGAAATTTCACTGAAGGTATGCTCTTCTTCATAAAAGTTGTGGAATAAACTTGAAATGCAAAATGTCCACATGCCAACCAAATAGATAGATGATGGATGGATGGATGGATGGATGGATGGATGGATGGGTGGACGGATGGACGGACGGACAGACGGACAGACAGACAGAGATAGATAGATGATAGATAGATAGATAGATAGATAGATAGATAGATAGATGGATGGATGGATGCATGGATGGATGGATGGACGGACGGACAGGTGTGTGGGTG
>WNWU01000080.1:34874-45559 GCA_012654045.1 Ptyas mucosa
TTCCTTCCTTCCTTCCTTCCTTTCCTTCCTTCCTTCTTTCCTTCCTTCCTTCTTTCCTTTCCTTCCCTTTCCTTCCTTCCTTCCTTCCTTCTCCTCATCCTTCTCACTGCCTCCTACCACTGATGATGTTCCCTAGTTGGGTAATGAAACATCTGCAAGAAAACAAGCCAGCTCAGAGAGCACCAGGGACCCCCAATCTTTTAATTGGCTAGCAAATACTAACACTCTTGGCTACCACAAAGCTAACACAACTCCTCTCCCACAATCCTCAGTCCTCAAACTCAGGGCTGAGTTCTGCAGGAAGCCAGCCTTACAAGCTGCCCCTGCATTTCAGGACTCGGAGCTGCTGGGCTCGCCTGTACAACTCCCTCGGTCCTCTCTGCACCGCAGGCGAGTCAGGGTGACTCAGCCCCGGGACACCCAAGCCCCTTCCCCCCCACCACGCCCACCGTTTCCTCCCTGCCCCTGCTCACTTCCTCTCTCCCTTTTCTTTGAGACCCCCAGTCAGACTGCAGAAAAGCATTATTTTTTTTTCCAGATGTCTGACTGCTAATCTCCCAATCTCTTGAATTTCTCTTTCAAGAGTTGTGTAAGAGCTGGGGAGGCTTTGCTGTTCCCTCCCTAAGCAAAAGGCTCTGTTTTTAATTAATTCATTCATTCATTTGGTTTTTGCCTTTTTACTCTTCCCAAAATGCATCTTGCCAGCATGACGCTTCCTCTACCACGGAATGGCCTTCCCCGTCCTGGATAACGTCCTTTTTCCCTAAACCTTTCCAAGAAAATTTCAGGGCTTCTTGGAGATCAGTACCGTTGCTTTTTATTTTTATTTTTATAAACCAAGAAGCCTCAGGCAAAGCAGAGAGCTCGGATATCCCCAAGGGAGGCCTCTGGCGCTGATATCCAGAGTTCGTTTGTTTATAAGCAGTCCCCGACTTACGACGGCAATTGAGCCCACAATTTCCATAGCAAGCAAAGCAGTTTTTAAGTGAGGTTTGCCCCATTTTATGACCGTTCTTGCTGCCTTTGTTAAGTGAATTACTGCCCTTGTTCATTTAGTCACATGGTTGTTAAGTGGATCTGATTAAGGTAAGTCACTTTTTTCAGTGCCGTTGTAAGTTCGAACAGTCACTAAATGAACGGCTGTAAGTCGAGAATTGCCTTACATTTATATGCTTCCCATTTCTCTATTCAAAGCCATCGAAAGCACAATGATAAAAACCTTTAAATGATCAGGAATTAGATAAAGCTAGGAAGCAAGTCCACAAATGGTTTTAACCTCCACCTCATTCCCCTGAAGCAAGAGGCTTACTGAGCCATGGTCAGCTAATTAAAGTCACAAATTAGCTAAATTGTGAGAAACGAGGATGGGGATCCACAGAGAAGCCGGTCTGGAGTCCATAACCAAAAGCTGGGAACTAGGAAAGGGATTCACCCATCGTGGTCCTCTTGCCCAGATCCTCCCGTGACTTGCGGCAGAATGACCTCATGGGGCGTGGGAGGTCCATGACCGGCCTTGACCCCTCCAGAGGCTTTGATCTTCCTGGTTTGAATCATTGATCGTCTTAATTGCAGTTCCCTGGCAGAAGCTGGTGGGAACCTGGGACTTCTCCAATCGCAACAAGAAGTGAAAGCTCTTTCTTAACTAGGACGATCTGGAGCTTCTGCCTGGCCGCAACCTCCACCCTCTCCCAAATTGTGCAATTTAAGATCGTGACGATTATTATATATGGTTGATTGCACAGTCAGCCAGATGTTCAGACTGGATTTGTCATTTTTGTCCAACCGTTGAGTCCTTCTCAAGGACTTGGGACAGACAGATGTAGCTGTCTGACGGGGTTCGATGTAGCCCCACAGGATGTGGGGTGTTCCAAGTCAAGCTGCATTTGACTGATGGTGATTTGGTCAACGCCGATGGTATTATTATTATTTTTGTTGTTGTTCGTTGCATAGCCAGCCGGATGTTCAGACTGGATTTTGTCCACCTCTCGAGTCCTTCCCAACTAGGACCTGGAACAGGCAGATGTGGTCATTTGACAATGTTAGATGTAGAAGATAAGCTGTTCTGAGCACAGCTGCCTTTTCCAATTGACCAATGGGGATTTTGTCATTGCCACTGGTGGTCAAGATATGCTCCAGATGTTTTAGGACTGCACCCAAGGTGCCTATCCCTCCCTATTGGAACTCCCTTTACTTGCTCCTGCCACAGTCATTAATAACAGATAATTAGGTTTTCAATCTACATATGTTTGCAACGTGTAAACACCTTTTCCAGCACTGGTTCAACAGCTGCTAGCTGTGGTCACTCAGCCAACAGTCCTGACTCGGTTAGACCATTTGTTACCACATGTCCAGAATTATTATTAGGGTTGATTACACAGCCAGGTGTTTAGATTGGCTCTGGCATTTTATCTACCTGTCCCGTCCTTCCCAAGGACCCGGGAGAGCAGATGTGGCTTAATAGTATTAAAGGTAGGATATAAAATGTTCCAAGTCAAACTGCCTTTTGTGTTGACCGATGGGGATTTTCTCAGTACTGATGGTGTTCAGATGGTGTTCCAGATGTTTTAGGATTGGCTCAAGGTTGACTCAGCCTTCCATCCTTCCGAGGTGGGTAAAATGAGGACCCAGATTGTTGGGGGCAATATATGCTGTTTAGTATACTGTCTTTGGTGTAAGCCGCCCAGAGTCCTCGGAGAGTGGGCGGCATAGAAATACGAATAATAAATAAATAACTCAAAATGCCTATCCCTATTGGGACATTCTTTGCTTTCTTTGTTGCTCTGTTTCCATTTGTGGGTCTTTGTATTTAGTTATATTCTTCAGTTCTTTCTCTTCTACTCTGCTTCTACTCCAGGTCTTGCCACATCCACTATCCAGACTTTTTTTTTGTCTTTCTTATTGATAATGGTTAATTCTGGGGTGTCTGTTTGAAGTCTTCATTTTTCAATGACTTTCTCTATTTTATAATCCCAGCAGTCCTCACTTTGCAGGCAAAGGGTATAAATGCTATTTTAATGGGTGGTTTCTATTTTAGCTCTTTCAGCCAAATTATTTAATATTTTTAAATTGTCTTTTAACTTTCATATAGTTGTGGGTACCCTGCCCTGAGTCCTTTTGGGAGAAGGGTGGTATAAAAATGTAATAAAATAAATAAATAAAATAATAAATTTCTTGCGGATCTTCCAGTGCATTGTTGTTGCTACTTTGTGGTGCGTTGTTTGTAGTCCGTCTGGGCGATCGTCTGGCAGCAGCTAACCAGATGTGCCACTGTTTCTTCCACTTCTTTGCAGAGGTGGCACTTGCTGTCTGTTGCTGTCTTCTCAATTCTGGTTTTGTATGCATTTGTTCTCCGGGCTTGGTGCTGTTGTTGTTGCTGTTTTGTCTTTATGGATTCCAGGAAGAGGAGCAGTACTTTCTGGCCTTTTCTTCCATATTTGCGATGAGAACACCTTGTTCTGTAGATGATGGAGAATGTGGAGAATGAATCACTGGGAGCCTGGTGGACATTTCCACCCTGTATAACCTCAGAAGGAATGTGGAGGAGGAGGAGGAGGAGGAGGAGGCTGTCCATGGATCTCCTCAATCATTCTTTCTCCTTCCCGTCTTGACCCAGGAATTATCATTGCTGGGTGGAATGTTGGATGTCCCGTCCAGACCTCCCGAGCGGCTATGACGGCTGGCAAGCTTTGGACCCAACTCCGCAGGAAAAGAGTGAAGGTAAGTGATGGGAAGGTTGTGTTACCAGGTCTCTCCTAAAGGCTAAGGGAGGTTCTGGGGTGGCCAGATTGTTACTTGCCAAGGTCCACACTTGGAATACTGCATCCAGCCATGATGTCACAAAGGATGTTGAGATTCTGGAAAGAGTGCAGAGAAGAGCAACGAAGATGATTAGGGGACTGGAGACTTAAAATACAAAGAACGGCTGCAGGAATTGGGTATGTCTAGTATAATGAAATGGGGACATGGTGGCTCAGCTTGTCGATCAAAAGGTTGGCAGTTCAGCGGTTCGAATCCCTAGTGCCGCGTAACAGGGTGAGCTACCGTGACTTGTCCCAGCTTCTGCCAATCTAGCAGTTCGAAAGCATGTTTAAAAAAAAATGCAAGTGGAAAAATAGGGGCCACCTTTGGTGGGAAAGTAACAGTGCTCCATGTGCCTTCGCCATTGAGTCATGCCGGCCACATGACCACGGAGACGTCTTCGGACAGCGCTGGCTCTTTGGCTTTGAAACGGAGATGAGCCACCGTCCCCTAGAGTCGGGAACGACTAGCACATTTGTGCGAGGGGAACGTTTACCTTTAGTATAATGAAAAGAAAGAGTAACAGAATAACAGAGTTGGAATGGACCCTTGAGGTCATCCAGTCCAACCAAGCAGGAGGCCCTACACCGTTTCTGACAGATGGCAGTCCAGTTTCTTCTTGAAAGCTTCCAGTGATGAAGCTCCCCATCAGCCCTGGAGCCATTTTCTCCTGGCATCTTCACGGCTGCCACAGCGGAGGCCGGGCAAGCTGTGGGAATGGGAACGGGGAGGTAGAGCTAGCAAAGGTCTTGTAACCAAAATAAAATTCTTTCCTCTGAGAACCAAGGACGTTCCCACCAGGTGCAAGGGGGCAGGGCGTGAGTCCAGACTAACTATGGAGTATGACCTGATTGGACCACGTGATGGACTGCATGGGCAGGGGGAGGAAAAGTGAACTTTTAACTAAGGGGAAACTCAAGGGGGCTTTAGAGTCAGTTTTCCTCTGATGTGCCAATGTGACATACCTAATAACTCTACACTTTTGAGGAATACACTTGCCTCAGAGTTTTGATTCTGTTGGGGGTCTTACTTGGAACCCTGACACCCACAACTTCTGAAGACAACTTCTGTTCCATGGGTTGATTGTTCTGACTGTTGGAAAATTCCTCCTTATTTCTAGGTTGAATCTCTCTTTGATCAGTTTCTATCCATTATTCTATGTCTAGCCCTCAACGGTGCTTTGGGAAATAGGTTGACCCCCTTCCTCCTCTCTGGGGCAGCCCCTCAAGTATTGGAAGATGCTCTCCTGTCTCCCCTGGTCCTTCTCTTCACTAGACCAGCCAGGCCCAGTTCCTGCAACCATTCATTGTATGTTTTATCCTCCGGTCCCCTCATCATCCTGGTTGCTCTTCTCTGCACTTTTTCTAGAGTCTCAACATCTCTTTTATAGTGGAGGTGACATGATAGCAGTGTTCCAATATCTCAGGGGCTGCCATAAAGGAAGAGGAGAGGGTCAAACTATTTTCCAGAGTACCAGAAGGCAAGACAAGAAACAATCAATGCAAACTAATCAAGGAGAGAAGCAACCTGGAATTGAGGAGAAACTTCCTAACAGTGAGGACAATTAACCAGTGGAACAGCATTAACAGAGGGATACAATCAAGATCAAGGGAGGTACTAATACCACTCTATAAAGCCCTAGTAAGAACACACCTAGAGTACTGCATCCAGTTTTGGTCACCACACTGTAAAAAGATGTTGAGATTCTTAAAAAAATGCAGAGAAGAGCAAGAAAGATGATGAGGGGACTGGAGGCTAAAATATATGAAGAACGCTTGTAGGAACTGGGCCTGGCTAGTCTACTGAAGAGAAGGACCAGGGGAGACAGGATAGCAGCCTTCCAATATTTGAGGGGCTGCCCCAGAGAGGAGGAAGGGGGTCAAGCTATTCTCCAAAGCATCTTTGAAGGCCAGAGAAGGAACAATGGATGGAAACTGACCAAGGAGAGATTCAACCTGAAAATAAGGAGAAATTTTCTGACAGTGAGAATCATCAACCGATGGAATAGAAGTTGCCTTCGGAAGTTGTGGGAACTTCATCCATGGAGGCTTTCAAGAAGAGATGGATTGCCTTCGGTCAGAAATGGTGTAGGGTCTCCTGCTTGGGTGGAGGGGGAAGGTTGGACTAGATGATCTACAAAGTCCCTTCCAACTCTGTTAATCTGTAAAAGCTTCCCTCCAGAAGTTGTGGCTGCTCCATCATTGGAGGCTTTTAAGAAGAGACTGGACAGCCATTTGTCTGGAATGGCATAGGGTCTCCTTCTCCAGGAGGGGACTGGACTAGCAGACCTCAAGGTCCCATCCAACCCTGTTCTTCTATGTTGTATGTGCTCCCTCCGCAGGAGTCTACTGCTGTGGGCCAACTCCGGTAAAAGCCGTCAAGGATGGACAACTGGATTTCAAGTACGATGTGAAGTTCGTCTTTGCCGAGGTCAACGCCGTCGTGGCCTACCTGATGCTTCAGAGCGACATGTCCCGGAAGAAGACCACGCACCCCACCTTCGTGGGCAAGAAGATCAGCACCAAGAGTGTGGGGAAGGACACCAAGGAGGACATCACGCACACCTACAAGCATCGCGAAGGTACTCAGAGGGGCTGTGGGAAAACTGGGCGGGCACCAATGAGCTCATCCTGGCAGGAAATGCCTAGGGCAGTGATGGCGAACCTTTTTGCCATTGTGTGCCAAAAGTGGGGGGAGCATGGGGGGTCACGCAGGCCTGTGCCCATACCCATAATTCAATGCGCCCCGCCCCCGCACATGCATGCCCCCCACGCGACACACACACACCTCCGCGCTCCCCCCGCTTTTGGCATGCGATGGCACGATGTGCCCAGTAGGTCTCTTTTTCGCTCTCTCCAAGCTCCAGAGGCTTTGTAGGAGCCTGGGGAGGGCAAAAACGGCATTCCACCCCCCCCCCCCCCCCGAGGCACTCCGGAGGCTGGAAACAGCCTGTTTCCCAACTTCCAGTGGGCCCAGAAGGCCGAAAATCAGCTGGCCGGCGCACGCATATGCACTGCAGCTGAGGTAGGGCAACGCTCGGGTGCCCACCGATATAGCTCTGCATGCCACCTGTGGCAGGCGTGCCATAGGTTCCCCATCACAGGCCTAGGGCAATGAAATGCCTAGCACAGCCGGCTGGGGAATCATGGGAATTGTAGTCCATGCATGTTAAAGTCTCTGAGGTTGACAAACATTGGTGTAGTAGTGCTTTTGTTCCATGTTTTGCACATCCACCATCAGTTGGCCATCTGGAGCTCTTAAGCATGTGCAAAGTTTCAATAAAGGAGAATATTTGTTGCTCAGGGTTGAAGCGCAGCGGTGACGTTACAGGTAGCCCTGGACTTACTACCACAACTGAGCTCAAAATTTCCATTGCTAAGCAAGACGTTTGTCAAGTGAGTTTGGCCCCCGTTTTACGACCTACCTCGCCACTGTTGTTAAGCGAATCACTTCCATTATTCAATTAGTGACCGGGTTGTTCAGTGAATCTGGCTTCCCCATTGACTTTATTCATCAGAAGGTCCCAAAAGGGGATCAGGTGACCCAGGACACTGTGACTGTCATTAATATTAATTAATATAATTAATTAGTATTTAATAATAATAATTAATTAATATTATTAATTAGCATTTAATAATAATAATTAATAATAATATTAATAAACCATCAGTTGTGGGATGTGGTGGCTCAGTGGCTAAGATGCTGAGCTTGTCGATTGAAAGGTTGGCAGTTCAGCGGTTCGAATCCCTAGTACCGTGTAACGGGGTGAGCTCCCATGACTTGTCCCAGCTTCTGCCAACCTAGCAGTTTGAAAGCAGGTAAAAAATGCAAGTAGAAAAATAGGGACCACCTTTGGTGGGAAGGTAAGAGCGTTCCATGAGCCTTTGGTGTTGAGTCATGCTGGCCACATGACCACGGAGACGTCTTCGGACAGCCCTGGCTCTTCGGCTCTAGCACCGCCCCCCTAGAGTCAGGAAAGACTAGCACATACGTGCAAGGGGAATCTTTACTTTTAAGCTATCAGTTGACAAGCATCTGAATCTTGATCACATAACCATGGGGAGCTGCAATGGTCATAATTGTTGTAACTTCAAACGGTCACTAAACGAACTGTTGTAAGTCAAGGACTACTTGGACGTAATTTGAGCAATGAAACCTCTGCAACAAAGCAACCCAGCTCAGCGTGCAGAGTTTCTTTAGAAATAAGTCGGGTTTGGGCAGCGTTTCCTCCTCCTCAGCTGGAGGGAGAGAAGCTGCCCTCTGGGCACCCCCCGAAAAAAGAGAACATTTTCCAGGTTTCTTTGCTCCTGTTTTGGCTGCAGATTCGGAGGAGGAGAGAGCCTCCTTCGAGCAGGCGAAGCACGAGAAGACCCAGGCCACGCAGGACGAAGGTTTGGCCCTCAGGATCAAGGCTTCCGAGGGGATGAACAACGGGTGCGACTTCGACGTCTTTGTGGTCATCAACAACAACACGCCCGAGGAACGGCTCTGCCGGCTGAGGATTTCGGCCGCCACCGTCAGCTACAACGGGGAGCTGGGCCCCGAATGTGGATATAAGGACCTGTTGAACGTCAACCTGGAGCCCAACGCAGGTAGAGTCAGAAGAAGAATTCGGGGTTCCAACTCCAGCCGGGGATATTGCGCAGGAATAAATCCAGCTGAAATCCAGACAGCTGGGAGGAAAGGAGAATTATTTAGTCCCCAAAGCAAAGAGATTTGCCCAGGGGTGTCAGCTGCAGAAAAACGGGGTTTCATAGGGGAGCTTGTCCTTGGTGTGGGTCTTGAGGGGAGTGGAAGTGGGTACGTGCTGGTTCTGGGGTGACCCTTGAGGGATGTGGGTGGGTGTTGAGCCAGAGAAATTAATTATAGTAGTGGCCAAAATTGTGGAAACCTTTCGGGGGAAAAGTGTATTTTTTAAAACTAGCTAATAACACCATTTTTTTTTTGGAGTAGTACCATAAAATTACAGTATATATCAATGGAAAGATAATTTAATCAAGAATGTAATGCAATAAATCCTTTTATGAAGGATTTGTTATTAGAGTAGCAGTTACACTGTAAAGAAGAAAAGTGAAACACGTAGAAAAAGCAAGATATACAAAAATGATCACGTCAGTTAATACTTAGTTAGGTAAATTTTATCATGAAAAACGGCCTTACAACGTCTTCCTACGGAGTGAACCAAGTCTTTGAGTTCCGCAGCTGTTGTAATGTGAAAACAAGATGGAATGATGGCTTCTATTAACTGGGTTTTATTGCTGGGTCGTTTCCTACTAACCAGTTTCTTTAGTCGACTCCAAAGATTTTCCATTGGGTGAAGGTCTGGGCTATTCCCAGGCCATTCCAGCAGTGGAATAGGATTATCTTGAAACTCCAAAAAAAAGGGGTGTTATTAACCATCAAACCTCAAAAAATATACTTTTCCCAAAAGGTTTCCACAATTTTGGCCACTACTGTAAGTCAAGAGAAGTGGATTGAGTCTCTCTGTTTGAACTGCAAGCATTATAATTATGTTTACATTGTGTTAACTGAGTTTCGTATGTTTGCTTGTGTGTGTTTATAATTTGACATCAGTGTTTAATTCTCATGTTTGAGAAAGTTTAAAAGGATTTCAGAGGCTGCTTAGTAACTTTGTGGAGACCTGGGTTAATTGACGTACGATTTCCCTGTACAATATTTCTAACCCCATTATATACATTCATAAATTCTTTCCACAGTAGGCTTGTGCATGGGTTGGGCTGCAGAGTTGATGGTCGGGCTCGCTCATCCATCATGCTCAGGATGGGGGGGTTGAGGGGGGAACAGGAGAGGCAAAGGAGAAGAATGTGGGTCAGGATGTCTGTAGGCCTGATGCTGAATTTGGCTCCGACACCTGAGCGAACTTCACTTTGTGTGCCAAACGGTAAAGTTTTTGCACAGTTGTGCAGGCTCCCTACCACATTAGAGCAGAGGCGTGCAGCAGCTCCTTGGCAACCTTAAGATTTGTGGACTTCAACTCCCAGAATTCCCCAGCCAGCAAAGCCTTCCGGAAATTCTCTGGAAGCCCTTTTGGGACTTAACTTGTTCTAGGTTGCTCACGGATTGTGTCCCTGCGTTGTGCAATTAAGCAGTTTTCATTGTGTCTTTTCAGTTCTAGTTGGTGTTTACAGATGCAGTGCGATAGCCTTCTGTCTGTCTGTCTGCCCTACGCTGTGCCTGGACTTCGACATTGGCAGGCTGCCTCCTGCTGCAAATTTATTGCAGGGGCATCCCTTGGAGACTGAGAAAAAGACATGATGGGGACAGTAATGGATTGGTCAGCATCAGCATCTGCCCCAAACCTGTCAAAAAAGAGTAGAATTACAGAATAACAAGGTTGTAAGGGAGCTTGGAGGTCTTCTAGTCCAGCTCCCTGTAGGAGTTCAAGTAGGAGTTCCTATACCATTCCAGAGAAATGGCTGTCCAGTCTCTTCTTAAAAGCCTCCAGTGATGGAGCACCCACAACTTCTGGTGGCAAGCTGTTCCACTGGTTAATTGTTCTCACTGTCAGGAAGTTTCTCCTTAGTTCTAGGTTGCTTCTCTTCTTGGTGAGTTTCCATCCGTTGCTTCTTGTCCTACCTTGAGGAGCTTTGGGGACTAGGTTGACCCTTTCTTCTTTGGGGCAGCCCCTCAAATATTGGAAGATGGTATCATGTCTCCCCTAGTCCTTCTTTTCATCAAACTAGACATACCGAATTACTGCAACTGTTCTTCATATGTTTTAACCTCCAATTCCCTAATCCTCTTTGTTGCTTTTCTCTGCACTGTTTCTAGAGCCTCAACATTATTTTTACATCGTGGCAACTTTCATTTCTTTCTCTTTCTCTTTCTCTTTCTCTTTCTCTTTCTCTTTCTCTTTCTCTTTCTCT
>WNWU01000080.1:47785-58315 GCA_012654045.1 Ptyas mucosa
ATCCATCCATCCATCCATCCCTCTGTCTGTCTATCTGTCCATCCTTCGGTCCTTCCATTCATCCAGCCATCCATCCAGCCATCCTTCCTTCCATCCATCCATCCAGCCAGCCAGCCAGCCATCCTTCCATCCATCCATCCATCCATCCATCCATCCATCCATCCATCCATCCGTCCATTCATCCATCTAAAGATTTTTGTCTCTTTATCACTTTATAAGTAACTGAAGGCAGCAAATATACCAAATGCTCTTTTTTCCTTCTCTTTTCCCCACAACAACCACCCTCCCTGTGAGGTGGGTTGGGCTGAAGGAGAGGACTGGCCCAAAGTCACCTAGCCGGTTTTCACGCCTAAGGCAGGACTAGAACTCCCTTACTCCTGGTTCCTAGGCTGGGATCCCTTGATCAGGAGGCTGAGCTTTCTGAGACCCTCTTTTCTGTCCCAAACAAGAAGGGGGCAGCATCTGGAGGCCCAGGATAGAATGGCTGGGGGGGAGGGGGGCCGAAGAAGAGCAGGTGTCCTGGCCACAGCCTCATTCCAGTGGTGAAATCTAAAATTTTTTACTACCGGTTCTGTGGGCATGGCTTGGGGGGGGGGGGTAATGTGACTGGGTGGTCAATTTTTTTTTTTTACTTTCAAAACCATTTTCTCTACAACCTCTTCGGTGAAAAAATGCTTTCAAAAGGCACTGACGATCCCAGCTGAGTTCCATGATCTCTAGAGGCTTTTTTTCTTTTAAAAGCCTTTGACGATCCCAGCTGAGCCGCGCGATCATCAGAGACTTTTTTTTTTTACTTTTAAAAGCATTTTGCCTGCCGAAGAGGTTGTAGAAAAAATGCTTTTAAAAGTAAAGAGAAGCCTCTGATGATTGTGCGGCTCAGCTGGGCATGGGGGCAGGGGGGGGCAGGGATTTTTGCTACCGGTTCTCTGAACCCCCCGCCTCCATCGCTACCAGATCGGGCGATCCGGTCTGAACCGGGAGCATTTCACCCCGCCTCATTCCCTTTGCTTTGAGCAGGGGGTGGACTAGAGGAGAGGTCTCCAACCTTGGTAACTTTAAGCCTGGAGGACTTCAACTCTCAGAATTCTGGGAGTTGAAGTCCACCAGACTTAAAGTTGCCTAGTTTGGAGACTCCTGCTCTAGAGTAGGCCACATCCCACGGGGTCTTCTCTGCTGTGCAGCCCCCACCCCCCACCCCACCCCACCCCCGCTGCCCTCTAAGCAACCCCCAGCCCCTGCTCCCATCCTTTAGAGACCCCCATTTTCCCCCTCCCAATTTAACGGTGTTTCTGCAACACGCTTAACTGGTTTTGCCTGTAGATGATCAGGCCTTCATCCAACAGTGGGGAAGCGTGTCGCACAAACCCAACTCTACCTGCAGTCCTCGACTTACAAACATCCGTTGAATGACCATTCAAGCTTACAACAGCACTGAAAAAAGTGACTGATGACCATTCTTCACACACTTACAACCATTTGCAGCATTCGCGTGATCAAAATTCGGATGTCATGTGATCCCCTTTTGCAATCTTCAGACAAGCCAGCGGGGAGCCCAGGTTCGCTTAACAACCGTGTTACTAACGTAACCACGGCAGCGATTCGCTTAACAACCGTGGCGAGGAAAGTTGTAAAAGGGAACAAAACTCACTTAACAACTGTCTCGCTTAGCTTCTGGACTTTGTGCTTGAAACTTTGATTTTGGTTTTTACCCATTAGATAAGTCTGTTGTTACAGAAACAGTTTTATACTATTATGTGGAAGTTAAAAAGTTGTGGTACGATGCTACGGCAGGTAGTCCTCGACTTACGACCACAATTGAGCCCAACATTTCTGTTGCTAAGCGAGACATTTGTTAAGTGAGGCTTGCCCCATTTTAATGACCTTTCTTGCCGCCGTTGTTGAGTGAAGCCCTGCAGTTGTTAAGTTAGTAAGACAGTCATTGAGTGAATCTGGCTTCCCCGCTGACTTTGCTTGTCAGAAGGTCGCAAAAGGGGATCTCGTGACCCCGAGACACTGCATCTGTTGTAAATATGAGTCAGTTGCCAAGCGTCTGAATTTTGACCATGTGACCATAGGATGCTGCAATGGTCGTAAGTATGAAAAACGGTCGTAAGTCACTTTTTTCAGTGCCATTGTAACTTTGAATGGACATTAAACGAACGGTTGTAAATTGGGGACCACATGTATCTTATTCCACTTCCCCTTTTTTCCCTACACTTTTCCCTTCCCTTCTCCCTCTCTTATTTTCCTGCTATTTTCTTTTGTATGTTTGTATTTTATATTATAAATTGATCTCACCAGGCTCGAGGTTGACTCAGCCTTCCGTCCTTTCTAAGGTAGGTAAATTGAGGACCCAGATTGTGGGGGCAATAAGCTGACTTTGTATAAATATACAAAAGTATGAAGGCTATTGCTTAACGCATTGTAAGCCGCCCTGAGTCTCCGGAGAAGGGCGGCATATAAATCAAATTTAAAAATAATAAAATAAATAAAATAAAAATTAAACCATCTCGCGTAGCAACAGAAAATCTGGGGCTCCAATTTGGTCGTAAGTCGAGGACTGCCTGTCAGAATTCAAACTGAGAGCGCTGCTTTCCCTCTTTCTGACCTGCAGGTTTTGGGTGAGCCGATGCAGAAGCGCAAACTGGTGGCCGAGCTGACCCTGAGCAACCCCCTTCCCACCAGCCTGACCGGCTGTGTCTTCACCATGGAGGGGGCTGGACTGACCGGGGGACAGAAGGTCCAGCAGCTGTAAGTGTGACCTCATAATGGCGTTCTGATGGCCATCCGGTCTGGGAGGATTTCATTGGGGGTCCTGCTCGGAGCGGGGGCTGGACTGGATGACCTCATGGGGACCCGTCCAAATGTAAAAGTCAAGTCCTAAAATTCAGTGTGGCTGGCTTCACAACTGGCCTCGTTTAGTCATGGAAATTCTGGCCCCCACCCAGGAAAGAAACTTACCTTCTTCTGCTCCAGAACACATTTTTCCCTCAACGTTCCAGATGTTAAAGCTAAACATAGGCCCAATTAGGAGAGGCGAAAAGGAGAAGCAGATGTTTGCAAATAAGCATTGGATGAGGTCCTGCAATGCAGGGGCTGCCTTCCTGTAGGTGGGTGGGTGTCGCAAACATGCATGGAGTTGCACCCATAACAGGCAGCCAGAGCAGCGGTACCCTTGACCCCTCTGCAGGGGTGAAATGCTCCCGGTTCGGCTGGCTGGAGAATTCTGGGAGTTGAAGTCCGCAAGTCTTAAACCTACCAAGTTTGAGGACCCCTGATCCAGAAAACTCACCCTGGTCAACTCACCGCCAGACAATTCAACACCGTATTAATCGTTTCATTCACAGCCACTTTTATTATGGATGGCCAAGTTTTTGTCAAAAATATTGTAATTCTTGCATTGCTGGATTCGACTTTCTTTCTTTTATTATTATTGGCCCCCGTTCCGTCGAAATTCATTTATCTTTAGAACTGGTAGTCCTCGACTTACGACCATAATGGAGCCCAATGTTCCTGTTGCTAAATAAAACCTATGTTTAGTCCCATTTTTACGGCTTTTATTGCCACGGTTGTTAAGTGAATCACTGCAGTTGGTAAATCAGTCACATACGGTTGTTAAGTGAATCCGGCTTCTTCCCCGTGGACTTTGCTTGCCGGAAGGTCGCAAATATGTGACCCCGGGATGCTGCAAATGTCATAAATATGAGTTTAGTTACCCAAGTGCCTGAATTTTGATCACGTGGCCGTGGGCAAGCAGCGACGGTCGTAAGTGTGAAACACAGCCCTCAGTCCCATTTTTCAGTGACATTCTAACTTTGGTCACTAAGTGGACTGTTGTTACACCAAGGACTTCCTTTATTTGTTGAATTGCCCTGCAGAGAAATGGCTGCAGAAAGTTGATCCATCCTAAGGGGGAGAAGGAGGGGTGTTGGAGGAAGACCAGGGGATCAGGGGGACCCCTCAGCACCCCAAAAACTGAACCAAGCACGCCCCTTGACCTATGCTTTTAAAATAGAAGAACAGAGTTGGAAGGGACCTTGGAGGTCCTCTAGTCCAACCCCCTGCTTAGGCAGGAAACCCTAAACCACTTCAGACAAATGGTTATCCAACATCATCTTAAAAACTTCCAGTGTTGGAGCATTCACAACCTCTGGTGGCAAGCTGTTCCACTGGTTCATTGTTCTAACTCTCAGGAAATTTCTATTTTCCCTCCTGCTCCAGGGATACGCCCGTCGAACCTGGGGAGGAAGCGAAGGTGAGGGTCGACTTCGTACCCCAACAATACGGCCTGCGGAAACTGGTGGTGGATTTCGAGAGCGACCAACTGAAAGGGGTGAAGGGCTACCGGAATGTCATCATCGCCCCCCAGCGCAAATAAAACCGGAAGCCCCCCCAGCCGAAAAAGCCAGGAGCAACTCCAGGAGCCCCCCAGATGTCGGGGGACGGGGGTCTCTTCCTCCCTGCATCCCCAGCTACGCCCAGATGCTTCTCTGCTCCTGCTACCACCAAAGACTGACACTTGGACACTGACCCACCCCATAGCTGGTTGGAGGGCACCCCAAACACCCTAGACGTGACACGCTGCCATTGGGGAGGGGGTTGCGAGTCTCTACTCGGGATGTGCACGCAGGAGAACCGCCCCTTTGGGATGTGACTTCAAGGGGGTGTCCTGCCCTGCCGTGCCAGGAGTCCCACGACCCCCAGACTCCCTCATTCTGGGTCCTTTCGATCCTATTAAGATGTTGGCCATCAATCCTGGTTACCTGAGATGGCTGGGAGGTGATTCAGGCTGAAGGGGAGGGCAGGGAGGGTCCCACATTGGCAACTTTAAGACTTATGGACCTCAACTTTAAGACTAGTGAACTTTAACTCCCAGAATTCCCCAGCCTGATGTCTCACTGGCTGGAGAATTCTGGGAGTTGAGGTTCACAGAGTTGAAAGATGCCAAGGTTGGATATTCCTGATTAGAGGGTTCCCCTCTAACTGCCCTCCCAATCGTTGGTAGCCTTTGAAAGCCTCCAGAGAAGGACCGAGAAGACCATGTCAATCCTCTGCTTCCCCCATCCTGATGTCCCACCAGAAGCATCCAAGAATGAAAAGATCTCATGCCTCCCCCTGGCACGGCAGCCCATAGAAACGGGTGAGGTCAATTGGGTAGAACAATCTGCCTTGTCCATTTGGCTTTGCCATCTCCTTCTTCCCTTCTCCCCCACCCACCCCCGGCAAGCTTTGGCTACGATGGCACACTGCTGGCATGAAAGAAGCCCACCATTGCTTGCATGACTACACAATCCCTAAGGCACTCCAATGGCTTATTGTTTAGAGGACCCTTGGCTATGCAGGACCTGTCTTTTCTCAGAGCATGAAACTCCTAGGTTTGCCTGCTGGACCATCGATGGATTTTTCCATCAGAACTTGATGGCTGATCTCTGATGGCCCTCAAGTACATTTCTGGCACCACTTCTTTGACCACAAAATACCAGTCTTTGGAGTCTCCACAAATCACGTTCCCTGAAGCAACCTGATTATAGAGCATATTTCTCAACTTTGGCCGCTTGAAGATGGGTGGACTTCAACTCCCAGCATTCCACAGCCAGCAGAATTCTGGGAGTTGAAGACCACCCATCTTCAAGTGTCCATGTTAGACAAATGCTTAGAGATAGCAAGATCTCAAGAACGGTGTTTTACATGACTTCCATCCCCTACTTGGAAGAAGAGGGGAAACTTCTTGATTTTTTTGACAGTCGTGTGTCTCCTGGGGTGAGTGGTACATATTTGTGTCCTTCAGTCCTTGGGAGGGACCTACAATAGTTCAGGAACTGAGTAGGAAAAGAAGAGGGCTAGGAAGCAGAACATCAATTAATAGTGGCTAGAGAGCATCTAAACCTTCACCAAACTGCCTACCAGAAAGTATTTTTGAAAGAAGGAAGGTGTTGCATGGTCCATCAGCTGCTGGGGCTCCTCTCTGAGACCCATTTAGAGACCCTTTCTCTAAAAGCACCAAAGATAATAAAAAATAGTCATCCAGGTGGACAAAATCCATGGAGGCTACAGAACAGTGCCTTCAAAAAGAAGCCAGCATCAAGTTGTTGGCAGTTGGTCAACCCTATCTAGACCACCTTCAGAGTTTTTCACAAGAAACATCTTGAAGATGGGTGGATTTCAATTCCCAGAATTCCCCCCTGGAGCCTCTGCAAACCATGTTCCCTGAAGCAACCTGGTTAGATCAGTGTTTCTCAACCTTGGCCATTTGAGCATGGGTGAACTTCGACTCCCAGCATTCCACTTCCAGCAAATCCTGGTAGAGGAATTCCACTCATCAAGTGACCAACTTTGAAAAACGGATTGGGTTGGAGGGAGAGCAAGATCCCAGGGACCTACTGGGTTCCAGTGGCTCTCTGCTACCAACCGCCATGCTGGGTGGGGAAGATGGAACACGAGAAGGCAACATGAGAAGAATTCTGCCTCCTTGCACACTCACAAACCATTTCTGGGCAAGATCAGACTGGCTTTTTCGGGGAGCCGGTAGTCATTTGCCCAAGAGGTGGCTTATTGTGAATGCCAGATGTTTGGGCAGCAGTGCTTTTCCAGCTGTGTTACTGGCTCTGAGTCAACCCAGCATGTTTTGGCTCCCTTGTCAAGGAAGGTGCTTGGCAACCATTCACCAACACACCCAGAGATGGACAAGACAAGCACAAATGGAGGATGGATGGATGGTGGATGGGTGGCCAACTAAGAAGGACCAGTTGGGAGGAGGATCCAGACCAGCCTTTTTCAGCTGGGTTGGTCTATAGCAGGGGGTCAAACTCAAGGCCCATACAGTGTTTAGATCTGACCCCACAGGGCTGCCCTAAAAACAGCAAAGGACCAGCCTGCGGTGCCTCTGCCAGCAAAAACAGAGCTCGGGAGGGTCTCCCAGGCTTCATTTTCAGCCGCGACGGCGTCCCCGAGCTCCATTTTCACTGGCAGAGGGTGGCAAGAGGCCGTCGCAGCTGAAAACGGACCTCAGGAGCCCGTTTTCGCTGGCAGAGTGCTCGGGCCACCACAGACACCCCCGATACGAGTGACATCAACCTGACACACCTACCCCGGCCCCCGAGGTTAAACACAACCCTGATGCGGCTCTCAATGACATGTTTGACACCTCTGGTCTATAGGATGAGTAGAGGAAGTCAGGGACAGTTGACCAATTAAAAAGGACCAGTTGAGAAGATCCAGACCAGCCTTTTCCAGCTGTGGTGGTATACAGGATGAGTAGAGGGGGTCAGGGACAGTTGGCCAACTAAGAAGCACCACTTGGGAAGCCTTTTCCAGCTGTGGTGGTCTACAACCATTCTTATTGGCTGGATTGGGGGAGAATGAGCCCAGGCCAGGCCAGCTGGTTTGTATCAAGGGGGGGGGGGATGAGCCTCTGTGTCTCCACCTCTTCCAAGCTTCCAGGGAACGTGATGTCCCTTCTTTCTCGGGGGTTGGTAGCACCCAACCATGTTACCTTTTGACCTGAACTCTGGTGCTTCCCGCAGAGCAAGCTCGGCCGGAGGCTCTGGCTTCCAAGTCCCTTGGCTGCTGCCCAGTCACACCCTGCTTAGAACATATTTGCAAACCCAACCTGAGAGCCTCCGCAGACACACTTAGACGAGAGGCAGATCTAGTTTATAAGCCATTAAAAGGTTGTGTTTTTTTAAAAATCTTGCCCAATGTTTACTTGCATTGCAATTCTTCTGGGGCTGATCGCCTTTGCAAATGACGGAGAGCTGATGGGAATTTATTTTGCAATCACTCAATAAAAAGTTTATTTTTCACCTTGCAATTGTTTACATTTCTTTTGTGCAGCCAATACTTAACTGGCTCTCTGCTGTCAACAGCCGTGCCGGTTGGGGATGCTGGGCACCGTCATCCAACAGCTCTATCCCTGAAAGGACCCCCTTGTCTTCAAGGGCAGCCACCTCGGAGTGTGTTCTGCAGCAATCCAGTTGCCGTGGCTCTTCTGAACTGTAGCTGTAGAAGAGAATATTGGTGGCTCAGTTTGGAACTGTGGGGTCCTTGGTGCTCTCTGAGCTTAGTAGGTTTTTGTGCAAACGTTTCATGACCCGACTAGGGATCATCAGTGCTAGAAGGGAGTGGGGTTTGTGAAGGAGGAGCAGGAGGAGGAGGAGGACGACGACTGTAGGGTCTTTAGTGTTTTCTGAGCTTGGTTGTTTTCTGGCAGATGTTTCATGACCCAACTAGGTGACACCTTCACTGCACTTAACAAAACATCTGCAAGGAAACGACCAAGCTCAGAGAGCCTCAAGGACCCCACAGTCGTCGTCATCCTCCTCCTCCTCTCTGCAAAGCCCTTTTAATACTGATGCTGTTACCTAGTTAGATAATGAAATGTCTGCAAGAAAATAACAAAGCCCAGAGAGCACCAAGGACCCCACCATTAAACCTTGGCCTTCCGGGTGCTTTTAGATCTGGAGGATACCGAGAGTAAATACTAAAACTCGGTGGGTTTTCCCAACCTGCTGATATTTAATTCAGTTTTGCCATGGTTGGTTGGTCTGGAAAGAGCAGGCCTTCCTGTTCCTCTTGCTTTAATCAATGTTATGTGAGCCACCTGATGGTTGACCTCTGGTCCCGAAAAAAGCCTGGGGAGGGGGGGGGGGGGGAGACGGGGGACGACACACCAATTCGAGTCAAGGCGGACGGACGAGGAGGCTCCTCTTTCAGCAATGGGAAGCTGTTGGAAAAAACTCAACCTCTCTGCCAAGAATCTCACCCAGGCTGCTGGCTGAAGGGGGTTCAAAGGAAGGAATGGAGGGATGTGGATCTTCTCTGGGCAGATCCTTCTTACTGGCCATGCAAAAGAGAGGGGAACCCGAGCTGTGGTTGGGCGAAGACATGACACGGAGCCCAGTTCTGGTCACCAGGATATTAAAAAAAGATGCAGAGACTCTAGAAAAAGTGCAGAGAAGAGCAACCAGGATGATGAGGGGACTGGAGGCTCAAATATACGATGAACGGTTGCAGGAACCGGGCATGGCTAATCTAGTGAAGAGAAGGACCAGGGGAGACAGGATAGTAGCATTCCAATATTTGAGGGGCTGCCCCAAAGAAGATGGAATACAACCTATTCTCCAAAGCACCAGAAGGCAGGACGAGAAGCAACGGATGGAAACTTATCAAGGAGAGAAGCAACCTGGAATTAAGGAGAAACTTCCTGACAGTGAGAACGATTAAACAGTGGAATGACTTCCTTCCAGAAGTTGTGGGTGCTCCATCCCTGGAGGCTTTTAAGAAGAGACCAGACCACCTCCTGTTCAGAATGGTATGAGTAGAGGGTTGGACTCGCGCTGTTGAGCTAATCAGTTTCCCTTCCCAGAACTCAAGGGGATCCATCCTGACTATGGAGGATAGTCTCCCACTGGTCACTTTTGCCAGCTGGTGCAGGGAGATATACCTGGGGCCAGGGTGGTAGCTGGCAGGGGGCATACTTGGGCTCTCGAGGGGTTGCAGAAACAAAAGAATTGGGGGCAACGATCTGCCAACTCACCCAACCCCACCATGATGCCCCCTTTCCCCTCCTGTTATCTTTCTCTCCCTTTCCCTCTCTCTCCCTCCCTCCATTTTTTTCTCTCTCCCTTTTTCCTTTCTCTCTCCCTCCCTCCGTTTCTCTCCCCCACTCCTTGCTTTCTCTTTCCTTCTCCCTTTCTTTCTCTCTCTCCCCTCCCTCCATTTCTTTCTCCCTCTCCCTCCCCCTTTCTTTGTCTCCCTCTTTCCTTCTTGCTTTCTCTCTTTTTCTCTTTCTGTCTCACCCTTGCTATTCTCTTATCTGAAATTCAGTGGGTTGTTTTGCACACTCAGAGGAACCGTTAGCCCGGCTCCTATCAAGCTAGAAGGAAAATCTGCATGGCAGAACCCCTCTTCAGATAAAGCAAGTTAATTTAGACCTCCTATCTTTGCTGGGTAGCTTTTTCTTTTTTTAGGGTGCCACTTAAAAAACAAAACTCTGCAAATTCCAGTCTAGTCGACCAGGAGCAAATGGGGAGGAGTCATTTAGTTCAGGTTTGTTGACTTGAAGCCCCTTCCTCCAGGCTCTGGGCCTGGGGAACATGCTGGGGGGGGGGGAATTTGGCTGTGAGAAAGAAGTTGCTTGTTGTGGCTTGCATGACAGTCCTTCAATGGGGGCTGACCACTGCCTTGGCTAGTCGCTTCTCTTTGGCCACTGGCCCAGCCAAATTCCCCAGTTGTAGGTTGTCCTCTCTGGGTGCACCACAACAGGCCTGGCCTTCACCCTTGCACCCCCTGCTCTCATCCTGGCACTTACATGCACCAGTCCAGACAGCAATTCACATCCACAGGGCCCACCCTTGCCACACTCCAGCGACTGATTCAGACGTGATTCTGGATGAACGCATCTTCTCTTTTTATGTACACTGAGAGCCTATGCACCAAGACAAATTCCTTGTGTCTCCAACCACACTTGGCCAATAAAAGAATTCTATCCTATCCTATCCTATCCTATCCTATCCTATCCTATCCTATCCT
>WNWU01000080.1:67459-85039 GCA_012654045.1 Ptyas mucosa
AAGGGAAGGGAAGGGAAGGGAAGGGAAGGGAAGGGAAGGGAAGGGAAAGAAAGGAAGGGAAGGGAAGGGGAGGGGAGGGGAGGGGAGGGGAAGGAAGGGAGGGGAGGGGAGGGGAGGGGAGGGAAAGGAAAGGAAAGGAAAGGAAAGAGGAAAGAAAGGGGAAGGGAAGGAAGGAAAGGAAGGAAAGGAGCAAAAAAAGCAAAAGAAAGATAGGATCATCTGTTTCTTAAAATTAGCAGCATAACATACAGATAAATCACTAATAAAGTAGGGCAGTATAAAGTGGCTGCTTTTGTGAAATAAATGTCTCTAAGAAGCATTTATCCCTCAGAGACAGATGCACACACAGGCTTCCTGTGGGCTAAAATACATCTATTAATGGCAGCTTTTAAACTATTTATAACCCTTGCAGCAGGAAGAGTTCCCAAGTCATCTGCCCAGATCTATTTTGGCTGCTGTGGCAGGGAGCCTGGGAGGTGGCAAAGGTAGGGAAGAGAATGGCAAGCGTTCACACAGTCAGTGTTTTCCAAAACACCCCCCCCCCCACCCCCCCCCCCCCACACATAGAGGGCCCTTTCTGTCCCTCTGCACATCTCTCTCCGTAAGGCCCTGTGGGCAGAAAATAGCAGCCCCCGTCCGCAGACAGAAGAGGAATGAGTTAACAGCTGAATCGGGAGTTTCATTTGGGACAGAGGAATCTCTCTGAACACCTCTGGAGTTTCTCAATCATCCAGGCCAGGGCTGTCCCAAAAGTGCTTTTTTTTCTTTTCTCAAAAAGGACTTTAGTTTTTGCTTTGTCTTAGAAAACGAGACGCTTCAGAACTGAAGAAGCTCCTTGCATCAGAAGCGAAACATCTTCAAGGAAAAAACAAAGCCCAGTTGCCTTTTGGGGAAAAAAATGCCCCTTTGGACACTCTGAACATCCTGGTGGGAAAAAAGGATGATACAACTGAGATTACACATTATTCTCTATCTGAAACTGGCCTTCTAGTCAAGATGGAGACTGCCCTGGGACGGGGAGGGGAGAAAGGAAGGAAGGAAGGAAGGAAGGAGGGAGGGAGGGAGGGGAGGGAGGGGGGGGGAGAAAGGGAGGGAGGGAGGGAGGGAGGAAGGAAGGAAGGAAGGAAAGAAGGGAGAGACGGAAGAGGGAGGGAGGAAAAGGAAGAGGATAAGAGGAGGGAGGCAGATGCAAATCCAAGAGGTGGAGGGGTAAATCAGGCAGAAGAAGGAGAACAGATTAACGCATCTAAAATAATAGCAAGGCTTTTATTTGTATGTCTTGGCTAAATTCGTATTCTGTCTTTGTTGGAGGACAGCCTCCCCCACCCCACCAGCTTCCCCCATAAGAGCCCCAGGCAGCGGCTTCCCCTGGGGTCTAAGGGAGACCCTCACCTCCTTCCTCCTCATCTCTTAAAGGCCTTGTTCTTAACCTCAGCAACTTCGCGGAGTTCAACTCCCAGAATCCCCCAGCCAGCCAGCTCTCTCTCTCTCTCTCTCTCTCTCTCCCCCTTTCTTTTTCTTTTTTTCCCCTTCCTTCTCTCCTTCCTTCCTTTCAAAGGGAAATGACATGAAGGCTTTACCCACAAGCAAAACGTGCTAGCTTTCCTGCAATTCTTCAGATACAGGTAGCCCTTGTTATATGACCATAATTGAGCTCAACATTTCTGTTGCTAAGTGAGATGTTGCTTAAGTGGGTTTTGCCTCATTTTACAACTTTTCTTGCCACACTTAAGTGAGTCACCGCAGTTGTTAAAAGTCAGTCAGGCGGTTGTTAAGTGAATCTGCCTTCCCCATGGACTTTGCTTGTCGGAAGGTCGCAAAAGCGGATCAGGTGTCCCCCGGGGACACTGCGACCGTCGTAAATAGGAGTCACATTGCCAAGCGTCTGAATTTTGATCACCTGACTATGGGGAAGTTGCAGCGGTCGTTAAGTGTGGAAAACAGCCGTAAGTCACTTTTCTCAGTGCCGCTGCAGCTTCAAACGGTCACTAAACAAAATGGCTGTAAGTCGAGGACTACCCGCACAGGGGAAACCAGGGAAATTCCCATGGAAGCGATCGTGGGAACACATGAGAAGTGCACAGCTCTGTTCGGAGGACCCCTCTTCCCCCTCCGGGTCCCATGCCTAGCTAGAAACATGCAGGAAAAAAATAGTTGTCAGAACCAAGGCTTCCATTGGGATCAGCCCTTTGATCTCGTCTCATGGAGATCTGCAAAACTCCACAAAAGGCAGAGAACGCTGGAAACCCTAACGGCACCGGGCCACCAACGGATCCCCCCCCCCCCCCCCCCGGCTCCCAGACTCTCCTGGAATAGTCAGTCTCCGTCCACAAGAGATTTCAAAATCCCCTTAAAAGGAAGCGACTTCAAGCCAAGATGCAGCCGGACCCAGAAATTAACTTCGGATCGTAAAGGCCCCACCGAAGCATCCAAGAAACACCAGAAACGCAGGGGTCACCCTGAGGCTCCAGCCCAGCGTTAACTGGCAAGGGAATTTCGGCTTTTTAAAGAGTCTACAGAAAAAACAATGGGCCCCCTCCAACAAAATGAAATTTAAGAGCACTAGGAATAGCCCTTAAGACTTTTATGGCCCTTCACGGTGCTTTCATAGCCCTCTCCAAGCGGTTTACAGAGTCGGCCTCTTTGCCCCCAACAATCTGGGTCCTCGTTTTACCCACCTCGGAAGGATGGAAGGCTGAGTCAACCTTTAGGAATAAGTAAGTAAGTACCGTATATACTCGAGCATAAGCAGAGTTTTTCAGCACATTTTTTTATGCTGAAAAAAAGCACCCCCCCCCCCCCGCCTTATAATGGAGTGATGAAAAAAATGCCTTTTTTCCTGCAACCGTTTTGGCTCCCGGGGTTGCAGGGAAGCTTGCTAAAGCCAAAATGGGGCGTGGGGGGTGTGTGCCCCTTTTTGGCTCCCAGGGGTTGCAGGGAGGCTTGCTAGGGGCATGAAGGGGGTGCCTAGCAAGACTCCCTGCAGCTCCCTGGAAGCAAAAATGGGCTGCGGGGGTGGGTGGGGGCTTCAAGGAAGAAAGAAACAAAGAAATCCTCACTGTTTAGGGAGATCCCATGTGCACTGAGCTTGAGTTGAGAGCTTATTGTAATTGAGAGCTTAAGCCAGGAGTGAGTAAATGTGGCCCTTTTACAACCTGTGGACTTCAACTCCCAGAATTCTCCCAGCTTGGCTCTCAGGAATTTTGGGAGTTGAAGTCCACAGGTTGTAAAAGGGCCACATTTGCCCACCCTGGGCTAAGCTAATCAGTAGGGACTACTCAGAGGGCTGAAAAAAGTCATTTCTGACAGGTCCTCGCACTTTTGACCGGTCCTCACACTTATGACCATCCTCACATTTATGCCCGTGCAGCATTGTTAATAACCATGTCACTCATTTCACAACTGCTTCTCTTCACCATGGTGACAAGATAGGGCAAAAACGTAAAATGTAAGGACAGTCGTAAGTTCGAGGACTGGTCACAAGTGCGAAGACCAGTCAAAAATAACTTTTTCAGCCCTCTGAGTAGTCCATATGCACAAAAGGACTACCCAGAGGGCTGAAAAAAGTGATTTCTGACAGGTCCTCACACTTCTGACTGGTCATCATTTATGCCCATTGTAGAATTCTTAACAACTGTGTCACTCGTTTCACAACTGCTTCTCTTCACCATGGTGACAAGATTTTTGTTTTTGTTGATCTTCTTTTCCACCTACAAAGCTAGTTTACTGTTTTTCTTTGAAATCAATGTTCAAAAACATTTAACCTACTGATGCCTCAATTAATGTAATTTTATTGGTATCTATTTTTATTTTGAAATTTACCAGTAGCCGCTGCATTTCCCACCCTAGGCTTATGCTTGAGTCAATAAGTTTTCCCAGTTTTTTTGTGGCAAAATTGGGTGCCTCAGCTTATATTCGGGTCAGCTTATACTCGAGTATATACGGTAAGGAAGGAAGGAAATGGGAAAAGCGGGAAGGGAGCAATAGCACGCAGACTTATATACCGCTTCACAGTGCTTTACAGCACTTTCTAAGCATCTGGATCTTGACCATGTGACTGAGGGGATGCTGCAACCGTCAGAAGTGTGAAAAACGAACCTAAGTGCTGTTTTAACTTTGAGCAGGCACTAAACGAACTGTTGTAAGTCAAGGACTACCTGTGCTCAACTGAGCCCCGAATTATGGTCTTTAGCTTACAGCTGTCGTAACGCAGTAGTCCTTGACTTACATCATTACATTACTACACCAAAAAGGAGTCCAGAATTTCAGTCGTTTAGTTGCTGCTCTCGTAAAACGAGGCACCTTCCCGTGCAATCCGGGCTCTCCACATCGCGGTGGTTATGCAGAGCATGGGCTGCCTGAGGGGCTGGGAGAGGCCCTGGATGATGATGATGATTATTATCATCATCATCATCATCATCATTATTTATTAAATTTGTATACCGCCCTTCTCCCAGGGAGACTCAGGGTGGTGAACAGCCAGAATTAAAATACATACAGTATGAAAATTAAAACAATTTAAAACTTAATTAAATTCGTTTGGCTACCCCAATTTAAAACCCCTTCCCCATAAAACAAAATAATTTTTTTTTATTTTTTTTGCTGGAGTTGCTGGAGGAATGGTCGTAAGTCAAGGAGTTTTTACTCCTTCTGGACACCGCCTGCAGGGCGGTGTGAGATCTCACATTTTTCTTGATCTGTCTGCAAAACAGAGTAAATAAAATTCGTTTTTTTCCAGCAGGTCCTTTTTGAACCTTCTAAAAGGGAAATCCGTGTCCCTTCGCTTTCTCCAGCTGTGGTTTCCATGGATGCCTTCCTAGCCCCCGTTTTTGGGCAGCCCCCCCCCCCCCCCGGTCGGGAGCGAGTTCAGGCGTGGAAAAGTGGTCCCAGTCAGAGGGGCCCAAGAGTTCAGGACCATTTCAGGCCTCCCGGGTCAAGAAACGTGATGAATCCATGCAGGCGTTTTTAGGGGAATCACACGGATTTGCAGTCGGCGTGGGCCAAGGAATGGCCAAGTCAGCAGCAACCTCTAAATTTGAATTTTAACAATTAAATCGCCAGGCCTGGTCCCAGAGAGAGGAGAATTAACTATCCGTGTTTTCCCGAAAATAAAACCCAGTGTTTTCTTTTGGGCCCCAAAATAATCCCTAGGACAGTGTTTCTCAACCTTGGAAGCTTGAAGATGGGTGCTGGCTGGGGGATTCTGGGAATTGAAGTCCACCCATCTTCAAGCTTCCAAGGTTGAGAAACACTGCCCTAGGGATTACTTTCGGGGAAACACGATTTCAGGGTGATCAGCCCAGCTGGGTGTCCGGACGCCCCGGAGCACGCACAAGAGGCGGCAAGTGCACGGGGACCAACGGTCCCCTTGGTTGGCGCACTCTGGGACTGCGTAGAGCGGAAGGGAGGAGATCCCGATGGACGTGAAGCCGATAGACGTGAAGATGAGCCTCCCGTGGCTGCCTGCCGTCCGGCCCACCGCCGATCAGCTTTCCTGCGGCATGTCCGGATTGCCTGCCTTTCCCCCACACCTCTGCTTCCGTTGCTGTGCCAGCTGCCACTCCGGCCCACCGCCGCTCGGCTTTCCCACAGCACGTCCAGATCGCTTGCCTCCTCCTCCCGCCTCTGCTTCCGCCTGCTGCTTGCACAGGTGCTCAACTCAGGTGCTGCCAGATACTGTCAGCCCATATGTGCTCGCCCCCCCCCCCACTAGGGTTTATTTTTGGGGTAGGGCTCAAGACCTTTTTATTTCAACAGGCTGACCTGACCTAACCTCCCTTTTAATTGTAAATTTTAAATTTGTTTTAATTTGTTTTAGGCCAAATATTTAATGGGTTTTTATATTGTCTTTTAAATTTTGTCTTTTTATTTTTATTTTATTTTTATTTTTATTTATATGCCGCCTTTCTCCGGAGACTCAGGGCGGCTTACAATGCGTTAAGCAATAGCCTTCATACTTTTTGTATATTTATACAAAGTCAGCTTATTGCCCGCACAAACCGGGTCCTCATTTTACCCACCTTAGAAAGGATGGAAGGCTGAGTCAACCTTGAGCCTGGTGGGATTTGAACTTGCAGTAATTGCAGGCAGCTGGATGTTAAATGCTGCCTTAATAGGCGGCATAACCTGCTACGCCACTCAGGCTCCATAAACTCCTTGTAGTTTATATGTTTTATCTTTTTGGCTGTTCACCGCCCTGAGTCCTTCGGGAGTAGGGTGGTATATAAATCCAAAAATAATAATGATAATGATGATGATGATGATGATGATGATGATGATGATAATAATAATAATAATAGGTGCACATGTTAAAAAAATCAGGCTGGGGCTTAATTTCGGAGTAGGTCGTATTTTTGGGGAAACACGGTATTTTAATAACTGGATAGCTGAAGAATTACTTGGGAATATTTGAAACGTAGACAACGGACGGCAGAAAAAGAGCCAGAAGTCCACAGAGTTTGACCCTTTGAGTGTCAGTTTATTCTTTTGAAATTCTGGTCGGATAATGGGCATTTATCCCAAGCATTTTTAAAACTCAGATAAATGAGTCCCTATCTCTGCTGGAAGTTGGCTCCAAGCTTCCTCTTTCCGTGAAGTCCTGTTCTCTAAGATCTGGGACGATCATAAGATATCCAGATGTTTCCCTTATTTGGTTAGGTATTAAAGCACTCCGACAAAATTAATGTTGGTCTATTAATGTCTGCTGTACACTCCTCTCACGACAGAGGTTTCTGGTGCAGGTACAGGCAGTCCTCGACTTACGGCCACAATTGAGCACAAAATTTACGTTGTTCAGCGAAACATTTGCTAAGTGAGTTTTTCCCTGGTTCACGGCTTTCCTTGCCACATTTGTTAAGTGAATCACTGCAGTTGATAAGTCAATAACCTGGTCGTTAAGTGGATGTGGCTTCTCCGTTGACTTTGCTTAGCTAAAGGTCGCAAAAGCGGATCATGTGACCCCAAGGCACTGCGACCATCATAAATATGAATCGGTTGCCAAGGGTCTGAATTTTGATCATGTGACCACGGGGATGCTGCAATGGTCGTAAGTGTGAAAAATGATCATAAGTCACATCGCATTTTCAGTGCTGTTGTAACTTTCAATGGTCACTAAAATGAACGGTTGTAAGTTGAGGACTACCTCGCCTTGCAGCCATTTGTTCCAAGTTACGACGGCACTGAAAAAAGTGACTTATGACCAGTTCTCACACAGAGGACGGTTGCAGCATCCACTGTCACAGGATCAAAATTCATGCACTTGGACAACCGGCATGTACAGGCAGTCCTCCACTTACAACAGTTCATTTAGTGACCGTTCAAAGTTACAACGGCACTGAAAAAAGGGACTTGTGACCATTTTTCACACTTACGACCTTTGCAGCATTCCCTGTGCTCACGTGATCAAAATCCAGAAACTTGGCAACTGGTTCATATTTATGACGATTGCAGTGTCCCTGTGTGTGTGTGTGTGTGTGTGTGTGTGTGTGTGTGTGTGTGTGTGTTGTGATTCCCCTTTTGCGACCCTCCGATAAGTCAAGTCAGTGGGGAAGCCAGATTCACTTAACAACTGGGGCAAGAAAGGACATAAGATGTCACTTAACAAATGTCTTGCTTAGCAACATAAAATTCTGGCTGTGGTCATGAGCAGAGGGCAACCTGCAGTTTCCCAACTGGCAACCAGAGCCCCAATGGACTGGCCTCTCCGTCCGCAAAGTTCTGCGCAAGGACTGGATGAGGGAGGAGGGAAGGGGACTGAGCGAGAAGAAGAAGGGAAGGGTTGGAAGAAGCACCTCCATCTCTCCTCCTGGACATCAGGCTACGTCCCTCCAGAACTACGGCAACTTTAGGGCGTGGCTTGGTGGTGGTGGAGGTAATGTGACTGAGTGGGTGTGGCCAACTTTCTTTTTTTAAAAAAACTTTTAAAACCATTTTTTCTACAACCTATTCTGCCGAAGAGGTTGCAAAAAAATGCTTTTAAAAGCCTCTGACGATCCCAGCTGACTTGCCTGATCGGCAGGGGCTTTTTTTTTCTTTTAAAAACATTTTTTCTACAACCTCTTCGGCCGAAGAAGTTGTAAAAAAATGCTTTTAAAAGCCTACAACTAGACTGTGCAGTCTCTCTCTGTCATATAACATATGTGGGTATGTCATAATTTTGTATTTATTTATTTATGTCATGGTTACAAAGTGTATATTGGAGGTGATGACCTTTTGAAAGCTGTATGCAATGAAATTTCATTTTAATGGATACTGATTACTGTACATTCAAAGTGACAGCAAAGTTATTATTCCATTCCATTCCATTCCATTCCATTCTATCCCATCCCAATTCCCAATTCCCACTTCCCACTTCGATTCTCTATTTTCTGTTCCATTCCATCCTATTCTATGCTACGCTACACTGACTCAGGAATTGTGGGAGTTGAAGTCCATAGGTCCCAAAGTCATGACGGGGGCCCACAACTGCTCAAGAGTGTCTGTTGAAGCCCTGACAGTTTGCCAAGGACGACACCACCCCGGGCAGAGGGCCCGGGCAAGCAGGACAATGTGCCACGGAGACCAGGCCTGTTTCGGAACAATGACCCAGGTGATGTCCTGTCCTGCTTGTCCTAGAGAGCCCCCAAGCAGTCAGTTTCAATCCCTTCCCCCCATGGGCTTCTGCAAGGCGTGGGGAGGCTGGCTGACTCACTCCTCCCCAAGGCCACCCAGGCCTGGATCTTGAAGGAGGCCAGGAGGGTGGGGAGGGTACCACTGTGATGGCCTGTTGCCCGCCGGCCCCTCCAGAAGCCGAATCAGAGGAGGAGGAGGAGGAGGAGGAGGAGACGTGGGAGTCAAGGTCAGCATCAAGGCAAGCTGAGAGCTCGGAGGGGGAAGAGGGAATGAGGCTAGCAGAGAGAGAGACAGAGGAGGAGCCTAGGCCGTCCATCAGCCCTCAGATGACAGTCAACAGCCCCCAGGTCTGGAGGTGGCTGATGAGGAAGAGGAGGAACAGCTGGGTCCGGTGCCTGATGCTCAGAAGGCAGAGGAGAGGAGAGCAGTGGAAATCTATGGGCCGGTCCTTGGGACAGTAGAGCCACCGCTGCTAGCGAAGCCCCACCCTAGCTCTGGGGATAAAAGGCAGGGGGCAGAGATGGATAGGAGTGGCAGACAACTATTCATCTCCCTGCCGGACGGACTTGTTAGTCTGCAGTGAGAGAGAAACGTTTTGCCGGGGCTGCTGACACTCCTAATAAAGGAATCATTGCTTCGACTGCAGAGGGTTTTGTCATGTTTGGGGAGCTGGGTCAGAACAGCCAAGCTCACCTCTAGCTTCTTCTCCTTCTCCGTCAGCACGTCCTTCTGGGTCTGCGTGTATTCAATCAGCATGCGTGCCAGCTGGCGCCGGTCTTCCAGTTCCGCGGCTAGTCGCCCGTTGTATTCCGCCAGCAGCAAACACGCCTCGTCCACCGTCTTCGACAACCGCTCCGCCGCCTCTTTGTCTGCGCACAGAAGCGGTAAGCGCGTTACAGGGAGGCCACGCTAGCAGCTTCCGCGTTGCTCTGACAAGCAGCGGCCGTCCTTCTCTACACACCAACAACCACACAGCACAGTCCTCAATTTACGAGAGCCCCAAATTTGGTTTTGCTAAAAGAGACACTGGTGAAGTGAGTTTTTGCCCCGTTTCCCTAATGGGTTTTTTTGGGGGCGGGGGCTGGAAATTGGCAAGAAAACGTGATAAATCGCAATTACATGACGGCAGGACAGCACAACTGGTTGTAAATGGGAGCCGGTTGCCAAGCGTCCAAATTGTGATCGTGTGATCGTGGAGGGGGGGAGGGGAGGGTTGCAACAGTGTTTGACCGTTGTTAAACGTGAGCTTAGGCTGTGGCTTCTTCAAATTGTCAATGAACAAATGGCGGTTAAGTTGAGAACTACTTATACCCGGGGTGGGTATAAGTGGCCCTTTTATGACTTGTGGACTTCAACTCCCAGAATTCCTGAGCCAGAAAAATCTGGGAGTTGAAATCCACAAGTCTTTTTTGAATCAAGTTTTATTGAATTTTCCTCCCACATTCACCCGCATCTTTTTTTTGAACAGAGTATTGGCCACATCTTATCTTATACAATTTTTCAAGTTCAAATACATTTTACTCAATTACAATTTTGCCAAAATCTTCCCTTTTTTCCCTATTTTTTCTTTAATTCATATCTCAACATTTCTGTGCTTATTTGTATAAACAACATCTTCATTCGCTCTCAAATTCTCATTTTCCTACTTGTTCACATTTATTCTCTTTTATTTATTAACAATTCCTTCTTTATCTTAATATTTATATGTGTGTTCGGGGTTGCCTTTCTTCCATTTCCTCTTTTCTGTTATACAGCAATCTTTCTTCTCAGTCTCTCCCATCTCCCTCTCTTCCTTCCTTATTTTCTTTCCCTCCTCTCCTTACTTCCCCTTCCTTTCTCCTCCTCCTTTCTTCCCCCCTGACTAAACCTCTCTCCTACTCTGATTTCCCCTTCCTCCCTTCCTTCCCTCTCTTCTATCCCTCTCTCTCCTTCCCCTTCTCTTCCATCTCTCTCTACTGCTGTATACATTTTCAATTTAATATTTTCCACTATGGTGTCCAAGCAACCCCGACCTTTCTTTTATTTATTAAAATATATTTCTCAAAATTCCTCTTATATTTTTAATTATTAGCAATCTATGTTTATAAATCACATCTTAATCATTTCAATTTCCCCCCGACCTAATTAGTTTTTAATGTAATCTTAATTCACCTTCTTTCTTCAATTCTTAATTGCAGTGTTGGAGGTTTATAAAATGATAAGTTGTAATAATGTGGATAAATTTAATTGGTGGAATTATAATAATTGTAATATTTTAAATTATATATTTGAAATGTAATCAAATCCACAAGTCTTAAAGGAGCCATGGCTCTCCACCTCTGACTTCTCCCATTTACCTTCCCGCTGAAAGTCTCAACCAGAGGTCTTCAAACTTGGCAGCTTTAAGACTTGTGGATGTCAACTCCCAGAATTCTCCAGCTGACGTCTACAAGTCTTAAAGCTGCCAAATTTGGGGACCGCTGCTCTTAACACACCCAGGAACCCTTCCAAGTTTATTTAGGTTTTTCTCAGCTGACCGGCTCCGGCCCTCGGATCAGAGGCTCACCTGTGATCTTCTCCAGCAGGGACACATCCTGAACCTCCTGGGGAAGAGAAGCGATCTTCTGCCGCACGGTGGCATCGCCCGAGGCTGCGTTCTCCAAGTCTTGCAGGGCTTTGATCAAGTCCTCCGCCTGTCCCGGGGAGACAGAACAAGATGCCCGCTGTGGCTTCCCCAGAGACAGAACACCACTCTGCTTCTGGCGCCTCTGCCCCCAAAGCACTGCCCACCCCCCCACCCCCACAGGCGCTCACTGTCAGGAGGAACAAAGGTGCCTCAGATGGTCCACTGGTGTCGCCCGGAGCCCCCTAGGCTGCCCGTGCAGGTAATAGAATAAGAGAGTAATAAAGATGGAAGGGACCTTGGAGGGCCTCTAGTCCAACACTTTGCTCAACCAGGGGTCTCCAAAGTTTAAGTCTCGTGGACTTTAATTGCCAGAATTCTGGGAGTCTTTTCTTTTTCTTCCTTTCTCTTTTCTTCTTTCCCTTCCCTTCCATCTTTTTTCTCTTTCTTTTCTTCCTCCCTCCCTCCTTCCCTCTTTCTTTTGAATTCTGGGAGTTGAAGTCCACACGTCTTAAAGCTGCCAAGTTTGGAGACCCCTGCCCTATACCATTCCGGAGAAATGGCCGTCCAATCTCTTCCTGAAGACCCCCATGATGGAGAACCCACAGTTCCCCTTTCAGGAGGGGGACAGTCCTCTCTCTGCCTGCACATTTACCTGCCCAGGTGAGTGGTTGGTCGACGCTCACTAAAACCTTCCTCAGAGGAACCAGGGAAGCAGCTAGGTTTAAAAATGCAGCTTGGGGTTTCCTTGAACACTTCTTTGGGACTGACTCACTTTACAACCCAAATCGGGACCAGAATTTCCATGGCTCAACAAGGTGGCTCTTAAGTGAGTCCTGCCAAGCTTGATGGCTTTTTGCCATAATTGTTTTTCATTTATTTCATCCCAACTATTTGTATAAATAATTCAAGGCGTCAAACATAACTAATATTCTTCCCTCCTCCTCCTCTATTCCCCACAACAACAACCTTGTGAGGTGGGCTGGGCTGGGCTGTGAGTTCGATCCTAGGTAGGGCCAGATATTTCTCTCTCTGGGCACACAGAGAATATATCTGCTGAACAAAACTCCGCATTGGCAACAGGAAAGGCATCCGGCCAGTAAACACTAAGCTCCATTCAGTTGCCCCGATTCTACCCCGATGCAAGGGATTACGGGGTCGTTAAAAGAAGACCGTAACTCTAAAAGAATGGTTGTAAGTTGAGACTACTTGTACACATGAAAGGGAAAGGGGGAAAAAAAACCAGCGTTGTAATATTTAAACAAGGGCTATCAAGGATCCTGATGACCTGCTGAATTCCTTTCTCAAAAATTCTTAATATTCCACACATTTGGCAAGCTATGAGAGAGCCTTCTCCAGCCTGCTGCTCAGGAGCGCTGGTTCCTCTCCAAGAGTTCAAAGGCCGTGTTTCTACAGGGGGAGAGCCAAAACTTTTGGGGGGTGCCAGATGCGTGCCTTGAAAGTTCAAAGGAAGACCGGTGCTTTTCAGAGATCTTCTCCTTAATTTGCATGGTATTCCTTTGAAGCCCGACATCTGCAAAGTGTCCTCCTCGGTGGAATAAATGGAATTTAAGGCTGCGGCTCCATCCTAAGAGGCCCCTCCAAGAGGGAGCGGGATAAAGCTGCTTTTCTGCTTAACGGAAGGATGGGCTGCCTTTCAAGCCCTTTGCCCTTTTAAGGGGAGACGGGCCACAAGACACCCGCCCCCCAGGGGGGAGGGGAGGGGGAGTTAAAGGCTCTGCAAGGTGCTGCAGATTTGCCAGGGAACGCAGGGCAGGCAGGCAGCCAGACAAGCAACCGGGAGGTAACTGGGCTTATCTGGCCAGGTCTTGAAATTCCGGCCTCTGTTATTTCGGAGAAATTCCAGGGATGAGATTCCGTTGCTGCCCTCACTGCTCACCCAGGTGGCAGCTGCCCACAATTTGCCTTTTCTGAAGCACGTTCAGCCCTTGCAAAGCGGCCCCTCCGAAGGCCTGGAGGGCCTCACAGCAGGCGGTCCAGGTGCTCAGCAGAAGGAAAAAGAGAACCTGCTTAGCTGAATCCGCATCACACCTGATGCTGGTTTATAATGGAGACTTACATTGGTCTGTCTCTAATCGCCTACCTTCTCTCTCTCCATCTCGCTATCAAGTCTCTCTCTCTCTCTCTGTGTCTCATCTACCGATGTATCTATGTCTACAGTGGTGGGATTCAATTTTTTTTACTACCAGTTCTGTGGGCGTGGCTTGGTGGGCGTGGCAAGGGAAGGTTACTGCAAAATCCCCATTCCCTCCCCACCCCGTTAACTTGCTTTCCAGCTCCCTTCTCCTGTGCAACAAAAGAAGACCCAGCTAATCAGCTGGGGAGGCAGAGAATGGGGGGGGGAGGGGGCAGGGCCAGCCAGAGGTGGTATTTGCCGGTTCTCCAAACTAGTCAAAATTTCCGCTACCGGTTCTCCAGAACTACCGTATTTTCCGGCATATAAGGCGACTGGGCGTATAAAACGACCCCCTACTTTTCAGGGGAAGCTGTGCCGATCTCATCAAGGCTGCATGCCGCTGAATGCTTGACCCAGCTGGTTGCTGCGCGGAGCTTCCCGGACCGTCCCAGGCATCCAGGTGGATATTACCGACGCTCCGACTTCCCCAGACAGCTGGGGCTCGCCATCACTGGGGGTCAGCTGGGGAAGTCGGAGCGTCGGTAATATCCAGCTGGATGCCTCGGATGGTGGGGGAAGCTCAGCGGCATGCAGCCTTGACGAGATTGGCACAGCTTCCCGAAGCTGAGTTGCCGGCGCTGACCGATGACGCTACGGGAGCGCCAACAACATTGAGGGGAAGCTGTGCCGATCTCGTCAAGGCTGCATGCCGCTGAGCTTCCCCCACCGTCCCAGGCATCCAGGTATATTATCGACGCTCCGACTTCCCCAGACAGCTGGGGCTCGCCATCACTGGGGGTCATGCAGCCTTGACGAGATCAGCACAGCTTCCCCTCAAGGTTGTCAGCGCTCTCGTAGCGTCATCGGTCAGCGCCGGCAACTCAGCTTCGGGTTAGGAATCTCTAGCAATGATTACAGCTTATACCCGGTGTATAAGATGACCCCAGACTTTTGAGAAGATTTTCCTGTCTTTCAAAAGTCGTCTTATACGCCGGAAAATACGGTAGTCAGAACCTGCTGAAACCCACCTCTCTATTTCTATCTATCATCTTATCTAATTACATAGGAAAGATGGATGGCATAAAAAATGTAATCGAAAAAATAAAACCTACCTCCTACCTCCCTATCTCTATAACTACATCTATCGCTACGGGACGTGGTGGCTCAGGGGCTAAGATGCTGAGCTTGTCGATCGAAAGGTCGGCAGTTTGAATCTCTAGCGCTGCTTAACGGGGTGAGCTCCCGTTCCTTGTCCCAGCTTCTGCCAACCTAGCAGTTCAAAAGCATGTTTAAAAAAATGCAAGTAGAAAAAATAGGGGCCACCTTTGGTGGGAAGGGAACAGCGTTCTGTGCGCCTTTGGCGTTGAGTCATGCCGGCCGCATGACCACGGAGACGTCTTTGGACAGCGCTGGCTCTTCGGCTTTGAAACAGAGATGAGCACTGCCCCCTAGAGTCGGGAACGACTAGCACCTATGTGTGAGGGGAACCTTTACCTTTATATCTATCACTATTTCTCTCTCTCTCTCTCTCTCTCATATCTATCTATCATCTATCTCTGATCTCTATATGTGTCTATCTTTATCATCTCTCTATCTCTCTATCCTCTATCTCTATCTTTATCTCTATCATCTCTACTGTTAATTTCCTACCTCTACTGACTGACTATTTTATTTATCTATCTCTATCTCCATTTAGGTTTAATTTACCCTCTCTCTCTACAGACCTACTTTGTCTGTCTGTCTGTCTGGAGTGTGGCGAGATGCCATGCAACAGCCCTCCCATGAAGGGCCAGGGGCTTTAAGCAAATGAAACACTTTCTCCTCAGCCCACTGCCTTCCGGGGTCTCCAGCCAGCTCCTCTTGCTCCCCATCAGCCGCAAGGCCCAATCCTGGCTGCGGATGATGGGCATGGGAGTCCAGCCACCCAGAGGGCACAGAGGGGAGGGAAGGAAGGCGATCGGCTCGTCCGTCCTGCCGCACATGTTAAGGGCTCCCCCTGGCGGCCGCTTGTGGCTCTTTCTCCCAGAGGGGCTGCCCTCTTGCCGGCGTACCAGAAGGGGCCCGGTGTTGGCGTCCTGTGGGGAGTAACTGCCAGGGTAGTCGTCGTCCTCCTCTTCCTGCATCTGCTGAAACGTCCTCTTCAGGGACTTCTTCTCCTCTGTAACTGAGAAGGGAAAGACACTTTTCATCTTTGCAGCATGAAAACACAAAAATGTAAGGTATTACCAAGTCGACCTCCAACAGTTCCTTGCCCACGGGGCCGGGGGATTTGTAAGGAAACCGGTTACCCAGGACACGGCGTGCCCCACCCCAAAATAAGCCGTTTCTGTTCCTCTGGGTTCCCTTCCACACTGCATTAAACACACACACACACACACACACACATACACAGAGCAAACCTACAGCTGCAAAGAGCCCAGGCTCCCTTTACATCCAAGCCTGGTATGGGTGTCCTGCCCATTATACAAGCAGATTTCAGGCATATTTCTGTCCTGCCACTCTCTCCCTCCCTCCCTCCTCCCCCCCCCACACACAGGTGAGCGGGCATCAGGTGTAAAAACATGGTCCTGCGGCCTTGTGTGGGGCGCCCAGAGGAGCATGTAGCTGATTGGCGCCCTGGAAGCCCTCCCTTTTAATTAACTTTTAATACTGAATTTTAATCATCCTCACTTTATTTTTCAATTTTACATACTGTTTTTATGTTTTAATATTTTAGTTGTATGTTGCCCAGAGTCTCCCTGTCAGGGAGATGAGGCAGACAGATAGATACAAACTCAAGGTAAACCGTTCTAAACTCGATTGGAGAAAATATGACTTCAGCAACGGAGTGGTCAATGCCTGGAATGCACTACCTGACTCTGGTTTCTTCCCCAAACCCCCACAACTTTAACCTTAGACTGTCTAGACCTCACCCCATTCCTAAGAGGTCTGTAAGGGGCGTGCATAAGAGCACAGCGTGCCTACCATCCATGTCTTAATATCCCTTTTTACTTACTCTTTTCATGTATTCCTAATTATGTTTATAATTTTACCTCTTATCTTATGTATGCTTGACAAATAAATAAATAAAATAAAATAAATAAATGATAGCTGGATGGATGGATGGACGGACGGACAGACAGGAAGGGAGGGAGGGAAGGAAGGAAGAAGATGATGGATGGATAGAGATAGATAGATAGATAGATAGATAGATAGATAGATAGATAGGATTAGGGATAGACAGAGGCAGACAGACAAGATGGATGGATGGACAGACAGACAGATGAGATAGGTGAAGATAGATGGATGAATGAAAGAGAGAGAGAGAGAGAGAAAGAAAGAAAGAAAGAAAGAAAGAAAGAAAGAAAGAAAGAAAGGAAGGAAGGAAGGAAGGGGAGGGAGGGAGGGAGAGGGAGAGAGAAGCTTAATTCAAAGCATATCCTAGCTATTTACTGCTCCCATGGAAGCCAAATCAAGCACCCACACTGCCCAGCTTGAAAGGCAAGCACACACTACACAACCCGAGTTTCAAGCCACAGTTTCAGGAAGTCACAACTGGCTGTGTTTATGCATAGCCCCCAGCCAAAACCAAAGCTAAGGAGGGTTCTGTGAACCTTGCCACAGGAGATCCGAAAGCTCCCAGAGCCAAGAGTCCGGACCAGGCAAGATCAAAGAGAGACCTCTGCCGAACCACATCAATTCAACCGCTGGGACTTCACCTCCCTGTTCAGACTCACCTGCATAAGTGCACAGGACACGCAGCCGGTCAGGGCTGGGTGGTGGGAGAGACAAAGAGAGGAAGAAATGGCGGCCTTCAACTCCTCATTTCAGCTCAGGGTCCACCCGAGAGGGAAAGGGAAGAAGGACCTCAGCATTCCTATTGCTCAAAACTCACTTTGCAATCCTGCTTGGCATAATTGGAAAATAGAATGGATTGACAGAGGATTCCAACCTAGAACTAAGGAGAAGTTTCCTAACAGAGCAATCAACCAGGGGAACGGCTTCCCTTCAGAAGTTGTGGGGGCTCCATCACTGGAGGTTTTCAAGAAGAGACTGGACAGTCACTTGTCTGAAAAGGTATAGGGTTTCCTGCCTGAGCAGGGGGCTGGACTAGAAGACCTCTAAGGTCCCTTCCAATTCTGTTATTCTAATCTATTCTAACTCTGTCTATTCTTATTCTTATTCTTATTCCTATTCCTATTCCTATTCCTATTCCTATTCCTATTCCTATTCCTATTCCTATTCCTATTCC
>WNWU01000080.1:85049-96387 GCA_012654045.1 Ptyas mucosa
ATTCCTATTCCTATTCCTATTCCTATTCCTATTCCTATTCCTATTCCTATTCCATTCCAATTCTGATTGCAGCTACCTGCAATTTCCCCCACAATGAGGGACACCCAGCCGGAGTTGGCCATTCCAGAGACACGAGTAGGCGAGCTTTCCAGTCATTATTTAAACCCTCAGATTATACAGGAAGCAACATCATCCTCCACACCCCTCAAATAAACCACCCAACCCTGCATGAGAATTTGGACGCCTTTGGGCAGGTGTGAAGGTGGAGGCAGATGGCTGGCAGCCGTAGGAGAAGGGATGCCAGGAACCAGGCCTGGCAGAGAAGCCGCAGCAGCTGGCAGCACCGAGGGAAGACGAAGCACAAGCTGGCCCAGGGAGCTTCTGCTGCCACCCTTTACAAAAAGATTCGGTGTTTCTGGCTGCTTTCCACAGCCTCCTGAAGCAGGCGGCTTCGTCTTTCACCCGGCAAGCAGGGAACGCCAGGTGTTCCAACGCCATTCTCTTTCGAGCATCGATAGAGGCGCCATGGAGGAGAAAACATCTGCAAAAGGGTTCTTTTGCATCTCAGGTCCAAGCACGTGTCCTTCTGGACCAACCTTGTGTCGTCATCGTCTATCTGTCCATCTCCCGCCCCGCCCCGCCCCGCCCCCCCCCAAGACCCTGTCAAGGTCTCCATCACTGATCTAGTCACATCCCCAAAACCACGAGTAGTTCTCTGTTACCTGCAAAGGCTTCCTTTCCTGTCTGCGCTTGAAATGATATTGAGATGCAGGAAAATTGTAGAGTCCTAGGGCTAGAAGGGTCCTTGGAGACTGTCTAGTCCAACCCCCGGCCCAAGGCAGGAAACCTGATACCATTCCAGACACATGGCTGTCCGGTCTCTTCTTGAAAACCTCCCCTGATGAAGCACCCACAACTTCTGGTGGCAAGTTGCTCCACTGGTTAATTGTTCTCACTGTCAGGAATTTTCTCCTTAATTCCAGGTTGCTTCTCTCCTACATTAGTTTACATCCATTGCTTCTTGTCCTGCCTTCTGGTGCTTTGGAGAATAGGTGGGGGCCCCCTCTTCTTTGGGGCAGCCCCTCAAATACTGGAAGACTGCTACCATGTCTCCCCTGGTCCTTCTGTCCGTTAGTCTTTAAAAGCAAGGAACCATCTTATAGCCCTAGGAGTCTATGATTTACCCCAGCAGAAATGTCCCAGGCTTGGAGGGGAGGGGAGGGGAGGGGAGGGGGGCACCTGGACCTACATGAGGTGGGTTGCAAAGAGACAAAAGAAACATTTATTCCTGTGTCTCAACCAGCCAGTGTGGGTTTTCTTAGAACGAGGCCTCCTCACCAGGGGCCAGCACCCCTAAGCACCTCTTGGCCTAGGATGCCACTGAACTCACAATTCCTTTCACGTGAAAATTATTACAAGTTTTCCCCTTCTTTTTCTCCACCTAAACTGGGCGGAAAACCCGTGTTGTGGCTTGTTTCAACTATTCAGGAATCAACCCTTGGAATGCCAGCTGATTTCTAGTTCCCTTCTTGGCCATGGCAGCTGCTGCCTCTCGGGACCCAGAAATCCATCCAAGGTGTCATATACAGGTAGCCCTCGACTTACAACATTCACATTTTGTGAACAAAGTTGCAACGGCACTGAAAAAATGTGACCGAGGACCGTTTTTCAGTCACGAGCTTTGCAGAACCCCCCGGATCCTGGGATCAAACTTCAGAAGCTTGGCAGCTGGTTCATATTGATCTCTGGGCCACTTGATCCCCTTATTGTGACCTCCGTACAATCAAATTCAACGAGGAGGAACAATGGTGTTACTAACTTAACTCCGGTGATTCACTTAAGAAACAAGGCAAGGAAAAATCATAAAACGGGGCAAAGCTCACTTCGCAAATGTCTCACTTAGCAGCATAAACTTTGGGCTCAATTGTGGCCGTAAGTCAAGGACTACCTGCATTGTGTGTGTGTGTGTGTGTGTGTGTGTGTGTGTGTCACTCTGGTCTATTAAGAGAGGAGCCATTCATTCCAATGGACAGTAACTTTCTGGGTTGACTTTATATTTACCAGCAAAGAAATAAAGGGAGACTAGGATATTGATCCCTTTCAAGCTATTTAGCTCTCGCCAGCTAGCCGGGTTCGAATCCCAGAAGGGGATGGCTAGCTGACGTGAGTTAAATAGCTTGAAAGAGATCAATATACTAATCTCCCTTTGTTTCTTTGTCGGTAAATATAAATCCAACCCAAAAATAGTTTGTCGCGGAAGCAACTGCCTGCGAAGGCTCCTGGATTGGGGGCTGAAAGGCGAAAGCGGAAGTGGCCGAGGGTCGCCCTGATTGAGCGGTCCCGCCGGAGGAAAGAACTCTCGACCTACCTTTGGGTTGGGGGCTATTGGAGTCCTCCATGGACAGTTTCAGCTGCTGTATGAACTCCCCGCCATACACGCTCCTCTCCTGCCAGATGTTCAGCAGCCGTTCCAAGGGCTTCTTGCATCCCTCGTCTGCCTCCCTGGAAGACGGGGGGGAAAGGGCAAAGCTTAAAAAGCAGGAACAGCAAACGGGGATGCCAGTGGCAAGGGGCACCATAGAGTCCTAGAGCTGGAAGGGACCTTGGAGGTCTTCTAGTCCGACACCACCACCACGCCTAAGGGTGTGGGTGCCTACTCTGCTCATCTTCCACACCCTTTGTCAACTCTGAAGCTGGCCTGACCGAGGCCATCTTGGAGGCTTCAGTGTTGCCACGCTGGAGCTGAGGGAGAGGGAGGGAGGGAGGGCGGAGTAAGGGAGAGCTGGGACTTTGTAGCCGAAGCAAAATAAGTTTCCCCCTGAGAACCAAGGACATTCCCACAGGTGGCTGGAGTTTCAAGGAGTGAAGTTTCCAAACAACCGGACGGCACCTTGATTGGACCGTGGGACTGATTGGTTTTTTTTTTAAAAAAAAATTTGATTTATATGCCGTCCTTCTCCGGAGACTCAGGGCGGCTTACAATGCACTAAGCAATAGCCTTCATACTTTTGTATATTTATACAAAGTCAGCTTATTGCCCCCACAATCCGGGTCCTCATTTTACCCACCTTAGAAAGGATGGAAGGCTGAGTCAACCTTGAGCCTTGGTGAGATTTGAACTTGCGGTGATTGCAGGCAGCTGAATGTTAATAACAGGGCTTTAGTCTGCTGCGCCACCAGGCTCTTGGGGAAGGGAGGAAAACTTTCACTTTTAATTAGGTGAAAACCACGGGAACCTTTAGAGTTGGCTTTCAGCAGCCTGTGCCAATAAGATCTCTCCAAGAAATGTGTTCTTTGAGGAATCTACCTGCCTCGGAGTTATGTTTGCTATGGGTGCATTATTTGGAACCCTGACACCCTCGTGAGGGGCACAGCGGCTAGGAAGTCTCCACCACCCAAGAGAAGTGGCATTTGTACACCTGCTTTTATTCATTTATTTAGTGCAGGGGTGGGCAAATGTGGCCCTTTTACAACCTGTGGACTTCAACTCCCAGAATTCACTGTCTCAGGAATTCTGGGAGTTGAAGTCCACAGGTTGTAAAAGGGCCACATTTGCCCACCCCTGATTTAGCGTATGACAAATTCAGCATAGAGGTACTCCTCGACTTACGGCTATAATTGAGTCTCTTGCTAAGTGAGAAAAGTGAGTTTGGCCCCCATTTTATGACTTTTCCCCGCCACGTTTGTTAAGCGAATCACCGCAGTTCTTAAATTAGTCACACGGTTATTAAGTGAACCTGGCTTCCCCGTTGACTTTGCTTGTCAGGAGGTCACAAAAGGGGATCACGGGACTCCGGGACACTGTGACCGTCGTAAATACGAGTCAGTTGCCAGGTGTCAGAATTTTGAACACGTGACCCCCCCCATGTGATCATGCTGCAATGGTCGTTAAGCGTGAAAACTGGTCCTAAGTTACTTTTTTGAGTGGCGTTTCTAACTTCAAGTGGTCACTAAATGAACATAAGTTAAAATGTAGTGCATTTCGCATATGTACACCTGCTAGGATTGACGGACATCTGGCTTTTTAAAAAGAATCAGTGCTTTCAAAAGTGCAATGCTCTCTAATCAGCTGAGAAAGAAATTAAATACAGGTAGCCCTCGACTTACAACGGTTCATTTAATGACCGTTCAAAGTTACAACGGCACTGAAAAAAGGGACTCAGGACCGTTTTTCACACTTACGACCGTTGCAGCATCCCCATGGCCACGTGATCAAAATTAGGACGCTTGGCAACTGACTCACATTTTCGACCGTTGCTGTGTTCCAGGGATCACATGATCCCCTTTTGCGACCTTCGGACAAGCAAAGTCAACAGGGGAAGCTGAATTTCACTTAACGACCGTGTGACTCACTTAACAACTGAAGAGATTCACTTAACAACCGTGTTGCTAACTTAACAACTGCAGGGGCTCATGAAAAATATGGGAGGAAATCTCTGTAAAATGGGGCTAAGCTCACTCAACAAATGTCTCGCTTAGCAGCAGCAATTTTGGGCTCCATTGTGGCCATAAATCGAGGATAAGTAAACGTGCAGCCCTCTTCCCCACCCCAGACTCTTCCCGATGCCTCGGGCAACGTCCGTCCTCAGCCCAAGTGGCCTGCAATTCACACACATCTGGAGGGCGCCCGCTTGGGGAAGCGCCTTCCAGAACCGGCTTTTCCTAATCTTTTTTCCCTCTGTGCTCTAGATAGTGTCCTTCTTGAAGGCAGAAGGCCTTCTCTAAATAATGTCACACAGTCTTTAACTAGCTCGTAATATATTAGCTGCCAGGAAAGAACACGGAGCGCTCGGTTTATAGCTTGCCCCACAGTGAGGGAACAGTCACCCAGTGACAGATGGAACGAGCCAAGCAGAAAGACAATCTGGAGAGGAGAGAGAGAGAGAAAAAAGAAAAATATCTGATAAATCCCCAACACTTGGGATGCTGACCTCACTTAAAAGCCTGTTCAGATACAGCCGAGGCATGCGGAATAACTAACAACTACACAAAACTGCCAACTGGGATCTGAAGGAGACGTACGGATATTTTTAAAGGGGATTATTGGCTCTGCCAACCAGCCGGCCGCTGTTCTGGATTCTCCAAACGTATCGAGGAGGAGGAGGAGGCAAATTTGCTGGGATCTGAAAATATCTGGCGGTGTGTGGAAAGGGGAAACGCCAGGAAATCAAAGCAAGGTTGTGTGAAGCAAGGCCTTTCGTGACACCTGGCCATTGTGTGGGCATGAGAGGCTTTAGCAGCTGGGTTGTCGATTTGTTGTCTTCCAGTGGATTCTTATTTTTCCTGCGTCAAATGCATGTTTTTCCCCCTATTCCCTTGCAATTTGTCACATGGATTGCTTTGCATCACAAAGAATGAAGCTATAAATACTCGGTGACATTGGCTCACTGCACCGTTCCCAGGAAAAGAATTGCAACTGGGATGCAGTCACTCACCATCTAAACTAGAACTCACCCTCTCCTGGTGACTGGCCCAAAATCAGCCAGCTGCCTTGAATGCTTAAAGGTGGGGAGTGAAACTCATTATCTCCTGGTGATTGGCCCAAAGTCACCCAGCTGGCTTTCATGCCTAAACCAGAACTAGAACTCCCTATCTCCTGGTTTCTAGGCCAGCACCTTAACCATTTGCACTTAATTAAAGCTGGGAAGGAAAAGGGCTTTAATCTAAAATGTAGAAAACATAGAAAGATGGGAAACAAAATGGCAGAAAAAGACCAAGTGGTCCATGAAGTCCGCTGTTTGAATTTTTTACTTCTAATTTTTTTAAAAAATGGTGTTGCCTACTGGACAAGTGTTTATCCCAAGGACACACGAGTACAGTGGTGCCTTGGGGCTCAACTGCTTTGAAACTCATCGAATTTGGTACTCAATGCATTTTTGACATGAAAATGTTGCCCTGGTGCCCATCATTTGTTTGGTACTCAAAGCACAAGCTGGAACTTGTTCGTGTGGGCTCTTTCGTGACTCGCTATATTATTCCTGATGGGAAAAATCTGATTGGTACTAATCATTTTTGGTATTCATCGCGCCTTCCGGAATTAATTAACCATGAGATCTGAGGTACCCGTGTAAGTTTAAACCAGGGGTCCTCAAACGATGGCCTGTGAGTCAGATGCAGCCCACTGAAGCCATTAATCTGGCCTGTGCTGGACCATGAGGCTGCCCTGCCCACATCACCCCGTCTACCTGCCGGCCCCCACCCACCTTCTGGAGGCCAGGGAGGCCAAAAAGAGGATGCACGGGGGCCAAAAACAAGCCCAGGTTTGGCCTCCCCAGCTGGGAGAGATGGGGGAGGGGGGGAGACACACGCACACAAACAGAAATCCCTCATACACACCCCAAGGCAGCCACATCCCTTCACTAACCTGCTTTCCACCCTCAGGAGCATAACAAATTAAAGTTTAATTTGTGTGTATTGTTTGGACTGCTAAATTGGCCACGCCCACCCAGTCACATGACCATCTAGCCACACCCACCCAGTCAGATGACCACCTAGCCACACCCACCCAGCTGGTCTGGCCCCTCAACAGTCTGAGGGACCATGAATTGGCCCCCCGTTTAAAAAGTTTGAGGACCCCCGGTTTAAACTCAGTTACTGACAACTGACTCACTACCTCTTGTCTGAAGTGGTACAGGGTTTCCTGCCTGAGCAGGGGGTTGGACTAGAAGACCTCCAAGGTCCCTTCCAGCCCTGTTATTCTGTTACCTGTGCTGGAAGAAGGTGCTTCCAAGCTTCCGCCACTGTTTCTGGGAAGTCATCCTTTCTAACAGGACTGCTGAACTTCCCCTGCTGTCACTCAGAGGCAATGCCTCCCATTTTCCTCTAGTCAGGTGCATTTTGTGAGACCCTGTGCAGAGAGCAGACACACCCCCATACGCATACTAACGCACACACACACCAAAACCTGCCATCTTACACTATCATTGCAGTCTGACAAAAGGTGGCAAATGTCACGACGAACAGAGCAAGACCACTTACATACGCGCATGCAAGTACACAAACACACACTGGGCTTTTTTTCAGGAGGCAACTGGACTTTCCTGTTTTTCTTTGAAGATGTTTCACTTCTCATCCAAGAAGCTCCTTCAGTTCTGACTGGATGGTGGGGAGGTCTTCAACAGTGAAGAGACACAGGACAGAAAACATCCTGCAGCCAAGAAGGCTCCACACCCATTTGCCACCACTCAGGTGACCCTGAGGACACAGAGAAACCTCCATGTGGCCTCAACGACCCTCTAAAAATGATGCAAATGACCAGCTTCGTCTGCAAGGAATATAAATCCTTCCCCACCATCCAGTCAGAGCTGAAGAAGCTTCTGGGATGAGAAGTGAAACGTCTTCAAAAGGAGAAAAAACCAGAAAGTCCAGTTGCCTCCTGAAAAAGCACCTTTGGGACAACCCTGATCTGGATGGCTGAGAATCTCTACAGATTTTTAGCTATGCAATTTGGGATGGAGACCCTTGGAATGGTCTGGGAGTAGGAATGGATTTCCAGAGGAAAAAACTGCAGACTACAGGAACCATTTGCACCACTCAGGTGACCCTGAGGACACAGAGAAACCTCCAAGTGCTTCAACGACCCTCTTAAAAAGAATGCAAACGACAAGCTGTCTGCAAGGAATATAAATCCTTCCATTCCCCACTATCCTGTCAGAACTGAAGAAGCTTCTTGGATGAGAAGCAAAACGTCGTCAAAGAAAAAGTTGCCTCTTGAAAAAAACATACAGAACAGAGAAGGAAGGAAGGCGTTGTACCTACCTGGCTACGTGTGAAAAAGCATCCACGAGCACCGATTCGAATTCCTTCGTAAACTCGGGTCCCTTCTTTTTACTGTTCTGGATGACATCGTTCGCCAAGTATAGGAAAGTCAGTTTCCTACTTGATTTGGCTGGCAAAGGAAAGAGAAAAAAAATATTTAGATAATGTGATATTGGAACCACCTCTCAGATTTTTGTATTTGCATGTGTTTGGAAGCTGGGATACCCACCCACCATATATATGTATATACACCACAGCGTATTGATCTCCTGCCTGGAATCTGATAAAGGAGACGGCCTAGAATGCCTCCACATGGAGGGGAGGGAAAAATAATCTCATAAACTGCCTTGTGGCTTTGATTTAAGCAAGGTCTCCGAAGGGAATGGCAAATCTGTATGAGAATGTGATCTGCAGTTGGAGTGCCACTACAGAGAGTCAAGAACTAAACAAGATAACCAGATGTCATAACAGTATTTATTTATTTACGATATTTATACGCTGCCCAAATCTGCAAACGCGAATTTTTAAAACCACAATTATGAGAACGGCGGGTTGTCCTTCAGTTCGCAATCATTCATTTACTGACCTTTCAAAGTTACAATAGCAATGGGGGTGGGGGGAAAGTGATTTACAAACACTCCTCACAGGTACAACCATTGCGGCATCCCGAGGGTCACACATAATCAGAATTCAGGGGCTCGCTTGGCAACGCTGCAGGTATATACGATGGCTGCGGTGTCACAGGATCCCCATTTGCAACTGTGTCAGCCAGCTTCCAACAAGCAAAGGCAATGGGGGAAGCCAGATTCACTTAACAACAACTTGATTCACTTAATAACTCGCTTAAAAAACCCCTATAATACCTCTGAGGACCACTTGCAATGAAACAAGGGCCCCGGAATACGAGAGGTTTTGTTTGTTTCTGAACCCAAGCAGGATAGGAACCACGCAAAGGGGGGATGAGGAGGGCATCTTAAAGAGGGTGGGGGCTGCCACAAAAAAGGCCTGTCACCCGGTCTGTGTCCATAATTTTTTTCTTGGGGGTGGGTGAGGGAATGATTATTAACTGACCGTGTCTTGATATCCTAACCCAGTGTTTCTCAAATTTAATAAGAGGTTTGGACTTCAACTCCCAGAATTCCCCAGCCAGATCCGTGTGTGTGTGTGTGTGTGTGTGTGTGTGTGTGTGTTTGGCCGGCTGCATCAACAGAGAGATAGAATCAAGATTACAAAAAAGTGATAGTACCATTTTTTAATACTTTGGTAAGACCATCCTTGGAATCCTGCATCCAGGTTTAGTCGCCACAATATAAAAATGATGTTAAGACTCTGGAAAGAGTGCAGAGAAGAGCAACCAAGATGATTAGAGGGCTGGAGGCTAAAATATAGGATTGGGTATGTCTCTAGTCTAACGAAGAGAAGGAATAGAGCATAATAGCATAATAGCAGTATTTTAATATTTGAGGGGCCGCCACAGAGAGGAGGGGGTCCACCTATTCTCCAAAGCCTCTGAAGGCAGGACAAGGAGCAACGGGTGGAAACTAATCAAGGAGAGAAGTAAACTGGAATGAAGGAGAAATTTCCTGACAGTGAGAATAATTAACCAGTAGAACACCTTGCCATCAGAAATTGTGGGTGCTCCATCACTGGAGGGTTTTAAGAAAAGACATTTGTCCAGAATGGCATAGGGCAGTGATGGCTAACCTTTTTGCTGTCACGTGCCAAAAGTGGGGGGAGAGCCCACACCCATAATTAAATGTGCCCCGTCCCCCAATGCTCCCCCTGCTTTTGGCACATGATGTCACAGTGGGCCAGGTAGGCCTGTTTTTCGTTCTCCCCAGGCTCCAGAGGTCTTCTAGGAACCTAGGGTAGCCGAAAAGGGCCTGCCCCACTCCCCCAGAGGCCCTCCGGAGGCAGGAAACAGCCAGTTTCCCAAGTTCCGGTGGAACTGGAAGGCCCAAAAATTAGCTGGCCGGCACGCGCATGTGCGCTGGAGCTGAGCTAGGGCAACGCTCGTGTGCCCACAGATATGGCTCTGCGTGCCACCTGTGGCACGCGTGCCATAGTTTTGCCATCACGGGCATAGGCTCTCTTGTTCAAGCAGGGGGTTGGACTGGAAGACCCCCAAGGTGCCTTCCAACTCTGTTATTCTAACATTACCACTTAGGGGTCCTAACCCCAAAAACGCCATGGAATTTCTAGAAGCCTGGCCCTCTGACAAATCGGCCATCAACAGACACACAGCCATTAACTATGTCTATAGACTATGCAAGAGGCCACCAACCAGCCCAAAAGAGGAGAAAAAGACCCCAGCACCTCCCCACCAGCGATCAGCGCTCAGATCAGCATAGGTTACTGTATTTTTCGGAGTATAAGACACAGTTTTTCCTCCCTAAAAGAGGGTAAAAATTTGGGTATTGGCCGTTGCCTACTGGTGCCTCCGTGCACCCCATTTTGCTGTTTGCTGCAAGGAGGCAAATTGTTGGGAGGCAGAGGCAGATTTTTTTTTCTTGTTTTCCTCCCCAAAAAAGGTAGGTGTGTCTTATAGTCCAGTGTCTTATACTCTGAAAAATACAGTAACTCCAAGGTCAACGTCAGACCAACAATCAAATAAGCACTATCCCAGTCAAGAAACTGCCAAAGAGCCCATCAAAAGAATATCTAAGACCACCCCCACCAACACATATAAATTGACCGCAAATCACACTCCTTACTAGCACTGATGATGTTCCCTAGTTGGGTCATGAAACGCCTGCAAGAAAACCATCAAGCTCAGAGAGCACCAGGGACCCCACCGTTCAACCCTGAGCTACAAATCGTCTCCTTTAAAATCCCCACTCTCTGAAACTTGCCTTTTTTGTTAAAGCAAAGCCTCGGATTCTTCCTGACCATTTTTTAAATAAAAAAATATATTGGAGCTCCAGGTAGGGAGAAATGGCAATGACCAAAGCAGCCCTTTCTTTGCTGTGCTTGTAGCGGGAGCGTGGGAATTGCAGCATCTGGGCTGCGTTCTTTTGACAGCGGCCGCTCTTTGTAACACGGACACACACAGAGTGTTAAAAATCTTTTACAAGCCGACCAAGCAGGTTAACAGACAAGGGGGGGGAGGGGGGCTGCTCTTCAGCACCCTAAAGGCGGCTGGAGGAGAGAGAGAGAGAGAGAGGGAGGGAGGGAGGGAGGGAGGGAGGGGAGCCCCTGCGGGGCCGACTGGACTGGCGTTGTGAATTCACAAGGCGGCCATTCAAGCGGAGGAGGCGCTCAGCACCAGCTCGGCAGGGCAGAGCAGCAATCCAGCCGAAACCCCCAGCTGAGGAGGGTCTGGCTAAAGCCTCTTGGTTGGCCCACAAGAGTGGCAAGGTGGCCAGCTAATACATTTTACAACAAACAAACAAACAAATGAATAAATGAATGAATGAATAAATGAATAAATAAAACAGATATAACAGGATTAATAGTTGGAAGGGACCTTGTAGGTCATCTAGTCCAACCTCCCACCCAAGCAGACCCTACACCATTTCTGACAGATGGCATAAAAAATAAAATAAAATAAAATAAAATAAAATAAAATAAAATAAAATAA
>WNWU01000080.1:96397-112930 GCA_012654045.1 Ptyas mucosa
TAAAATAAAATAAAATAAAATAAAATAAAATAAAATAAAATAAAATAGCAGAAAGCTTGTTCCCTTTACTCTTGTACAGGTAGTCCTCAACTTACAGCCATTCATTTAGTGACTGGTCAAAGTTACAACAGAAGTGAAAAAAATGAGTTATGACCAGTTTTCACACTTACGACCATTGCAGCAGCCCCACAGTCATGTGATCAAAATTCAGCCGCTTGGCAACCGACTCATATTTATGACGGTGGCAGTGTCCCTGGTGTCCTGTGGTCCCCTCTGGAGACCTTCTGATGAGAAAAGTCAGCGGGGAAAGCCAGATTCACTTAATAACCGTGTTACCAACTTAATAACTGCAGTGATTCACTGAACAACGCTGTCAAAAAAGTTTGGAAAACGGGGCAAAACTCACTTAGCAACTGTCTCGCTTAGCGATGGAAATTCTGGGCTCAATTGTGGTCGCTAAGTCGAGGACTATAGGTAAAAGCATTTAAGGAAAAATCCGGGATAACCATTGCAAGCAACACACCGGGCAGGCTGCACCCAACACCCACAGCCCTTTGTGCCCCGTGGCAAAACCCACCGGAGGTTTTCCAAAATGCCACCCATCCAACTGGCAGAGCAAGAGAGAGAAACTCCAAGCAGGGGCCCCTCTTGGCTTCCCTTTTAGGCTTGACCGGCTCAGCTCAAGGAGGTCACAAGAACCGGACTGGTCCTTGCCAGGCCCCGCTCGCCACATTTAAGGACCTGAAAGTCCAGAGTGCCAGCCTCCTCCCTCAACGCAAGCATCGCCCACAAAGAGCCCTGGGCCCAGAGCAGAGGTTTTGAGGCGTCAGGAAAGGATGCCTGTACCAAAACTATTATTCAACATAGAAATTGGGTGTGTTATATCTAGAACTATCTAGATCAGCCAACTCTTCAGACTACACCACAGGGCAGGTTGTGCAGCAAAGAACTAATATTTGTTGCTCACGGCCTCTCTGAGTTTATTTACTCAACTGGATAACATCTTTACTGCTAGAAGGGAGGGTGGGTTGGAGGAGGATTGGGGGCTCCTTATTGCCCTTTGAACTTGGCTGTTTCCTTGCAGACGTTTCATGAGACACTAAGGAACACCATCAGTGCTAGTCTCACCCCTCCTCCTCTCTGCAAGCCCCTCTTCCTTCTAGCGCTGACGTTACCCAGTTGGGTAATGAAATGTCTGCAAGAAAACCACCAACTCAGAAAGCACCATCCTCCTACCCGCTCCCTTCTAGCCCTGATGATGTTGCCTAGTTGGGTGATGAAACGTCTGCAAGAAAAGAACCCAGCTCGCAGAGCACCGAGCAGCCCACAGTTCAACCCTGAGCTACAAATGTCCCTTCCTTTTGGTCTATATTGATGCTGGCTTTGCTTTGGGACAGTGCCTGAAGCTCTGTACTGGGCCAGCCTGACCCTCCCTCCCTCCCTCCCTCCCTGCCTTTCTATGAATAATCCTGATGTCCGTCTCTCACCAGCCCACCTGGCCTTCTTCCCATAGATTCTCCTTCCCCTCTTCTGACCACAACACTTCCTTGCTGCTTGGGTGAGCCTCGGGTTTTTGGCCCCGCCTCTTCAAAGCTGGGGGCTGAGGGGGTTGGGGAAGAAGCCCCATTGGGCAGACTTTCCTGGACCCACCTGGTCCACTTCTCACTCATGCATTTGACTCTCCAGAGGAGGCCACCATCAGCCCCACATTTGGAGCAGCAGAAAGGGACTAGAACAACAGAGGTGGGAGGGACCTTGAAGGTCTTCTAGTCCAGCCCCCTGCTCTTAGCAGGAAACCCTATAGCATTTCAAACAAATGGTTGCCCAATCTCTTCTTAAAGGGGGCCTCTGGAGGGGTCTATGTCATGACAATTCGCCACGGCCAACTCGCTGTAGGACAAGAGTTACACTAAAATCAAAGAAACGGCGGAAGGGAATCATTAAAGGAGGGATGCAGAAGGAGGGACAGAATGAAATGTGAAAGGCAAAAATTAAAATAATTTTTATTGATTTTAAAGAATTAATTGTTAAATTGTCTTTTGGTGAGTTGGCCATGGGGAGTAGTTGTCCCATTCCCCAGCAAAGAGCCCAAACGCAGCCCCTGCTTGGAGTTAAGGATGGAGGGTCGGCCAGGGGAAAGGCGCCAATTGGAACCTTCCCGGGTGCTCTCTGAGCTTGGTGGGTTTCTTGCAAATGTTTCATGACCCAACTAGGGAACATCATCAGTACTAGAAGCCAGTGGGGCTTGCAAGGAGGAGGAGGAGAGGAGGAAGAGGAAGAGGAAGAGGAAGAGAAGGAGTGTGGGGTCCTTGGTGTTCTCTGTGCTTGGTGGTTTTCTTGCAGACGTTTCATGACCCAACTAGGCAACATCTTCAGTGCTAGAAGAGAGGGGGGTTTGCACTCATGACTAGCTTGGGAAATGAACTATCTGCAAGAAAACCACCCAGCTCAGAGGATACCGAGGACTCCTCAAAGAGCCTTGGACAGTACAGTGGTCTAAAGCACCCTGTTATTAACACAGCTGCCTGCAATTATTGCAGGTTCGAATCTCACCAAGGCTCAAGGTTGACTCAGCCTTCCATCCTTTCTAAGGTAGGTAAATTGAGGACCCAGTTTGTGGGGGCAATAAGCTGACTTTGTATAAATATACAAAAGTATGAAGGCTTAGCGCATTGTAAGCCGCCCTAAGTCTCCGGAGAAGGACGGCATATAAATCAAATTTAAAAAAAACCAAAACTAATCCACATGTTAGCAGGGCTTCTCCACCCGAAAAAGAACCCAGTGGGGGAAAAACAAGATCACCACCCAGGCAAAGGGAGCTGGCTCTTCTACCGATATAGAGCCAGGCAAGCGTCCCTGAGCCAGCTTCTTCTGCTAGCTCCCACTGCTACGCCGGCTGCAAGGACTGACTGGCACCAAGCAGCAGAGACGGGTGAAAGGTTATCAGCATGCAGCCATGCCATGCCATGCCATGTCAAAAGAAGGCTTATCTCCTAGAACAGCTGAAGCCAAAGAAAAGGGCGACCCAGGCTCTTGGGGGGGAGGGGGGAGAGAGAGAGGCTGGAGAGAGAGACCAACCTTTCTCCCACTTCACCTGAGTCAGCGGAGGAAGGAAGAGTACGGAAGCTTCATTTCTGCCAAACGCCTCCAGGGGATTCAGGAATCAGGGGTTGGCAAAGCCAACAGTATTACACAGTCATTTACTGGTCAGCCTCTGGCCCCTATAAGAGGTTTCCGTGTCAAACACAAGACCTAAAACCCAATTCATGGACTGACTGGAATATTTAGGAGTTAAAAACTACCACCATGAATATCATGATGTCTTAAGGACATCGATTCAATAACTGCTCTTCCTTTTTTAAAATAAAGCAGGCAGCTTATTGGGGTGGGGGTGGGGGTTGGTGGGGGTTGTTCTGTTTTAGCTTTTTGCGGTTGTTCAGATTATGCTAAGGGATAGGGCCCTAATAGTATTAGCAGCCCACTTCTCTGACAGTGTCTGTGGAGATTCTCCGTCATCCAGGACATGGTTGTCCCAAAGGTGCTTTTTTCAAAAGGCAACCGGACTTTGTTCTTCCTTGAAGATGTTTCGCTTCTCGTCCAAGTGAAGAAGCTTCTTGGATGAGAAGCGAAACGTCTTCAAGGAAAAAGTCCGGTTGCCTTTTGACAAAAACTCCTTGGGCACACCTGTCTGGCAGTTCTTTGCTCCTTGGGTGGGCAGAACCACACCGAATGCAGAGATCCACAGGACCAGATAGACCTATGGAGCCCTGGGTGCTCTCTTGAGTTGGTGCAGGAACGTTCTTGCAGACGTTCCATGAGCCAACTATGCTGATGATGTCAAGCAGCTGGGTCATGAAACGTCTGCAAGAAAAACCACCAAGCTCAGAAGGACCCCACGAGTTCAACCCTGAGATGTTCTCTTCTACTGCTATCAGATCTCCAGCTGTTTTATGGATGTGAGAAATCAACGGCCTCGGTTGTCTTGTCATACCCACCCAGGGTGACAGGGTTGCAGTTGGCTGGCCTAATAAATCCACGAAAGAAATAAAACTGCAGAATCTCCAGGAAGGAAAAGGAAAGCTTTATCTCAAGAACTCCGCAAGTTCCAACAGAAAGATGCCACCCAGAGCCCAGGCCCCAAACCCCTTCAATGTTCACAGGTGTACCTGCCCTTGATCGTCACACCTGGGAGCAAAACCATGGTCTGGGGCAGGCAGTTAGAGAATATACACACTGGACGTGGATATCTCTGCATTTCGTACTGGAGGCTGAGCAAGCACATTTCAAAGTTGTTGGTTTTTTTAATCCTTCTACATTTGTCCCTACTGTGGCGGCGCTGAAAAACCTCACACTTCACTCTTTATCCCACAGTGGAACTGGTGCTTGTGCTGCCTTTGTTTCTGGGACTCTTTGAATAAAGACAGAGGATACATCCCCCTATATCCATATTATTTCCATATACGTGCACCAGGGAGGCCAGGGAGCTCTACTGGTTCTCTGAGAGCTTGAAACTTAAAAGTCTGTAGAGAGAGATTCTCAGCCATCCAGGTCACGGTTGTCCCAAAGGGGCTTTTTTCAGGAGGCAACTGGACTTCCTTGTTTTTCTTTGAAGACGTTTCATCCAAGAAGCTTCTTCAGCTCTGCCGGGATAATGGGGAAAGGCTCAAGGACCCTCCAAAAGGATGCCAATGACCAGCTGCCTGCAAAGAATATAAATCCTTCCCTTCCCCACTGTCTGCTCAGAGCTGAAGAAGCTTCTTGGATGAGAAGCGAAACGTCTTCCAAAGAAAAAAGAAGACAGTCCAGTTGCCTCCTGAAAAAAAGCACCTTTGGGACAAGCCTGAAACTTAGAATGACTTTATTGTCACTTTGAATGCCCACTGATCGGCCTACATTAAAATGAAATTTCGTTGCATACAGTTCTCAAAGGGTCCCCACCTCCAATATACACCACATATAACATGACAAAATAAATTCAAAATTATGTATATACCCACATATATTATATGACAGAGAGAAACAAGGCAGTCCAGCTCCTAAAGCCAAGCTCTTTCAGAGGGGCTTCCCATAATTTGAATGGTTTTTGCCTTCATTCTTTATTCTCGTAGCGTTGCTGTTTTACGTGTGGGGAGGTTGTTCTCTATGGATTTTCCCATGTCGGCCACTGTCATTTTTTTTACTGTGGCAGCTGACAAATATGCTTAAAGAAACAAAATAAGCAGGTGAAAGAAGAGGAATCCGCTCTCTATAAACTTCCTTGCATCACAGTTTCTTTGAGGTCTAAACGCATATACAGCTAGTCCTCAACTTACAACAGTTCATTTAGTGACAACGGCACTGAAAAAAGTGACTTAGGACCGGTTTTCACACTTGTGATCTTTGCAGCATCCCCACGGCCATGTGGTTTACATTCAGAGGCTTAGCAACTGACTCACATTTATGACGGTTGCAATGTTCCAGAGTCCCCTGATCCCTTTTGTGACTTTCGGACAGGCCAAGTCAAGGGGGAAGCCAGACTCACTGAACAACCGTGTCACTAACTTAACAACGGCAGGGATTCACTGGTTGTGGGAAAAGTTGTAAAATGGAGCAAGCTCACTTAGCAAACATAAATTTTGGGCTCGATTGTGGTCGTATGTTGAGGAGTATCTGTAAATATTAGTTTACTTTCAAAAGGAAAAGAACAAAACTATCATGGCACTAAAGTGAGTGTGTTTTTCTTCCATAACATAATTTAGATTTATTTCCCTAGCATGTTTTTTGTTTCTCTTTACTGGGGACACAATTCCTGACAATCGCTGTTGGGATGCAAGCGAACTCTGGGACTGGAGGGGACCTTAGAGGTCTTCTAGTCCAACCTCCTCCCTGCCCATCACAGGATCCTTATACCGATATACCATCCCAGACAAATGGCTTAGTCCTCCACAACAGTCTTGGGTGGTGGGACACAGGGAAGTGCCTCAACTTGCATAACTAGAAGGGTTTTTTTAAAATTTAAAACTGTTCTTCAAAATGGATGAGCTGGACTTCCCACCAGGCCTCAGGAACTTCCTGCTGGGTAATTTTTTTTTAAAAAAAGATAGCTTTATCACCTGGAGTGGCTAGGGATTGTGTGGCATATACATTTAATGCGTTGTTATTGAGTTAACATTTTTGAGCAAGAGATTAAACCTAATGTCCCTTCTTTAAAATCAGATTTTAAATGTCTGGCAGATAGTCGTAAAAGTAGTAAAACGGGGCAAACAAATTTCAACAAATTTCTCACTTAGCAACATAAATTCTGGGCTCACTTGTGGTCGTAAGTCGAGGACTTCCTGTATTATGTCCTACCTGAAAAGGAGGCTTATGACCCAGATCAGAAATTCTGATGGTCACCTCCTCACAGACACATGACCGCGCTTTGGTAACTCTGCCACATTTACAGCCATTTACAGCATCCTGGGATCATGTGACCCTGTTTTGCGACAGCATTTAATTCCGTTTTTCTGCATTGTTTGCTTTCACTTAATGACCAGAGCTTTCACTTAACAACCATGATATTCACTTATGACCACGGCATTCACTTAATGACTACCACAAAAAAATGAGGTAAAATAGATCAATCCCATGACCGACCTGTTTTACAACCATTACAACTTAACGATCGAAATTTGGTCAGCTCCATTACAGTCATAATTGGAGGGCAACTTTCAATGAATGACTGTGTGTTATACAGAACTGGAGAAAAATTGTGTACCTTGACAGAATATTTAAGGAAGTGGGAAATTCAACGTCCGACATTCATGAACCGAGGTTGAAAGAAGCAAAAACAGCGGTGTCTCCGTGTGCGTGTGCTTTTGACTGTGTTGTTACGCACAAATAAGAGTCGGGAGAAAAGCTGAATGCAGTGGTTGGAATAGGCTACTTAGGAGGGGGCGGAAGAGAACAAAGGATGGGGCCAAGAATAAATGGGACCTGAGCGGAACAAGAGGGAATTCAAAAGTAGCCCATTGAGACGGTGGCCTGGCCATAAGCGGAGAGGGACTGAGAACGGAGTGCCTTAATTGAGAGCTGCAAGGAAGGGAAGGAGTGAGAAAGGAGGGATTGCAAGAGAGAGATAATTAGTTTAAAGAATAAAAGGCAATGCAGGACAGTGGTGGGTGGACAGGAGCCAAAGGAGGAGGACTGACAAGAGTGGCAAAGCATAGAAAGATGGGGTATAAATTAGCTTTTATTTTCCACGTTTATTTCATGTCTTTTGGTCCTGGGTCCTGGCTTCTTGTTCTGTTTTTGGCTGGCTGGTTAGGCAGGTGCCACCAGGTCAGTGCTGACTCTTGAGGGACCACATAGGAGTGAGGTGGGCAACTAGAACAGAATAACAGAGTTGGAAGGGACCTTGGAGGTCTTCTAGTCCAACCCCCTGCTTAGGCTGGAGATCCTATGCCATTTCAGACAAGTGGCTGTCCAGTCTCTTCTTAAAAACCTCCAGTGTTGGAGCATTTACAACTTCTGGAGGCAAGTAATTCCACTGATTAATTGTTCTCACTGTCAGGAAATTCCTCCTTAGGTTCTCTAGAAGGTACCTATGGCCACTTTACCACCCGTGCTCTTCAGCTACCAGAATTCTTGAGCCACCAGGGTTCTCCAGCTCTTCCAACGGAGCACCCAACAGCACGGAATCCATCCGCTTGCTTGCTGGTGTGGGAAATTTTATATCAAAATGTATTTTGTTCTCTGTGCTGTTCCCAGCTTCCCTAAAAACAGTATAATAACCTACAACAGACTGAGAATCAGCGTCTGTGTTAGATCAGTCAAGCTGAAACTAGGTTAATCAAGTGAAAATAGCAAACGGGAGAAAATCTTTTACTCAAACTTCCTCGAATAAGTTACGCAGACCTAATCCAGATACCAAAGGACAAGGTCTACTAAACACAAATAGTTTATATTAAGTTGGTCACCCAGCGGAACCGAATATTCACAAAAATAAACGTCATACATCTATGCCTCTCAAGTGTCACCCTAGAATCACATGTCTGTTCTTCCACATCTGGTACAAACTCCCCTATAAAACAGTGTCTCTGTACCCCCGTCTCAAGACCCTTTGCAGCTGCCACCCTGGGCAAACCCCTTGGCTTTTGGGCATAAATATTTCTCCTTTCCTCACAGCTGTCTGGATTTCATTTCATTTATTACTGTGCAACCCCGACTTGAGTTGGAACCCCAAATGTATTCTTCTGACCCTGGTCATTGTCTTCTTCTCTTTCCTTCCTCTTTGGCCAATGATATGGACTTCTCAAAGTCTTCACTTTGACTGGTTGTGCCATCATGTCACTCTTGACTCTTGGTTGACCCCATAGGTCAGGGGCTGAGGAACTCTGGGAGTTGAAGTCCACAGTCTTAAAGTTGCCAAGGTTGGAGACCCCCCTGCCATAGATGGGCCTTTCCCAATCTCCAGACCTGATCCCCCGCTGCAACTCCACCTATTGCTGGTCTCCCCCTTCTTCGCCCTTCCCCCTCTGCTTACACCCCAAGGAAAAAGTACATCTTTATGCTAGTGTGGATCTCTCCTCTTCCCAAACCAAGGTTAAGGCTCCTTTTTCTGAATGCTGCAATCCTGAAAGGCCATTTGAGGACACAAGTACTCTTCCAATTACAACCATTTGTTTAGTGACCAAAGTTACAAGAGAGTGACTTAGGACCAGTCTTCACACTTATGACCTGTGCAGCATCTGCGTGATCACGTGATCAAAATTCAGCAACTGACTCATATTTATGACGGTCGCAGTGTCCCGGGGTCACGTGATCCCCTTTTGCGACTTTCTCACGAGCAAAGTCCATGGGGAAGCCATATTCACTTAACAACCCAGTCACTAATTCAACAACGGAAGCTTAGACTTAGAATAACTGTCACTTTGAACGCACACTAATCAGCATCCATTAAAATGAAATTTTGTTGCATACAGCTCTCAAAGGGGCACCACCTCCAATATACACTATATAACCATGACGTAATAAATAAATAAATAAATACAAAATTATGCCTATACCCACATGTACTATATGACACAGAGAAACAACACAGTCTAGTTTGGATGTATACGTGTACATGGCGAGAGAAACGAATCTTACCAGTTTGACAGACGGATGGCATAGGGAACAAAGCCCTTCCAGAAGGTGGTAGTCTTGCTAGAAATAACAACAAATGGAGCAAAGGTCGTAGAATGGAGCAAAATTCACTTTAAAAATGTCTCTCTTAACAATGGAAATTCTGGGCTCAGCTGTGGTCGTAAGCTGAAGACTACCTGTACAATTAACATCTTCTGGGATTCAAAGATAGGGTTGCAGGTGGCTCCAAGGTCCCCGAGTTACATTTCTGTGAATTACTTACTGAGGGAAGGACAAGAAGCAACAGATGGAAACCAAGCAAGGAGAGAAATAACCTAGAACTAAATTTCCTGACCGTTCGAACAATCAGTGGAACTGCTTGCCACCAGACGTTGTGGGAGCTCCATCACTGGAGGTTTTTAAGAAGAGACTGGACAGTTACTTGCCTGAAAAGGTATGGTTTTCCTGCCTGAGCAGGGGGTTGGACTAGAAGACCTCCAAGGTCCCTTCTAATTCTAATCGTTGTATATTTTCCCCATGAAACATTTTCACAGTGACCCAACTAAGAAGCTTCTTGGATGAGAAGTGAAACGTCTTCAAGGAAAAACCAAGGAAGTCCAGTTGCCTCTTGGACCAAAAAAAAGAAAAGCCACTTTGTGAAGATAATGAGTTTGAGAGATGTTACGGCCCAACAAATTAGACCAGGGTCACGTGATCAGACATTGCAAGAGCTTGGCAACAGCATCTACATTCACAAGGGTTGCAGCTTCCCCAGGTCACGTGGCCACCCTTTACGAGCTTCCCGGCCTCCTTCTGACAAGCAAAGCCAGCCTGGGGGAAGCCGGATTCATTTAACGACCACGCAATTCACTCAACAGCTGCAGCGATTCGCTTCACAGTCATGGCAAAAAGGGTTCGCCCAATCAGGTGCGCCTCGCTTCGCTGCCTTGCTTAGCAATGCACGTTCTGGGCCTGGCTGCGGTCGTAAATCAAGGACGATCTGTACAGGCGACCAAAATTGAGCCCAAGATTTAGGTTGCTAAGTGATGAGGTTTGTTACGAGTTTTGCCCCGTTTTGTGACCTTTCTTGCCGCATTTGTTAAGTGAATCACCGCAGTTCTTAAATTAGTAACACGGTCGTTCAGTGAATCTGTTTTGCCCACTGACTGGCTTGTCGGAAGGTCGCAAAAGGGGACCACATGACCCTGAGACACTGCGACCGTCATAAATGTGAGTCAGCTGTCCAGCATCCGAATGTAAATCACATGACCCTGGGGATGCTACCACGGTTGAAAGTGTGGGAAATGGTCACGAGTCTCTTTTCTCAGTGCCGTTGTAGCATTGAACGGTCACTAAATGGAACTGTTGTAAGTCGAGGACGACCTGTACAGGAGAAACTCAGGCCTGGGGAACTGAAGCAACCAAGGAGGCCCGAATTTTGTCGGGGGGTACAGGGACTCCTCGCTTTATGACCGCAACTGAGCCAAAATTTCCGCGGCTAAGCGAGACAGTTGTTAAAGTGAGTTTTGCCCCATTTTTGCAACCTTTCTTGCCACAGTTATTAAGCGAATCACTCTAGCTGTTAACAACGCGGTCGTTAAGTGAATCCGGCTTCCCCTTTGACTTTGCATGTGAGAAGGTCGCAAGAGGGGATCGTATCACACACACAGAGCAACCGTCATAAGTACGAGTCCGTTTCCAAGCATCCGAATTTGGATCCTGTGACGGGACGGTATAACGGTCATAAGTGCGAGGACCGGGCACGAGACACCTTTTCCCCCCAGTGCTGTTGTAACTTCGGACAGGTCACTAAGCGGACCGTTGTAAGTCTAGGACCACCTGCATCCGAACGAGGCCTGGCGACCCTCATCGAGATGAAGCCCTTCAGACTCCCCACGTGGGCCCCTCCTCCCGCCTCCTCCCCCCACCTCAGCCCCCTCCCCTCCCCCCACGAAGCCCCTCGGGACCAGAAGGCGCCCGGCTGCCCCTCCTCCACGCCGGGGGAGGCTGGCCGGGGATGATGGGCCTTGTGGTGGGGGGCCGGGTCACGCTCCCCGGCGCTTTTTTACGCGGCGCTTGCGGCTCGCTGGCCTCCCTCACCCTTGCGGAGCTCTCGGTGCCAGACGACGACGATGGGCCCGGCGTGCTTGCGGTGGTGGATGAGCCACAGGCTCAGCGTCTGCACGCTCTGCTGAGAGTTGCTCAGCTCCGACAGCTTCCGCTCCAGCGCCGACTCCGAGAACGACGACATGGCGGGATTTCGCCCGACCCGGCCTGGCCTGGCTGGACCGGGCCCCCGGCCTCAGGGGCGACCAACCGCCACAAAATGGCCGCCCGCCCTTTCACCCCGGCGCCGCCGAAGGTCAGAGGGCGGCATGCTACGGGTCGCCGGAAGGGTCAGCGGAGGGAGGAGGGGCGAGTTGCCAAGTGACCGCGGGGAGCTGGTGGGGCGCCGACGGTGACGCCTGCGCAGTCCGCTCCGGTGGGGGGGGGGGGGAAGATGCCGCGCCTGCGTGGTCCGCCCCGCGCGCTCGCGCCGGCTGCCGGGCGGAAGGCTCCGGGCATGCGCGGGCGGGCGTTCGCGCAGGCGCCTTGAGCGTCGGGCAAGGTAACGGGGCGCGTTTTCCCCTCAGGCCGTCCGAGTGGTGTCCGGCCTTGTCGGGCAGGGGTCCCGGCCGAAGCCGCTGGCCTGTCCGTTCTCCGTCCCTCAACCCTGCCTGTCCCGGGCTCCCGTGGTAGGCGGTGAAGGCCAAGCCGGCGGAGGCCTTTCCTCTGGGGGAGCCCCTATTGGGTTGGGGGGCGCCTTTCTGAGGAGATTCCCCGGCTCTGAGGCAAAGTTCCGGGCCTAGACGGGGCCTCTGGGGGCAGCCGCCCGAATACGAGCTCCTTAAGGCTAGAAGTCAGGAGTTCGAATCCTGCCTCAGGGACAGAAGCCGGCTGGCCAGTCCCCCCCTCTCTTTCTCAGCCCAGCCCACCTCACAGGGTTGTTGTTGGGGATAAAACGACAGTATAGTTACTCCTCGACTTACGACCACACTTGGGCACCAAAATCTCCCTTGCTGAGCAAAGTCAATTGTTCAGTCAGCTTTGCCCCACTTTGCGACCGCTCTGGCCACGGTCGTTAAGTGAATCGCGTGGTCCTTTACGCGAATCCAGGCTTCTCCTGTTGACTTTACTTGTCGGAAGCCGGTTGGGAAGGTTACAAGGGGTGATTCCGTAACCCTGGGACAATGCGACCGCCATAAATACGAAACCAGTTGCCAAGAGCCTGAAATTTTGATCCCGTGACCCCTGGGGATGCTGTAAAAGTTAGTGTGAAACCTGTCACTTTTCAGTCACTTTTTTTTAAGTGACATTGTAACAGTCACTAAACGAATGGTTGTAAGTTGAGGACTGCCTGAATTAGCTACGTTCACCGCCCTGACATTTATGAAAATAATACAGGCAGGATCTCCTGCAGCTGAGTCTGGACAGTCACTTGTCTGAAATGTTATATAGGTTCTCCTGCTTGAGCAAGGGGATAGACTAGAAGACCTCAAAGGTCCCTTCCAGCTCCTATTCTTATTCCATTCTATTTTCTATTCTATCCCATCCTACCTTAGCCCTATCCCATGGATATACCGTATTTTCCAAAGTATAAGACACACCTTTTTCCCCCCTAAAAGGGGCTGAATTTTTAGGTGCACCTTATACACTGAATGTAGCCCCGCCCACCCACTAGCCCCCACCCTTTGGCCTCTGCCTCCCAGCGGTTACCTCTTTGCAGCAAGCAGCAAGAAGTAACAGCCGGTTTCAGCTTCAGCACAGCCTAATTAGCACAAGTTGATTGGATCGGCCTCCCAATTCTCAGCTTGTTTTGCGCAGACCTCTGCTGCTTGCTGCAAGGAGGTAAATTGCTGGAGCAGATTTTTCCCCCTTGTATTAATTAAGCTATGCTGAAAATGAAAATGAAAGTAAAGCAGGCTGTTTGCTGTAAGGAGGCAAAACTGCTGGGAGGCAGAGGCAAATTTCTTTTTCTTTTCCTCACCAAAAAAGGTAGGAGTGTCTTATACTTCGAAAAATACGGTAACTAAATCAATAAAAATGTCCTTTTCTTTTGCTGGCAGGAAAATGGAGGTCAAATGAGCCTGAGAGCGGAGCAGCAGCATCCATGGCCATTTTCGACACCCCCCAGGAGGCCTTCGGAGCCCTCCGCCCTGCCTGCGTCCAGCTGACTAAGGCCCAGACAGTGGAGAACGTGGAGCGCCTCCACTCCCAGCTGCGGGTGGTCAGCGACTCGGCCCTGCAGGAGCTCCAGGAATACGTCCTTTTCCCTTTGAGATTCACCCTCAAGACCCCTGAGCCGAAGCGGGAGGGTGTGGTCCGAAGCGTGGTGCAGTGTGTCAGCTTCGTGCTTTCGTCCACATGCGTGAAGAAGGCAGAACTCCTTCTAGAACTGTTCTCCGAGCTCTGTGTCTGCCTGGCATCTCCCTCCAACCCATCCCAGCTGGCTCCGTTGTCGGAAGAACTGAAGCAAGACGTGGGCCAGGCTCTGCTCGCGTTGCTCCACTCCGCTTACGGAGATGTTCTTATGTCTCTCTACCAGCCCTCCAGCCTTCCCCAGCTGGGCTTTGCTGTGTCCCTGCTCTTGGCCCTTGCAGAACAGGAAAAAGCCCGGCAGGTTAAGATCATGGCCTTGCGGTGTCTGCAGGCTCTCCTTCTGCAGTGCGACTGCCCAGAGGATCACCAGTCCCTGGAGAAAGAAGAGTTGAGGCAATGTGGAGATCTCTTTGCCTCCTTCCTTCCTGGGATCTCCATTGCTCTGTCCAAGATTATTGCAGCAGATGTGAAGCAAAGTCATGCCGTCACAGTCTCGGCCATCAAACTCTTCTCTAGGGCCGTTGCTCTGGTGATGGCTGATGAACAGCTAGCGCAAATCCCACCAGAGAGGAAGAAACCAGCCTCAGAACAGAGTAAAATACAGGAACTGGTGGTCCACCGAGACGGAGACTGGACGAGAAATACCGCATCCAAACTCTCCATCCTTATCAAGAAGATGGCTGGATCTGGGTCTCTTCATCCCCACTGGAAGGTGCGACGGGAGCTGGTGGAAATGGCCCGTCTCCTCCTGACAACATGCGGCCGATCTTTGGTGGACTCGGCCGGCCAGTTGTTAAAAGCCTTGGTTGGCCTTGTGAATGATGAGAGCCCCGAGGTCCAGCGTCCGAGCGAGAGGGTGTTGAAGGATATCACTGCGCAGGAGAGAGTGGCCGGGAACAGGCTCCTGGCTGACATCCTATCTGAGGATCTTCACTCTCTGGCCACTGCTCTGCCCCGTTTAATGACCTCCCAGAACGACCAAGGCAAGATGGCCACTTTAAACCTGGTCCTTGGGTACCTGAAGCTCTTGGGCCCAAAGGTGAGTGTGGTTCTCCACTCTGCCTCCCACCTTCAGCGTCTGTCCAAGGCCCTGATGCAAGTCCTGGAGCTGGAGGTGAAGGACGTGAAGGTTGTGGAGGAGAGGAGCTGGGCCCTGGAAGCTTTTCCTCAACCCTCGCTGGGCAGTCTCCAGAGGAAGTACTTCCGCTTCTTCACAGACGACCGGATTTTCCCCCTCCTGCAGCAGATTTGCCGGGCTCTGGGCACTTACGGAAATCTCTACTTGCTTGTGGATCACTTCATGGACCTGTACAGGGAATCCACTATGTACCGGAAGCAAGCCGCCATGGTTGTCAATGAACTGATCGCTGGAGCCGCAGGGCAGGAGGCACAGAACACTTTGCTGAGCTCCGAGGATCTGGTGGGGATTGTAACTTCCGTGCTAGAAGAATATGTGGACTCGGGAAACTGGCATTTGGTCACCAGCTTGGAGGTCCAAGAGTCCTGGGCTGAATCCACAGCCACAGATTCCAGAGCTCTTGCTGTTACGTACGGAGCAGCTCACGGACCTCTGGTGTCCCCAGATTCGAGGCCCACCATCCGCTGTATGAACAGCAACATTTGGCAGGTGTGTATCCAGCTGGAAGGGATCAGCACCTTTGCCTCTGCCCTGGGGAAGGACTTCCATTTGCTCTTAATCTCCGCTTTGTACCCTGTGCTGGAAAAGGCCGGGGACGGCACACTTCTGGTCAGCCAGACTGCAAAGGGGACCCTGGTCGACATCTGCCAGGCCTGTGGCTACCTCTCTGTCCCTGAGCTCCTCAGGCAGAATGCCGATTACCTGGCGAACGGGGTCTCCTTGCACCTGAGGCACCCGGCCGATGAGCCCCACGCCTTGCAGGTCCTGGAGGCCATGCTCCGACACTCAGATTCCGGGGGGGCCTGCTTGGTGGAGGACCTGGTTGAAGACGTTTTGGCCAGACTGGATCAGTGTCACAGTGAACGGGCATCTTCGTTCCTGGGGGCTCTACGGACCCTGATGGCCTCACTAGGTAACTGCGAACGAAAGGTTGGGAATGCCTGTGCTTCAGAACTTGCTGGCGGTTGTGCTTGGCTGCTGGTTTTGCCCTTAAGATAAACTTACCTTTCCAGCCCTAGTGGAATTTAGAGCATTTAGGCTTAATATACCACTTCACAGTGCTTTTTACAGCTCTCTCTAAGCGGTTTTACAGAGTCAGCCTCTTGCCCCCAACAATCTGGGTCCTCATTTTACCCACCTCGGAAGGATGGAAGGCTGAGTCAACCTTGAGCCAGTTGGTCAGGATCGAACTGCTGGCAGTGGGCAGAGTTAGCCTGCAATACTGTATTCTAACCACTGGGAGGAAGGGAGGGAGAAAGGAAGGAAGGAAGGATTCATTTTACCCACTAAGAGGTTTACAGAGTCAGCCTCTTGCCCCCGACAATCTGGGTCCGCATTTTACCCACCTCGGAAGGACGGAAGGCTGAGTCAACCTTGAGCCTGGTGAGATTCGATTTGCCAAATTGCAGGCAGCTGGCAGTCAGCAGAAGTAGCCTGCAGTACTGCACTCTAACCACTGCTCCACCACAGCTATAGTAGTAGCCTCCAGATCTGTTGGACTTCAATTCCTATGTTCCCCAGCCAACGGGGATAGTCCTCAACTTACAATTGGTTGCTTAATGTTTAAAGTTACGACCAAATTTTTTAAAAAATACTTGCCACCTCTCCTGAGAGTTTTGACTGCCATACTACCCAATTGGTCACCTGATCGCATTTTGGGCATTTGTCAGTTGGCATTTGCAACCAATTGCAGTGTCCCATGGCCACATGATAGCATTTTGTGATATAGAGATATATATATATATATATGTTTTCTGAGGTTTTCGCGGATGTTTGTATGTAGGTTTTTCGTTATTCGGGTTTTCTCCCGCGTAAAATTGGAAGTGTCTTGGCGACGTTTCGACGAAGTCTCATTCGTCATCTTCAGGCTGGTGTTCTCGGCTTCGTGCTTCAGGACCTACATATATATATTTATATATATATAAATGTGATATATTTATATATATATAAAT
>WNWU01000080.1:123117-142544 GCA_012654045.1 Ptyas mucosa
TTGAAGACCTCTGCTCTACAGGCGGTTGTTTCTCTAACATCCTGGGCCCCTTCCAATTGGCCAGACGTCAGTAAGTGTCTGAAATGGGGCCTTACCACTCTTGGGGTTGTAGGTAGCCAAGATGGCAGAGACATTTTCTTAACGGGAGTTTCTGGAGAGATGCAGCCATGTCAGCATTGCAGAACCAGGCAGGCTGGCTGTGCCGCCTGTACAAGATTCTTAACGTCGCAGAAATGAGCCCTAAAAACGAATGAGGAGGTGGGCTGCAAGGGGAGGTATTTTTTGCAGAGTTGCAGGGGAAGAGACTCAAATGCAGGAAGGAGCCAAATCGCAGCTAATAACTTTCTTGAGCTTCTTGCTGGCATTTCCCAGGTGACCTCAAGATAATGCAGCGCAGCCAATTTCATGTCACTTCAATTTTTGTGGAGGTGGTTGACAGAAAAAGTCAGCTGATGTTAAGTAGAACAATAACTCGGCATGTTTCAAGGGTGGGCTTCCTACCAAGGTTGGGCTGAGAGGAGCCACCCAGTACAGGTAATTCTCCACTTACAACAGTTCATTGAGTGACCGTTCGGAGTTACAACGGCACTGAAAAAAAGTGACTTGTGATCATTTTTCACACTTAATGACTGTTGTAGCATCCCCGCGGTCACATGATCAAAATTCAGACCCTTGGCAACTGGCTCATATTTATGACAGTCGCAGCTTTCCCCCTTTTGCGACCTCCTGACAAGCCAAGCCAGTGGGGGAAGCCAGGTTCACTTCACAGCCGGGTTAGCGATGTAAGAACTGCAGTGATTCACTTCACAGCCCTGGCAAAACTCACTGAACAACTCGCTTAGCAGCAGAAATTTTGGGCCCAGTTGTGGTCATAAGTCGAGGACTACCTGTATGCAGAAGAGTCGAGGTAGAATTGGGCCCAGAGGAGAGCAGATGGGATCAGCTTCGTGTGTCTAGATTGCAAAGCAGCCCATCCGAGTTTCCATCCGACAGCCGCATCGATCGGGCTGTAGCAGCCTGACAGGGAAACATCTTTCCTGCTCTCCGGTTGTCCAATCAATTTAACAGAAAGAAATCTATCTGGCAGGAATCACCAGAAGCAGCCCGATTGAAAACAGGCATCCTAGGATAGAGAGGTTGGGGGGTTGATGGATTGATGAGGCGCCGTCGAGTTGTTTTTGATGCCCGGTGACCACATAAGTGAATTTTCTCCACCGCCATCTGTCCTTTACCCATTGTTGTTGTGTTTTTTTAGATCTTATAACTCTGTTGGGGGTTGGGGGCAGCCTGCGTAAGAGAAAAGTTAGAGATGGGGAACTCGGCTTTTTCTTTGCCATGGGGACATGAGGCGGTGTCCATTTTTGCAAATCGGGCTTTGTCTGAAGCAAAAAATCCATACGGCAATTTTCATGGTTTGAAAATGCTTCCCTGCCAGGGCAGCTGGGAGAGAATAGGAAAAAGGAGGGAGGGAGGGAGGAGAGATCTGAGGAAGGGAGGAAAGAAAGAAGGAGGAAGGAAGGAGAGATCTGAGGAAGAAAGGAAAAGGGAGGAAAGAGATTGAAGAAGGAAAGAAAGAAGAGGGAGGGAAGGGTGAAGAGATCTGGGGAAAGAAGGAGAGGGAGGGAGGCAGAAATGGGAGAGAGGAAGGAAGGAAGATGGGAATCAAAAGGGAAAGAGGGAGGGAAGGAAGAAAGAAAGAAGGAGCAAAGCGACAGGAAGGAAGGGGGGGAAGTTCTCTACATCTAAGTGCTGTGCATTCTTACAGCGCTTTTTAGTGAATTGTGCTTGTTTCTCTTCTCCTGTGGCCTTAGCCAACTGCTAGATTTATAGACCTTAGAGGGCTTTAACTGTCTCCCTTTGTCCTTCCTTAATTTACACGGATGTTACTTTTCTCTACATGCTCTCTCATTCGTGGCAGCTTAAAAATCCTTCAAGCTCCTTTTCACTTAGCAAAGAGGAGGGGAAGAGGGATAAATGAGTCTTGCCAGAGCCCCCAAGAAGTCCATCTTTGGGAATCTTGTCTCTGCTTTTAATGGGTGTTGTCCAACTGTAGTCAGTGTTGAAGAAGCGGAAAGTGCCCTAAAAACCAGATCCTGGAGACAGCATTGAGATGGGTGGGGTTTGAAACCCAGAGGAGAGAAGATTCAGGGGAAGGCGATAGCAGTCAGAATCAGAATAGAGCTGGAAGGAACCTTGGAGGTCTTCTAGTCCAGCCCCCTGCTCAAGCAAGAGATCCTATAACATTTCAGACAAGTGAGTGTCCAGTCTCTTCTTAAAAACCTCCAGTGATGGAGCACCCACAATGTCTGGTGGCAAGCAGTTCCACTGGTTAATTGTCCTCACTGTTAGGACAATTAAGAAATGAAACAGCTTCAGAGGTGAGTTTCAGCAGGTTCTGACCAGTTCTGGAGAACCGGTAGCAGAAATTTTGAGTAGTTTGGAAAACCAGTAGTAAAAATTTTGACTGGCCCCGCCCCCATCTATTCTCTGCCTCCCAAGTCCCAGCTGATCGGGAGGAAATGGGGATTTTGCAGTAACCTTCTCCTGGATTGGAGAGGAAATGGAGATTGTACAGCATCCTTCCCCTGCCACGCCCACAGAACCGGTAGTAAAATATTTTGAATCCCACCACTGAACAGCTGGCCTTCAGTCTTTAAATTATGGAGCAGTGGAGCAAGAGCACTTCTCTCTGGCTCCAGATTGGAGCCGGCAAGTTTGCAGGAAAACAGATTTCAGCCAGGGGGTTAGGTGAAGTAGGGCCAGAGATGGGGTGCTGTTCTGCACAGGAGGTGTTGAACGGAGGCTGGAGGACTGTTTGGGAAAGGATGCTGAGACCCACCTGGCCCTGGTGGTTTCTGTCTCAACTTGGCCCTTTAAGCAAGGACAATCCTTGATTCCCATTTGTTGAGAAAGGTATAGTTTACGAAAGGCCAAGTGAACTACAGTAAAGCAAAGCCAGAACTGAAGTTCGCGCACCAAATCCCCAAGTGTAACTTTTCCCCTCCCAGGCTCTTCCCATTGCTTGTTCCCTCCCCTCCCTCCCCAATCATCCAATCAGTTTCAAAGGAGATGTTTTTGAAAACAGTCACTCTTTCTTCCTCTGAGAGGCATGCTTCTTTCCATTGGTTTCACTTTCCCACCAAGCATTCACCCTCCCTGGCCCCCTTCCCCTAAGGTCCGTGGCAGGCTGGCACTGAACGATGGCACAGGGTAGGCGTAAGGTGGCAGTTCTGATAGCAATGCTAGTTTTGTAGGTTTGGCTGCTCTGTTCCATGGCTACCAAAACATAATCTTGCAGCTCAGGGAGAAAAGTCAGAGGTGAAGAACTGAAGCTAAAAATCAAAAGTTCCTTAAGCCACCAGACCTTGTTTGTACACACCCTTGAGTGGGTGAATGGATAAACCGTTTTGGAGGTTCCCCTCGGACATGGACTCATAAACTTAATGACGTGCGTTGGGTTTGCACAAGATAACGGAGCCACACAATCAAGCTTAGCATGTTTCGAGAATAAATATTTATCTATTTAGCAGCGCATGGCATTTACTGAGGTCATGCAATACAGGGTGAAATAAATTAAGGTAAACCTGACTCCAAGGCCCAGAAACCAGAAAGGGGGGCAGGGTGTTGCCCACACGTTAGAGCTGGGTGGATGGCCTTGGTTGCCATCCCCAGCCCTTGGCCTGCATCTTTTCTCTCCTCCTGCTTTTGCAGTGTTTTCCTTCGCCTGATGGAGGTCGATCCGGATGCCATCTGGTTCTTCCTCTGCAACGTCTGGTGCCCCAGAAACCTGGAGGCCCCCCACCCCTGCCTGCACCCGGTGAAACTAGCGGGGAGCGAGAAGACGCGGAATGAGTTCACGGACAACGTGCAGAGCCTCTTGGACCAGCTGGGCGGTTGAGGGCGAGGGAGGAGCGCCCGGGCACACTCGCGCTGTGGAGGTAGGAGGCTTGGCAAGGGCCCCACTGGATAGAAGGGGAAGGGAAGGTGGGCTGCCAGTTCAACTGGCAGAGTAGAGCTGGAGAAGATCCCCTTTCCTCCCCACATCATAATCCTGAAGCAGTCATGCCTGAAGGATGTTGGGATTTCTTGCTGTGCAACTTTCAGCAATTTAGGAGAATATTTGTAGGTCCTCGGTGCTCTCTGAGCTTGGTGACTTTCTTGCAGATGTTTCATCACCCAACTAAGGAACGTCTTCAGTGCTAGAACAGAGGGGGGTTTGCGGAGAGGAGGACGAAGAAAAGGAAGAGAAAGAAAAAGAGGGGAGAGACTGGGGTCCTTGGTGTTCTCTGAGCTTGGTGGTTTTCTTGCAGACGTTTCATCACCCAACTAGGGAGCATCATCAGTTCCTCCATCCCCTTGTAGCACTCCGTCCCCCTTTAGCCCGTGTTGGAAAAGGTGCCTGGTGGCCAGTCAGATGTCAATTTTAAGATGAGGGTTTCTCACATTTCTGCACCTGGCAGTTGAGGGTGTTGACATCTTTCGGGCTACAGCTGCAGAACATGCAGACACATTTGTGGGTTGACAGAAGTCGGGAGCAGAGAACTTGATTTAGCTTCAGGGGTCTTGATTAATGCTTCTCAACCTTGGCTGCTTGAAGACGTGTGGACTTCAGCTCCCAGAATTCTCTGGCTCTAATGTGTAGCCCCATTTTCATGTGTAGCCCCATTGTGGCCTGCTTATTCTCTTGTAATCCCTTCCTCTGCAATCTCTCCACTTTAGGGGCTCTGAGAAAAAAACAGGCATGGCTGCCTGGGGAATTCTGTGAGTTGAAGTCCACCCATCTTCAAGTGTCCAAAGTTGAGAAAACGCTGTTCTAAATTATCTAAAGCAGAAAATGAGTCAGTAGCAGGCTACCTTTGGTAAACAACCTAGCCTTAAGCTATGAACAGAAATGTAACATCTAGATCAGGGGTCCCCAAAGTTGGCAGCTTTAAGACTTGTGGACTTCAACTCCCAGAATTCCTCAGATAGCCATGCCTGGTGTTCGTTTTTCTCTCACTCCCTAGAGCGGAGAGGTTGCAGAGGAAGGGATTACAAGAGAGTAAGCAGGCCACAATGGGGTTACACATGAAAAGGAATGCGCTAGTGTCAGGGAATCCTGGGAGTTGAAGTCCACAAGTCTTAATAGAATAAAATAGAATAGAATTTTGTATTGGCCAAGTGTGATTGGATATATAAGGAATTTGTCTTGGTGCATACACTCTCAGTGTACATAAGAGAAAAGATACGTTCATCAAGAATCATAAGGTACCACACTTAATGATAGTCATAGGGTACAAATAAAGTTGCCAAGTTTGAAAGACCCCTGATCTAGATCATGAGAAGAATGCTCCTCACTGATTGGAGGAATGACAATTGGTCCTGAACTATGTTAAGAAATAAGTTTATGTCCCTAACCCAAGTCCGTCCATCCATTCATCCGTCTTTCTGTCCCACTCTTCCTTTCTGTCCATCTCTATCCTTCATTTGCCATTTAGGTCAAAGACCCCAGGGGGTCCCTCAGCAATCCTTTCCAGCACCAAGAGAGAAGCCACTGCCTGCAGCCGGCCCCCTCCTCTCTTTTTCAAACGCTCTTTGAAAAATAATTTTTTTCATTCTTAATCCTCCTGTCTTCAGCAAGCGATTGTTTCATAGGACGGCGGCCACCATGGAGAAGCGCAGTTTCCAGACTTCTGAACGTCCACAGATCCAGCTGAATCTGCCTGGAGCAAAGAAACGTTGGGGGCTAGAACCCAGAACCTGAATCGTGAGGGGTGCCGGCAGACGATATCTGGAACCTGATTTGTCCATAAGTTGTCGGGAGGCTGCATTTTGCCCTTTGGGGCTGCATGATTCTCCAGTGTCACAACAAGCCACGAAACATAGCTGGTGCTAATCCTGGCTGGGCCCAGGATGGAGACCGGAATCCCAGGCGGCTCCGTATCCTGGTTTGCCACATGATCCTGGTTGGCCGCGTGGATTAAGATGCAGGTGGGAGGAACAGAAGACCCCAAAACCTCCTGCCCTGCTTTCGCCCCAGTGCCACAGTTTGAGCCAGGGGAGAGGGGGGGCTCAGAAGCTCAGCCTCCCCCAGGGACGCCCTGAAAGTTTGCAGCATTCGGCTTCCGCTTTGCAGAGAAAGAGCGAACTTAATATGCAGAGCACCACCCAGGAATTAAGCAGGCAGCGTGGAAATGCCATTTGCCTCTTCTGACCATTATGTGGCTTCAGACAAAAGCAATTTACTCTGCCTGTAATAAAGCCGAGGTGATAACGAAGCTCTTGAGCCTTGGGTCTGCCCAGCACACGCGTGTGCACACACGCACGCACACGCACACCCTCCTCCCCTCTGGTCTCCACCAGGCACCACACAAGCCCTGCCTGCATGGGGGGGGTGTGGGGGGGGGGGAATTGGTTCCCTTATGGGTCAGGCGCCTCTTTGTTAATTTCAGAAAATGTATATAGCTGCCTGCTCACGCACAGCAACTCTGGACAATTAAAAAAAAAACCAATGTAGAAAAAATAAAAATAATTTTTAAAAAATCGTAAAACGAAAATAAAATAAGAACCCCACTGCCCACCCCCTCAGCAACAACGCACACTCAAAATCAGCCATTGAACAGGCTCCCACCCTCTCTGGGGTCTCCGCTGGCGAAACCACATTTAATATGGAGTGTTTGGGGGGGGGGGGCAGGAGGGTTAGCCCATTTCAGCCTTCAGTTTGGGGAGCAGTCCTGGGGGGCTGCTGAAGCCCCTCTGCCAGCCAGTGGGTTTCCAGAGGCCACCCCTTTGCTGCAGGGGCCTGGGGTCTCTGAAAGATAAATGGCAAGGCTTTGTCAATAAGAAGACCCCCCCTGAGTTGGGACACACACACACACACACACACACACACACACACACACACACACAGCTGCCCCCTGGGTCAGTGTTCATGGTTAGTGTCCATTGGAATGAATGGCTCCTCTCTTAATAGACCAGAGTGACACAAAATGCAGGTAGTCCTTGACTTACGGCCATAATTGAGCCCCAAATTTATGTTGCTATGTGAGACATTTGCTAAGTGAGTTTTGCCCCGTTTTTACGACTTTTCTTGCCACTGTTGTTAAGCGAATCACTGCAGCGGTTAAGCTGGTCACATGGTTGTTAAGTGAATCCGGCTTCCCCCTTTGACTTTGCTGGTCAGAAGGTCGCAAAAGGGGGAATCTCACGTGACCCTCATGGGACGCTGCGACCGTCGTAAAGGTGAACCCGTTGCCAAGCATTCTGAATCCTGATCGTGTGAGGATACTGCAATGGTCGTAAGTGGGGAAAATGGCCATAAGTCCCTTTTTTTCCAGTGCCGGTGTCGTGTTGGATGGTCACTAAATGAACTGTCGTAAGTCAAGGGCCGCCTGTATGTGGGGCTGTGAGTGCCTTTGGCTCTCTGGAAAGGCAGAAGTGGGGGGGGGGAGCCCCTCAACAAAACCCAATTCGCTTGCCTTTCCTCTCTGGCTCATCCATGAAGGAAGGGAGGGGATAGAATGGGGGGGGGGCCCTCTCCTCCCTCCTGACCCTTGGACAGCCCCCTCCCCTCCGCAGGAGCAGGGAGGAATTGCAACACCCCCCCATCTCTCGGTGGAGATACAGGGGAAAAGGATGACCAGGACTCCAGATTGTGGCTGAGCAGACCCTCCCTCCCTCCCCCTCAACCCCCGTCCTCTCTTCTCCTCCCCTCCCCAACCTGGAGCGGCTGCCGTGGTGCGTATTTCATTTGTGACAAGACAATCAGGCCACTTACAGGGTTCTGCACCATTTAACCTTGTATCCCGATGTACGCTGGCGGGGGGGGGGGGGGGGGGGCGTGATGCTCTGTGCATTTGTCTGCGCCTCTTTGGAGCACAGCAGAGATGCGGCGCCCGGCAAGACGCCCCCTCCTCTCCTACCCGGCCTGCCAGCCTTCCTGCTCAATCGGCCCTGTTCTCGGGGGGTGGAGGGGTGGAGAGAAGGGCCCATCACGTTTAGAGCCTTCCAAGATGGGGAGCCAGAACGCAGGTGGGCCTGAGCTCCATGGGTCAACCGACCCTTCCTTTCCCTTCCCCCAAATGGGTTTCACTGGAGAACCTTGGCCTAGGGTGGATGTGATCACCTTGTTAGCTCCTCCCTCCCTCCCTCCTTTCTCTTTCATTCTTTCTTTTCTCCCCTCAGTTCCAATTCCCCTCCCTCCCATTCTTCATCTATTCCCTTCTCATCCCCTCCCCTCCCCTCCCCCTCTCCCCTCTCCCCTCTTCATCTATTCCTTTCCCTTCTCCTCTTCACCTATTCCCTTCTCATCCCCTCCCTTCCCTCCCCATCCCTCCCTTCTTCATCTATTCTCTTTTTCATCTATTCCCATTTGACCCACTCCCTTCCCCATGTGGTTCTGTCTATCAGCCTCTCTAGCAGAGTTCCATGCTGGCGGCCAGCAAGTCAGGCCTGGCTGGCAGGGTCCCCTCCCCCCCTCCCCCCCTCCTGCAATATGCCAACGTGCTCAATGGCCGGGTGGCAGAGTCTCTGCAGGGCACAGAGAATCCAGAGGTGATGGGGGGGGCCTCTTGGCACCAGCTGATCTTTTCCCAGGGCTGTTCAGCTGCCCATCCGAGCTCCAGTCATTGAGTGGGATTTAGTAAATGAGATTTTTCTGTATCGGTGCTTCTTATTACCTGCCGGTGATCTGAGGGCTGTAGCGACGGGCACTGAACCCGCTAAGCCAGATTCCATTGTAGCTTAGTAGGTGAGCTGTGAATTGTGTTCTCATTAGCCAAGAAAAGCAGCTTTTTTCCCCCTGGAGCGATTAGCTGCTGTGGAAATGGATTCTCTCACCGCTGTGATGTTGGGCAGGAATCGTAGACACCCAGCTTCAGGGCATCTGCCGGCTTCCGATTATTCTGTCTGGCCTGGCTGGTTCCAGACAGCGACACGGACACAGAATGGATGGATGCCTGGGAGAGAGCGGGAGAAGTTCCCGATGGCTAGGCTAAACCACGGAGTTGAGAAAATAGCAATAGCCCTCAGACTTAGATACCGCTTCACAGTCCTTTCCAGCCCCCTCTGAGCAGCTTACAGAGTCAGCCTCTTGCCCCCAACAATCGGGCTCCTCATTTTACCCACCCTGGAAGGACGGAAGTCGACCTTGAGCCGGTTGGGATCGAACTGCTGGCAGTCAGCAGAATTAACTTGCAATACTGCATTTTATCCACTGTGCTCAGCAGCACCAAAATCTCTGCAGGGCTGTTACGGAAACTACAGGTACTCCTCAACTTACGGCCACAATTGAGCCCCAAATTTCTGTTGCCAAGTGAGACATTTGTTAAGTGACTTTTGCTCCATTTTACAATCTTTCTTGTAACCGTTGTGAATCACTGCCGTGGTTGAGTTAGTATCATGGTTGTTAAGTGAATCTGGCTTCCCCCATCGATTTTGCTTCTCGGAAGGTCACAAAAGGGGATCGCATGAGCCCGGGGACAGTGCAACCGTCATAAATATAATCAGCTGCCAACATCCGAACTTCTATCACTTGACCCTGGCAGATGCTATAATGGTCATAAGTGTGAAAAATGGTCAGAAGTCCCTTTTTTCACTGCCGTCACTAAATGAACTGTTGTAAGTCGAGGATTACCTGTACTTGGCAAAGTGTGAATAAATGACTGGAAGTTTAGTTTAGTTTAGTTTATTTCCAATTTATATACCGCCCTTCTCCCTGAGGACTCAGGGCGGTGTACAGCCAGAATTAAGAACATAAATTACAAATGTTAAAAACAATTAAAATATATATAAATTTGGCCCTAAAAAATTTTAAAAATCACAAACCAAACCAATTAAAACATTTAAAATTCCTTCTTAAGCCAGCCCGGCTTGCTGGAAAAAATGGGTTTTAAGGGCACGTCAGAAGGCACTGAGGTCTTGAATTCTCCTTATCTCTGGGGGCAACTGATTCCAGAGGGTAGGTGCCCCCACAGAGAAGGCTCTCCCCCTGGGGGTCACCAGCCTACATTGTTTGGCTGATGGCACCCTCAGGAGGCCCTCTCTGTGGGAGCGCCCAGGTCGATGGGAGGTCGTCCGTCGCAGCAGGCAGTCTCGAAGATACCTAGGCCCTATGCCATGGAGCGCTTTAAAGGTGATCACCAAAACCTTGAAGCGCACCCGGAAGACCACCAGAAGCCAGTGCAGCTCACGCAGGAGTGGGAGCGCCATGCTGCTCCCGTCACTACCCGCGCGGTTGCGTTCTGGACCAGCTGGAGCCTCCGGGTGCTCTTCAAGGGGAGCCCCATGTAGAGAGTGTTATAGTAGTCAAGGCGAGAGGTGACAAGGGCGTGAGTGGCTGTGCACAGGGAATCCCGATCAAGAAAGGGCCGCAACTGGCGAATCAGACGAACCTGACAAAAGGTCCCCCTGGTTACAGCCGTCAGATGTTCCTCCAAAGACAGCTGCCTATCCAGGAGGACTCCCAGATTGCGAGCCCTTTCTATGGGGGCCAAAGACTCGCCCCCAATAGTCAGCGATGGAGTCAACTGACTATATCGGGATGTCGGGAGCCACAGCCACTCAGTCTTGGAAGGGTTGAGCTTGAGCCTGTTCCTCCCCATCCAGATCCGCACAGCCTCCAGGCACTGGGACATCACTTCAAGAGCATCATTGGGGTGGCCAGGGGTGGAGATGTATGGCTGGGTATCATCAGCGTGCTGGTGGTATCTCACCCCGAAGCCAGGGATGGTCTCGCCCAGTGGCTTCACATAAATGTTGAACAGAAGGGGCGAGAGGACCGACCTCTGCGGCACTCCACAGATGAGAGGCCTTGAGGTTGACCTCTGCCCCCCTGCCAACACAAACTGCGACCGGTCGGAGAGAAAGGAGGAGAACCACTGCAACATGGTGCCCCCCCACTCCCAACCCTTCCAATTGTCGCAGCATGATACCATGGTCGATGGTATCAAAAGCCACTGAGAGATCTAATAGGGCTAGGATAGAGGAACATCCCCTGTCCCGAGCCCTCCAGAGATCATCAACCAATGCGACCAATGTTGTTTCCATGCTGTGCCCAGACCTGAAACCCGACTGGAACGGATCTAGATAAGATGTTTCCTCCAGGAATTGTGGAAACTGTTGCGTGACCACACTTTGAAGAACATTTTGCCACGAGATCTGGGTTCCAGTTGAATGTGTGGCGTTCGGGGGAAAGAGTGTGTAGTGTGAGCTCTGCCACTGGTGATTTGGACCTCTGCCCGGCCTGGCCTGGCCTGGACCACCTCTGTGTAAAGGACTGTGTATATGACCTTGGGGGAAGAGGAAGAGATGCTGCTTAGGAAAGAACCAGAGAAGAGAAGGAGGAGCCCTCAGTCGCTTATTAGCCGGAGGATAAAATTTAGAAGGAGCAGCGAACTTGGAGTCGGAGTCAAGAGCGGAATCAGCCTAGAATCAATACGTAGCTGCAAACTGTGGTTGGAAAACTAATCAGAGAGAGAAGCAACCTGGAATTATGGACAAATTTCCTGGACAATTAGCCAGTGGAACAGAAGTTGCCTTCAGAAGTTGTGGGAGCTCCATCACTGGAGGTTTTTAAGAAGAGACAGCCATTTGTCTGAAATGGTAGAGCGAGGGTTAGACTAGAAGACGTCCAAGGTCCCCTCCGATTCTGTTATTCTGTGTTATAAGCCTGATCTCCCCTTGAGAAGAGACGAGGTTTCTGCAGAACTTGTCAGAGCAGGAAACTCTTCAAATGAAGCCTATCCAGTGCGCCGAAATCTTGCAAAACCACAGGAAATGTTTCATCTTTCCTGAGAAGACGCTGGTGAGCAAAATTCCCTAGAAAATGCAAACACAGCAGCCTCTAAAAAGCTACAGGTCTGCCAAATAGATAGAACATAATTTCTGTGGTGGTTCGGCATTCCAGGATATGGATTTGATCTCCAGAAGATCCTGCAGTGCCTTTTCCATGGAAATCGGGCTCTGACAACTGTTCCTCTACTCAAGGAATGGAAAAGAAGATCCAGAAGTTGGATCTTCTTTTCCAATCGTTGGCTAGAGGACGTGGTCACAGAAGCTGCCTCCAGAAGTTGTGGGAGCTCCCTCACTGGAGGTTTTTAAGAAGAGGCTGGACACTCACTCGTCTGAAATAGTATAGGTTCTCCTGCTTGAGCAGGGGGCCGGACTAGAAGACCTCCAAGGTCCCTTCCAGCTCATTCATTCTATTCTATTCTAAATCCCTTTTGAATTCCATTGACCCCTCTCTAACACCAAAGTAGTGCTAAACTTAAGCCTAGATTCTTGTGCATAGGCACGCAGAAGGAATAAATCAGTTTAATTGGAACTTCACCTGTGGTTCTGGTCTTTTGCACCTGACTGGGATCCACCCTAATGGATCAAGCCGTTACAAGTGACAGCAGTATATTTTTAGACTTGCAAGATTGATGCCAAACCTCCCAGGTAAACCAGGCAGGAAACATGAAGCGAATTCTACTTTTATGTAAGGCTGCATTGACAGAACCTTGTCATTCGGAAAGTACAAATCTCCCATTCTCCCTTCTACAGTCTGAGAAATTAAGGAGGGGGTCCTTTCTGAGGGTCTTTCTGTCCACCTGTTACGCAGCCGCTCTCTGCATCCTCTCTTCTTGTATCCTTGGCATCTCTTTCCCGGAGGTCATTACACAATCCACCCTACTCTGTTGTTGTCGTGTGTATGGGTATGGGTATGTGCGGGTAATTTGAAATAATTCCTCTTTGACACAAAGCGAGCTGTAGCAGAATAGCAGAGTTGGAAGGGACCATGGAGGTCTTCTAGTCCAACCCTCTGCTCAAGCAGGAGAACCTATACTATTTCAGATAAGTGGCTGCCCAGTCTGTTCTTTAAAACCTCCCATGATGGAGCACCCACAACTTCTGGAGGCAAGCAGTTCCACTGGTTAATTGTCCTCGCTGTTGTGGAGTTTGTCCTTAATTCCAGGTTGCTTCTCTCCTTCATTAGCTTCCACCCGTTGATTTTTGTCCTTCCGGTGCTTTGGAGAATAGGTTGGAACCCCCCCCCTTCTCTGTGGCAGCCCCTCAAATATTGGAAGGTGCTATCATGTCCCCCTTAGTCCTTCTCTTCATGAGTCTCTAGGACTTAAGGAACCATCTTATCCAAGCTAACTGTGCCTGGCCTGGGGAAGGGACATAATTAACTCAAATGCACTGAGATGGGCTAGAAGACCTCTAAGGTCCCTTCCAGATTCTGTTCTGTTCTGTTCTGTTCTGTTCTGTTCTATTCTATTCTATTCTATTCTATTCTATTCTATTCTATTCTATTCTATTCTATTCTATTCTATTCCTATTCCCATTCCTATTCCATTCTAGATTCCCAGCATTTTTCTAGCTCTCACCCCTCCTTCTCCATCTTCCAGAAAGCCCCCACCCACCCCCAAAAAAATCCCATTTTGTGTCCAGGCAGGCTTTTAATTAATGTTTGCTTAGGGATATCGATGGATTTTGTTTTGTTCTGTTTTGTTTAATCCAGGAGGTTGGGCGTTTGGTTTCTCTCTTTCCCATTTTTATTAGTTTGGCTGGCGTATTGATTTTTGTTTTACGGTGCTTATCTCTGTCCACCGCCTGGAAGGTGGGGGGTGGGGTGATGGGAAACAAAGGGGGATGTTTATTAATTAATAAAAGATGCCCCTGGAGAGCAGGAGCTGGACGTAAAGGGGTCTCAGCCTTCAGGGGCCAAAACATCAGATCTGCACCCAAAGGAGCCATGTGTGTGTGTGTGTGTGACATAGACATTGTTTTGCATTGTTGTTTTCATGGGATTCCATTAGGACCCTCACGGTGCCCCCCTCCCCCTTCCTGGTGGACCCCTCTGCTATCTTCTTCTTTGGCATGGAGCTACCTCATTTGAAGTGCAGGAACAGCCAAGGTGTGTTGTTTATGCGGTGTCACCACACACGTTGTGCTACTCTGGCCTTTAAACTTAGGTGCTGTTTTGGGGGACTGAACGACCCTCTCCAATGTGGAAGGGGGGGAAGCAGTGGTGGGATTCAGCCGGTTCACACCACTTTGGCACAACCTGTTCTTAACTTTCTAGCAGTTTGGGGAACTGGTTATTGGAAGAAATCATTAGGGCAGAGAACCGGTTGTTAAATTATTTGAATCCCACCACTGGGGGGGGTGGGGAAGGGTCTTAAGCCCCACTCTTTTGTCAAAACAGAGTAAAAGCTAAGATAGCTCATGATGCTCAAAGAACCAGCGAAATGGACTAACATTCAGAGAAGAATCTGAATTTTCTTCACTTTCTGCAAATTCTTCAAACATTTTTTCAGAATGAAAATGGGAGTTTTGCTTCCATCGGGCATTGCAGAGATATAGCATGGCTACCTTTAGAGAGAGAGAAAAAAGTACAAAATGGATGACCGGAGAACAAACTGCAATCAAGACCAGTCATCTTCTTTTTGCATTCTCTCGGTGGTTTCTTCCACTATAAGCGAAAGTGTTCTTGGTTTTCACCGATGTTTCACTTGTGATGGTTGAGTGCAGAAATTCTTGCCTATCCTGAATTAGCCTTGCCCCTATTATCCTTGAATTCTGTGTATTCAATTGAAGATCTATTGGTTTAAATAAGAATATACCCCCTTTTTTTTAACGCTCTTCCAGTCCCACCAGGTCTGGCTGGGGATGATGGGAGCCAAAGCTGAAGAATTTACTGGAAAGGTTCCACCTTGGCTATGCATCTCTGTTCTGCCTCCTGATAGGATGTTAAAAAATGAAATTTCCCCCTATCAGCATTTCTCAGTCTTGGCCACTTGAAGTGGGGTGGACATCAACTCCCAGAATTCCCCAGTCGGCAAAGGAATTCTGGGAGTTGAAGTCCGCCACTCTTCAAACTGCCAAGTTTGAAAAACATTGACTTAGATGGCTGGAAACTTGATGCAGTCTCATGCTTTCCCCCGATTGATGTGTGAGTTTAGATTAGATTAACAGAGTTGGAAGGGACCTTGTAGGTCATCTAGTCCAACCCCCCCACCACCCAAGCAGGAGACCTTACACTATTTCTGACAAATGGCAACCCAATCTTTTCTTGAAAGCTTCCAGTGATGAAGCTCCCACAACTTCCGAGGGGGAACTTCTGTTCCATGGGTTGATTGTTCTCACTGTCAGAAAATGTCTCCTTATTTCCAGGCTGAATCTCTCCTTGATCCGCTTCCATCCATTCTTCCCTGTCTGGCTGTCAGTTGCCTTGGAAAATAGGTGGACCCCCTTCCTCCTCTCTGGGGCAGCCCTTCAAATCTTGGAAGATGCTCTCCTGTCTCCCCTGGTCCTTCTCTTCACTAGACTAGCCAGGCCCAGTTCCTGCAACCGTTCATCGTATGTTTTATCCTCCAGTCCCCTCATCATCCTGGTTGCTCTTCTCTGCACTCTTTCCAGAGACTCAACATATTTTTTATAGTCTGGGGACCAAAACTGGATGCAGTACTCTAGGTGTGGCCTTACTAAGGCTTTATAGAGTGGTATTAGTACCTCACCTGATCTTGATTGAATCCCTCTGTTGATGCAATTTAGGATTGTGTTGGCTTTTTTGGCTGCCACTGCACACGGCTGTTACATGTTGAGTCCTCACCTTACACATCTGAGACCAGAATTTTCTGTTGCTAAGCAAGGCAGCTGTTCAGAGAGCCGGGCCAGATTTTAGGATCTCTTTTTTTTTTTTGCCCTGGCTGTTAAGGAAATCTGGGTTCCTGCATAGCCTTGGCTTGTCGGTATTCAGCTGGGAAGGTCAACAAAAGGTGATCACATGACCCCCAAAGAAACAATGGTCCCTGGCCATGTCCAGAGTGCTTCCAGACACCCATTCGCTGCCCTGCCTCTGACATTTTGATTTTGCAGGGCTCCCGAAGGGACAGCGGCAGGGACTTGGAGGTTTCAGGAGGAAAGGAGACCACAAAGCAATCTCCGCTTAAAGTATCTTTTATTCATTTCAGCTGGTCACAAACTACTTTCACACAGTGCCAGGGTGCTTCGTAGCCTGCCCGACGCCCCCTTCTCCCTCCCACCCCACCCCTGCCAGCTTCCATGCTTAACAGCCAGTGCAGCATTTTGGGGGGGCTCCCTTGGGGCGGTCACTCGGGTGGAACTCCTGGCCTGCGGGGTGCTCGCCTATCTGCGTCATAGAAAGTTGGATCCAAGTGTATTTGCTTCAGGAAACAACCGCCATTAAATCAGTGTTTCCCAGTCTTGGCTGATAGAATCAAACGAACCATGATTGTCTCTTCAGGGGTCAGGCAGGGCCCCCCCTCCCCAGTTGCCAGAAAGAGCCCCCCTATAAAGCCAGGCAAAAGGACCCCAAGCGAAGCAAGGACTTCCTTAAAGCGGTGAGGGAATCCCCTGCACCTCTCAATCGTCTTTCCCACCCAAAGAAATACGTGTGAGAGAGGCAGGGGTCCTCCAATCGCATCCTTTCTTGTGGGGGGGCTTTCCCAAGGCTTTGCCCTTTGCAGCCATGCCGGGGACCCCACCCCCAAATAGACGCGGACCCCAAATCTGAGCTTCTGAAACGGCATCTCCCGGTGGTTTTTTGTAAAAACGAATAAAATAAACCCTCGGAATACAAAGCAGTCCTGAAAATGTGGCCCCACCCCCGAAAGAAAAAACGGCCCCGCCCCCCCTTTTTTTGTGTGTCCCCCCTCCCTTCCCCCACTCCACCCCCACGTCTGAAACATCCCTTCCCCAGGGACCGGGTGCCGCCTAAGTTTATTTATTTCTCTCTCCCTGCCTCTCTTTTGGAATAGAAACACGTCACAGGTATATTAATAATAATCATAATAATAAGATGGGAAGAAGCATAAATATTCCTTTTTGAAAAATTTAAACAAAAAAAAGCACAAGCAATTATGAAACTCCAAGGCTATAGGGCTGAGCTCACACAACATGCTAACCCTCCCCGCAGTGGGACGAGAAATATACCGGACCATCCACGGGTCCCCACGGGGCAGCTGCGCACAAGACACAGAGCGACGGAAATTCTAAGGAAGCCGAACACTAACCAGCATGTTGTGTGAATGCAGCCGGGATGAAGCCCCCGTCCCGCACAAGAGGATCTGGGGCAGGGCGGGGGGGGGCGCCTTCCCAGCACACAGACCTCCCCCTCCCCCATTTTTCCCCACCCCCCCTCCCCCCTCCACCCCCCGCCGTCTCTTGGCTTCCTGCTTGGCTCCGGCGGGACGCCCCCAACCCGCGCCCACCGAGCTCGGGGATGCCGGCGGGGAGCCTGGGGGCTTATTTACAGGCGAGGGGCGCGCAGTTGCGCCAGTTCAGTTGCGAGCGATCCTCCGCAGCCAGTTCGTGGTTGCCGCTCCGGGTGAGCGGGGTCTAGGAGGGACCCCTCCCTCGGTCCAGGAGAGCCGGGCGGGGAAGGGGCCGCGGAGATGGGGAGCCTCTCCCTGCGGGGCGCGGCTCCTCCGCGCGGCTCCGGCGGTCCGGGGCGGGCTCCGGGGGCGGGCGGGGGTCTCTAGCGGGCGCAGGCGGGGGCTTCTTCGTCCAGCGAGCGCTTCTTCAGCTCCTTGGCCAGGCGGGGCGGGTGGGGCGGGCGGGGGGCGGCCGGCCTGCCGCGCTCGGGGGTCTGCCCGGCGGCCAGGAGCAGCAGCTGCGTGTCTTGCAGGGGGCGGCCGCCGGCCGGGGGGGCGCTGTCCTCGGCTTCCACCCGCAGGTACGCCTTGGCTTTGTGGTGCCGCGCCTGCCGGTCGCTGAAGTCGATCACGCGGCACTCGTAGGTCCCTTCGTCGGCCGGCTTGACCCGCGAGAGGCGCAGCTTGTGCGAGATGTTGCTGCCCGCCACCTTCACCACCTGCGGGCACAGAGAGCAGAGCAGAAGGGTCGAGGGTGGGTGCCAGGGACGGGGGTCGGGATAGATGACCTCCCAGGTCCCCTCCACCGCGTGCTCTATGATCTTAAGGCAGAGGTTCCCCCCCTCCCCCACCAATCCCTCCCTCGGGCTTGCTGTGCTTGGATGCTGCCTCGCAGGGAGATATGCGGCAAAGAAATAAAAAATAATAGCAACAACAATATCAATACCGTTTGGATGACCACTTGGGTGCCCAGAGCCCTAGCTTAGGCAGGAAGTTGGGAGATGAACCTGCCCACCTATGGGCAGAGAAAGCAGAGCAGAAGAGGGGGCGGGTTCTGTATGTGTGTGTGAGAGAGATGGGGAGGCCTCCCTGGGCAGGCTGGGATAGATGACCTCCAAGGTCCCTTCCATCCCTATTCTATGATCCCAAGAAAAGCCTCTTTGTTCCAGCGGTTAAGATGCCAGGCTAGAAACCAGATGACGGTGAGTTCCAGTTCCGCCCTAGGCACGAAAGCCGGCTGGGTGACTTTGGGCCGACCACCAGGAGTTGGTGAGTTGGAGTTCTGCCTTAGCCATAGAAAACCGTTGGGTGACTTTGGGCCAGTCCCTCTCTCCCAGTCCAACCCACCTTACAGGGTGGTGGTTGTACTAGGCAGGGGAAAATAGGAAGAGTTAAAACACAGCAATCCAGCTTGTCGCAGGCACCCTAGGCTGTTGGCTGTTTGCAAAGTCACTTGGCAGCTGCCAAGCCAAGCTGCCAAGAGAAAAAAAAAAGGGGGGGGAGGAAAAAAAGGGGGGAAGGAAAATTCCGTGGTTTTTTGCATTCGGAAGACAATCCGAAGGAAGGGAACCCCATGTCTCACTTGACGCATTTGTGACTTTGCCGAGAATTGTGTCACCTTCTTTTTTTTCCTCTTTTGCAAAATGATATTTATGGATCCCTGTGACTGAGGCGGGAGGCCCCTACACAAACACACACACACACACACCTCAGAAGGAAACCTGGCACACGCATGGGGGGGGGGAGAGAGAATTTACTGTTTTAAGCCCCCTTCAGCCTTCCTTAGGCAGGGAAATGCACATATCACATGCACATTTCTTACTCCACCCAGGCTTCCTTCCAATCTACCGTCACGCACAAAATTCCTGCCAACATGCACAGAACTGGCATCGTTGCACAAAAACGACAACCCCACCAGCTCTGTACATTCCAGGAACATTTGGGGGTGGGGGGGTGGGGGGGGGGAGAGCAGAGGGGAAAGGCGCAGATGTCCACTTTTGGTGTATAGCGGACAGCTTCTCGGGGGGGGGGGGGGGGGGGGGGGGGAGTGATATTTATCTCTCTAAGCTTCCAATTCAGGGGCATTTGCAAGACACACACAAACATCTCAAAAAAAAATCAAGGTAGTGTCATATGGATTGTTTTGACCACAGCCTGAGGACACCCCTGGCTGCCATGAACTAACAGACTAGCCACCATTATGTGAGAAAGTTTGATTTTCTGTGCAATGTATCCCAACATTGAACCAATGACGGTCAGCTTAGCACATAGAACATAAAACAGTGTTTCTCAACCTTGGTAGCTTGAAGATGGGTGGACTTCAACTCCCAGAATCCCCCAGCCGGC
>WNWU01000080.1:142944-192950 GCA_012654045.1 Ptyas mucosa
CCCCCCCCCAGTTCCTATCCATCAAGGAGATCTGGGAGGGGGTCTCCCTCAGGCAGGGCACTGGAGTCCATGTCTGCGGCTCACGCAAGCTAATTAGCTTTCCTAGCAAATGGTTTTGCTGTTGGAATTTATCACCTAATGAAATTTAAGACTTGCTCACTCGCTGCAGATGCTGTTCTGGGGCCAGGTCCATAAATCAGGTTTATTACCCGCCCTGAAGCCACTGCCTCTCTTCCCCATAATCGCAGCCTGTGGGAAGGGTCCCCACCGCCTTTCTGTAGGCTGAAATCTTCCCTTGTTTAAAGAGTGGGCCAAGGTCACGGGCAAGAGCGCCCCTTCCTACAAAGGACGAGGATGGAAGAGGCTCAGAAAAGAGGCACTGGAGATTTTCTGGGGAGCCAGAAGACTCTGGGGGTGGCTGAGCCTCCCTTGAGGGCTCTGTTCCCAACCCCCCAATCTGTTCTCTAAAACCAATAGCTCTGTTGAAGTCTTAAGACTTCCCCAATTCCCTAATTCCCAGATTGTGGCTGGCTGGGGAATTCTGGGAGCTGAAGTCCTTACATCTTTTTTTTTTTAATTTGATTTATATGCCGCCCTTCTCCGGAGACTCAGGGCGGCTTACAATGCGTTAAGCAATAGCCTTCATACTTTTGTATATTTATACAAAGTCAGCTTATTGCCCCCACAAACTGGGTCCTCATTTTACCCACCTTAGAAAGGATGGAAGGCTGAGCCAACCTTGAGCCTGGTGGGATTCGAAGTTGCAGTAATTGCAGGCAGCTGAATGTTAATCACAGTGCTTTAGTCTGCTGTGCCACCAGGGCTCCTTCTTAAGGTGGCCTAGGCTGCAACACTACGGTTAGAAGAATGGCTCAAGATCCAGAAGGACTTTGACAAATACTGGACCCTATCTAACAGCTCAGCCAGCTGGTCGTGGGTTTCCAGTGCTCTGGCATGATCACACCTTCCGGTTTGGGCACTCTGTGTCTAAAAAGTTCGCCATCACTGGTGTAGGTGGTACCTGGCTCAACAGTAGTAACTTCAAGAAGGATCTTGGCCAGTGGTGAAATCTAAAATTTGTTACTACCGGTTCTGTGGGCGTGGCTTGGTGGTGGGTAATGTGATTGGGTGGGCATAGCCAATTTTTTTAAAAAAACTTTTAAAACCATTTTTTCTACAACCTCTTTGGCGAAGAGGTCGTAAAAAATGTTTTCAAAATGTTTCCAACCTAATGGACGATCATTTAAATATGAGCCAGCTGTGTACTGCAGCTGCCAAAAAAGCCAATGCAATTCTAGGCTGCATTAACAGAGGGATAGAACCAAGATCACGTGAAGTGTTAATACCATTTTACAAGGCTTTGTTAACACCACACCTGAAACCCTGCATCCAGTTTTGGTCGCCACGATGTAAAAAAGATGTGGAGACTCTAGAAAGAGTGCGGAGAAGAGCAAAAAAGATGATTCAGGGGCTGGAGGCTAAAACATATGAAGAACGGTTGCAAGAATTGAGTATATTAATGAAAAGAAGGACTAGGGGTGACATGAGAGCAGTCTTCCAATATTTAAGAGGCTGCCACAAGGAAGAGGGGGTCAACCTATTCTCCAAAGCACCAGAAGGCAGGAGAAGAAGCAACAGATGGAAACTAACCAAGGAGAGAAGCAATCTGGAACTAAGGAGAAACTTCCTAACAGTGAAAACAATTAACCAGTGGAACTGCTTGCCTCCAGAAGTTGTGGGTGCTCCATCACTGGAGGTTTTTAAGAAGAGATTGGACAACCATTTGTCTGGAATGGTCGAGGGTCTCCTGCTTGAGCAAGGGGTTGGACTAGAAGACCTCTGGGGTTCCTTCCAACTCTATTATTCTGTTTTGTTATTCTGTTACTCTTCTATGATCATGTGTAACTGTGTATTCATCCCATGAAGCCCAAAGGAAGTCTACACCACAGGTTTTCAACCTTGGCAACTTTAAGCCTGGAGGACCTCAACTCCCAGAATTCCCCAGCCAGCTGGCTGGGAAATTCTGGGAGTTGAGGTCCTCCGGGCTTAAAGTTGCCAAGGTTGGAGACTCGTGGTCTAGAATATAGGATCTCCTGCCATAGGGAGGGAGTTGGACGAGAAGACCTCTGGGGTCCCTTCCAATCCTATTCTATATTCTATGCTGCCCCCTCCCTCTTCCCCAAGCTGCCATTTGCCCCCAGAGTAGCTGGATTACTTGGATGGAGTCCTTTCAGCCATAGGGGCATCCTGGGAAGCTGGACTGATCAGTTCCCAGCTGGCCTTTGGCCCAAATCTGCTCGCTGGTTCTTTTTACAGCCTCACAACTCCAGAGCTCCATTTCAGTCATGGAAGGCTCAAAAATGTTCTTTACGGGACCCCCGAGTCTCTCCCAAGGAAGTTGGCACAAAAGTTAATTTCGGCCTTGGCCAAGATTTATGGGCTCCTCTCCCCAAGACGACCTTGGCGGGGGGCTCTCTTGGGTGCAGCCCCATTTCTGAATCGTCAGCGCACGAACCCCTCGGAGGGGAGAAATGGCTGAGGCTGCAGGTGGCTTTCCCATGCATGGATGCGCCCCGCTCATCCCACGGGGGTCCTTCCCCCAATCTGGAAAGAGGCAGCTCTCTCTCTCTCTCTCTTTCTCTCTCTCTCTCTTCTGGAAACTGGTTCTGGCTTCAGAAGCAGGAAATGCGGGCTTCAAAAGCTCCCCAAAAGCTTCAGTGGTGGGATTCAGCCGGTTCAAGCAAATCGGTTGTTAAATTCCTGGCTGGTCCGCCCTTTCCCCACCCCTTCCAGGAGTCTCCAGGCACCCCATTTTAGCTCCCAGGTAAGTGTAGGGAGGTCAACTAGGCCCAAAGCAGGGCATGGGAAGGGTGCCGCACCCCCCACCCTCCAGCAGCCCGTTTTTGCTCCCAGGCGGGTGCAGGAGGCCGAATGCTGCCTGTCACACCCCCTGGCCACGCCCACCATGGCCACACCCACCCAGCCGGTTATTAGGACAGAGAACCAGTTGTTAAATTATTTGAATCCCACCACTGGTGGGCTTCCATTCTCGCAGAATACAGGTAGTCCTTGACTTACGACCGTTTGATTAGTGGCCCTTCCAAGCCACAACGGCACTGAAAAAAGTTATTTATGACTGTTTTTCCACACTATATGTTCCATTGCATTGCAACAGGAGCCCATGATCAAAATTTGGATGCTTGGCAATATGGTTCATATTTATGATGGTCGCAGTGTCCCCGGGTGTCACATGATCCCCTTTTGCGACCTTCTGATGAGCAAAGTCCATGGGGAAAGCCAGATTCACTTAACAACTGTCTGACTACCTTAACGACTGCAGTGCTTCACTTAACAACGGCGGCGAGAGAGGTTGCAAAATGGAGCAAAACTCCTTTAACGAAGGTCTCGCTCAGCAGCAGCTCAGCCGTGATCGTAAGTTGAGGACCGCCTGTACAAAATAACAAGAGTCGGAAGGGACCTTGGAGGTCATCTAGTCCAACCCCCTGCTCAAGGCAGGAGATCACTGTCAAACGTTTGCCCCATCCTTTTTTCTTTTTTTTAAAAAAAATCTCCAGTGATGCAGCACTCAACAGCTTCACACCTGGCATTAACCCTGTGGCGTCTGTTTAATGATGGCCACACACACAAAAAACATCGTAAAATCAGACATGGTCCTGCAGTGACCCGCTTAGCAGCTGGAATGCCATTCTCAATGACGGTCGTGAGTCGAAGACAACTTCTACAGTTGTTTGTGGTGCCTTCCTTTGGTCTGAAGCAGGGGTCTCCAACCTTGGCAACTTTAAGACTTGCGGACTTCAACTCCCAGAGTTCCTCAGCCAGCTTTGCTGGGAGTCGAAGTCCATACTTCTTACGCCTCCTTGCAATTTACAAGAATCTGGGCCTGATTCGCTGGTATTAAAATAACATCACATCAGAAGCGAAGCACTTTTTAAATATTCTATATTTATCCTGGGCAAAAAACCCAGCTGCTAAAATGAGCAGGGAAATAATTGCAAAAGCTTTCACGGCCTCTCCTTGTCGGAGTAGAGCCTGGAGAGGGCAGGTGAAAAACGTGTATTTTCTTAACTAATTAGCTGACTCCCGTTCCCGTGAGTTTCTCTGGCTCAAAATCTGCAAAGGGGAAGAGAAGAAGGTAACCAGGGTACAAACCGTTGTTTTTTGCGAAAGAGCTAGGATTCGGCTGCAGATGTTGCATTAGTTCTCCTTCTGAGACAAGCCAGTCTCAGACCTTACGGCAGTGTTCCTCAATCTTGGCTACTTGAAGATGGATGGACTTCAACTCCCAGAATTCCCCAGCCAGCATGCATGGACTTCAACCCCCAGAATTCCCTGGCACTAATGCGTTCCTTTTGATGTGTATCCCCAATGTGGCCTACTTTGCTCTCTTGCAATCCCTTTCTCTACAATCTCTCCCCTGTAGAGGAAGGATAGGAGGGGGGGGGGGAAAGGGACATCGCTGGCTGGGAATTCTGGGGGTTGAAGTCCACCTACTTTCAAGCGGCCGAGATTGAAAAGCAGTGGCCTAGAAGAATTGCTTGACTCTTTCTAATCTTTGGACCCTGTCAATTAACGCCGCTCTCTCCCGCAATGCCTAATCAGGGCCCATCATCCCCTGCCCAGGGAAGAACCTTTCCCGACTGAGCCTCACAAGAGGCCGATTCAGCCAGGCGAGTCCTGAGGAATAAATTTTCAGGTTTTTAGTCCAGCCTGATCATAGCTGGCTCAGCCTGTCTGGCTCCATAAAGATGAAAGATGGATCGTTTCTATGAGTCTCTCATCCGCCAGTTCTTCTTCTCAGAACCAGGAGAAGGTCCTCAAAGTTCATGGGCCCCCCAGGAGCACCGGCTTCTTCTGGCCCTGAAGGTGGTCACCCTTCCGTGCATCCAAGGACACGTTTTGGATGGTGCCATCCTGAAGCACAGAAACGGCAGCCAGCATCCTTTCCTGAACCTTTCAGGAGGCTCAAGAGACTCTTTTTTGCCTCTTCAGATCAGGTTGCTCAGCCCTTGGCCAATCGATGATGGCTGGACTTCAACTCCCAGAATTCCCCAGCCAGCCAAGCTGGGTGGGTATGGAATTCTGGAAGATGAAGTCCACCCATCTTCCGGGGGTCCAAGGAGGACAAACTCTGCTTTAACCAAGAGCTGAAAGCAAGCTCTACTTAGGAATGAACCAAAGTTACAGCAACGATTCTCATCCTTGACCACTTAAAGATGGCTGGACTTCAACTCCCAGAATTCCCCAGCCAGTCAAACTGGAGGAGGAGAAGCCAGCCCAAGCTGGCTGGGGAATTCTGGGAACTGAAGTCCACCCATCTTTAAATGGCCATGGATAAGAAACATTGTTTTAGCTGAGAACTGAAGGGAACTCTAGTTTGGAATGAACCAAAGTTGGTCAGATGCTGGACCCAGAGCAACTGAGAACCTCCAGATTTTTGCCGGTCTTTGCAAGTGTTGTTGCCGGGATCTCATTTTTCTTCCTTGCTCTGCAAGAACTCCACCCCTCTTTTTGCTGGACTCAGCAATGGTCCTCCTGCCTTGACTGATGGCTCCCTTCCCTTCCCTTCTCCGAGGCCTTGGCATTTTCTGACACTTCTGGGAGCTGAAGTCCATCCAGCTTCAGGCTGCCAAGATGGGGAAACAGTGCACTGAGTTGTGAGGCTGCCTTGCCTAACAGGGAGAGCTAATGTGATATTTAGGCAATGCTTTAGAGACTAAGCAGGCTGAACTTCAAGCGAAATGTTACAGGGTTTCCTGCTTGAGCAGTGAGGTTGGACTAGAAGACCTCCGAGGTCCCTTCCAACTCTATTATTCTGTATTCCGTTATTCTGCTTAGGCCTTGTATCCCAGTAGAAGTTCCCTGTGGTGCCAAGGACTGTGCTGGCAGGCAATTCAAGGGGGTTTTGGAAGACCAGGCTGCCCTAGAATGTTCCATGCTATACAATAGTTGTGTTCTCTAAGGAAATACAAGATGAGAAACAGTATTCCAATACATTTAGAGCCTGTTTGGTCTGGTGATTTAGGCACCAGGCTAGAAAGTAAGAAGCCATGAGTTCAAATCCTGCCTTAATAGTTCAAATCTGGCTTGGTGACTTTGGGCCAATCACCAGGAGACGGTGAGTTCTAGTCCCACCTTAGGCATGAAAGCTGGTTGGCTGACTTTGGATTAATCACCAGGAGACGGTGAGTTCTAGTTCTGCCTTAGTCATGAAAGCCAGCTGGATGGCTTTGGGCCAATCTTCAGCAAATGGTGAGTTCTAATCCCATTTTAGGCATGACTTTGGGTCAGTCTCTCTCTCTCTCTCACCCCAACCAACCTCACATGATTGTTGTTGTGGGGAAACCAGGAAGAAAAAGTTCTACTGGATACATTCACCACCTTGAGTTGATTTGTAAAAATAATAAAGGCAGGATAACAAATAAAAAACAGATAAATAAACTCCAAATAAACTAGGCAAAGGGCCCTACCAGCCGGGACTCCAATTCTTCATTTGGTAAGAAAAAAGATGCAGCTTCCTGAATTCCCAGGGGGCAACGGATCTCAGAGCATGCCTTATGCAAATTGCATAATTTGCATCGCAAATTAATCATGTTTGCTTCGACAAATGGGGTTCTAAGCAGGAGGCCAAATCCGGGCAGGACCGGGAGGGCTCCTGCCCCACAATGCTGTGCCCAGGTGGGGAGAGTTTGCGTGGCATTCCTGGCACACCCAGCCCCATCCATCCGAGCAAAGGAAAGACAAAGCAAAGCAGGAGATCTTGGCAGATGCGAGTGATTTCGGGCGCTGCCCTTGGTCTGCCAGGCACAGCGCTCGGGCTGTGATTCATCCGCGGGCACAACAGCAGTGGCAGCTGTGGATACAGCTGGGCCTTGAAGGCAGCTCTCCAGGAAAGGTGAAATGCCCAGCCCGGTTTATCTGACTGCAGCGGTCCTGCTGTGACAAAAGGGAGCACAAGGGGACCCTGACACCATCCAGGCATGGTCTGAGCTGAAGAAAAAAGAGGTTGGCCCCCTCCCTGAACCAAAGGGGGGCTGTGACAATTCGCCACGGCCAGCTCGCCGCGGGACAAGAGTTACACTAAAATCAAAGAAACGGCAGAAGGGAATCATTAAAGGAGGGATGCAGAAGGAGGGACAGAATGAAATGTGAAAGGCAAAAATTAAAATAATTTTTATTGATTTTAAAGAATTAATTGTTAAATTGTCTTTTGGTGAGTTGGCCATGGGGAGTAGTTGTCCCATTCCCCAGCAAAGAGCCCAAACGCAGCCCCTGCTTGGAGTTAAGGATGGAGGGTCGGCCAGGGGAAAGGCGCCAATTGGAACCTTCCCGGGTGCTCTCTGAGCTTGGTGGGTTTCTTGCAAATGTTTCATGACCCAACTAGGGAACATCATCAGTACTAGAAGCCAGTGGGGCTTGCAAGGAAGAGGAGGGGGGGGATGAGAGGAGGAAGAAAAAGAAGAGGAAGAGAAGGTGTGGTGTTTTTAGTGCTCTCTGAGCTTGGTGGTTTTCTTGCAGACCTTTAATGACCCAACTAGGTAACATCATCAGTGTTAAAATGGAGTGCAGTTTGCTGTCAGTTTTATATTCTGGTGGCTTGCCCTGTCGGTGTTAGTGGGGATGGTCTTGGGTTTTTTTTGGCTGGGCTGTTTCCTCTTCACTTGTTTGCCGGTTCCTTGATTTGGGATCCCTTGATTTGGGATCCCGTTTACTTCTTGATGGTGGCTCTGATGTTAATCTTGGAAGTTAAATTTCTGCTCACCGGGGTGCCGATTGCTGGTGCTGGAGGGGTCTTTTGATCTTTCTGTTCCCTTGCTGGGCTTGGGGATTGCCTCTTTTGCACAGGTAGGTAGTAACAGCATGTAGAAATGTTCATATATATTGCAAGTCCGGGTGTGATATGCCATGCGCTGAATAAATTGAATAAAATCTCTGAATTGAAATTCAGAGGGGCCACAATGAATTTGAGAAAAAGAAAAAAAAACCTCTAACGACATAATTTGGATTGGTGTGTGTGTGTGTGTGTGTGTGTGTGTGTGTGTTGGAAAAACCCACGCCCCGCTTTCCCGAGCCCTATTCGGAGCCCGCCGAGCCTCTGATCGCACGGGAGCTCAACAAACCTTCTTTAAGCCACGTTTCATCTGAGCCACGGGAACCGCGAATCCCGCACGGCCTTTGGAGTCGGGAAGGACTGCAATCAGCCGCCTCCGTGGCTTGAAAGAGGCACTTCAGAGGCGTCCCCACGGGGGTGGGGGTGGTGGGTGGAAAAAAGAGAGAGGCTGGAGCGGAAGGGCTTGAAGTCGCTCCGCGTGGAATAAACTTAGAAAATTAGACTCTGCTGGGACGGCAGTTCGTAGAGGCCGTGGGAAGTCGAAGCTCGGATAGCTCTTTCTAACCCCACCCGCTTAAATCTGCCCCCCCCTCGGATCCCTTGAGGGGGACGGGGATATTCAGCCTTTGCAGAAGCCTCCTGCAGGAGTCCGGGTGGGTGGATGGGTGGAGAGCACGTCTCCCACCTCCAGCCGGCCCCCCAATCTGCTGGAGAAAGTTCCCTCTCCGGAGCCAGGAGTTAAGTTGGGACGAAGGGGAGGGGGCAACCAGAAAGGGCGAGTAGCATTGGGGATGTTACCTAGTTGGGTAATGCAAAGTTGCTTTTGCAAAAAGGCAACCGGATTCCGTTTTCTCCTTGAAGGCGTTTCACTCCTCATCCAAGAAGCTTCTTCAGTTCTGACTGAATGGTGGAGGATGGAAGGATTTATATTCCTTGCAGCCATCTGGTCGTTGGTCATTAGAAGGCTGAAGGTCGGTGGTTAGCGCTCTGAGAGTCATTTGAAGACAGAATAACAGGGCTGGAAGGGACTTTAGAGGTCTTCTAGTCCAGCCTCCTGCTCAGGCAGGAAACCCTATACCATTTCAGGCAAATGGTTCTCCAGTCTCTTCTTGAAAACCTCCAGTGATGGAGCCCCCACAACTTCTGAAGGGAAGCCGTTCCCCTGGTTGATTGCTCTGTTAGGAAACTTCTCCTTAGTTCTAGGTTGGAAGCATCTGTCAATCTTTCCACTCCTCACCATTCAGTCAGAACCGAAGAAGCTTCTTGGATGAGAAGTGGAACGTCTTCAAGGAAACAACAACAAAAAAACTCCAGTTGCTTTTTGAAAAGCACCCTCAGGACAATCATGACCTGGATGACTGAGAATCTCCATCCACATCTGGTTAATTAAGGTCATGAAACGTTTGCAAGAAAACAGGCAAGCACAGAGAGCATCAAGGAACCCATAGTCCTTCTCTGCCTCTTCCTCCTCCTCCTCCTCTCCCTGCAAACCCTCCTCCCTTCTAGCACTGACGATGTTATCTGGTTTGGGTGATGAAAAGTCTGCAGGAAAACCAGCGGGCTCAGAGAGCAGCCAGGGTCGCTCACTGACATTTCACCTGGGTTAAAAAATGTAATAAAATAGGAACGCTACCAAGATCTACATTCCGATGTCAAGGTCTCTGGGCCATCTGACCGTCGGAGCGCAGCGCCGTTTAGGTGAAAGAAATCCGATCCTGGACCGGTCCAGGGACCCCCGCAGCCCCACCGAGGAGAGGGCGCTAGAGACCCTGTTTATTCAGTGAATTCTGCCGGGGGGGGGGGGGGCTGCGAATCCTATTCAGCATCCAGAGACGCTAAGAAACGAGCCTCGTTTTCACCCATTTCATCACCCGGCGGCCTCAAGGCCATCTGTCAAGGCAGCGCCGACCGATCCCTGCGCTGAACAGGGCGGGGGGCGGTGTCCAGGCCCTCGAGGACCCCCCCCCTCACCCGCCCCCGAGACGCTGCGCGAGAAGTCTGGCTCGGCAGTCCCAGGGCCCGGGAGTCTGTAAATCTTCCCCCGTCAGAATCAATGAGCTGAATTAACGGCCGGTGCCATCATTTTAGCTTCAAAGAGCCATTGCTCAATCCAGAGGGGGAGCCGAGGGGGCCCACTCCCCTGCCGGAGAAGGCCAAGGGCGAGGCACACACAGACGCCCAACCGAAGGGGTCCCGCTTTGGTGCGGGGGAGGGAGAGGTCCCGGAGAAGGACCCCTCCTGGTGGCGCAAGGGGTGGGGAGGCGATTCCAGGGGAAGGGCGAGCAGGGACAGAAAATGGGGGCGCCCCCTCCAGGGAGAAAAGGTGGGAGGGGGCCGGGGGGGTGCTTCCAGGAAGGACGGTGGGGAGCGGTCTCTCTTAAAAAGCGCAAACAGCCTTTTCTCCTTTCCTGCCCAGCCCCCCTGCCGGCTAGAAGCGGCTGAGAATTTGGGGCGCAGAAGCTCCAGACCCCCCCTTTCCTTTCCCGTTCCCCGCCCCCTCCCTCCCTCGTTCTCCCCCCCAAACCCTCCCCCCCTTGGACGCAGCCTGGCGCCCCACGTTGCCCGAGAGACAGGCGTCTTGATTTAAAGCCTTCTCCCAAAAAAAGTCATTATCGGGGGAAAAAATCCAAACAAACTCACGCTTATTTTCGTGGCGTCTTTCCCGATTTCTTCCTGCGGAGATGCTTTTAGCTGTCGGAAGGGAGGAAGAGGGGAGAGAAGAGGAGAGAAGCCATTAGTTCAGCTTGGAGAAAGGCGGCCTGGGGGCGCATTGGGCGGGGGGGGGGGAGCCCATCAAACCTCTTGGCACTTTGGCCTTTAAGGCGCGCTTCAGAGGCAAAGCTGGAGGGGGAGGGAGGGAGAGCGGAGGTTAAGGGGAGGGGGAGAGAGGGGCGCCCAGCCCTGCAAGCTGAGTGGGGCTGGGAGGAGGAGGAGGGGGTGGGGGGGATGAAGCCCAGATCTCCCAGCCATTTTTGCAATGTTTCCAGGGCTCAACTCGCTCTAAGGGTGGCCTCCCCGGAGTGATGAATATCAGAATAACCGAGTTGGAAAGGGACGTTGGGGGGCTTCTAGTCCAACAAAGAAAGAGCCTTGGTGGTGCAGCAGACTAAAGTGCTGTTAAAGTAGCACTTAGCTGCCAGCTGCCTGAAATTACTGCGAGTTCGAATCTCACCAGGCTCAAGGTTTCCATCCTTCCGAGGTAGGTAAAATGAGGACCCGGTTTGTGGGGGCAATAAGCTGACTTTGTATAAAAAAGAACACCGCTTTGGGGGGGGGGCAAAGCCCTACTAAGCAGGTATATACAAAAGTATGAAGGCTATTGCTTAAAAGCATTGTAAGCCACCCTGAGTCTCCGCAGAAGGGTGGCATATAAATCGAACCAACCAACCAACCAATCAATCAATCAACAAACAAACAAACCCCCCCAGGATCTTTGCAACCCCCGCAGGAAGGAAAGTGGACGAGGGTGAAAGCTGGCTGGGTTGACTTGGGAATCTTGACTTGGCCCGGCTTAATTTTTCTGCCCAGGGAGCAAAGAGCCGCATTGGGTGCTGGGTCCAATTGAAGGTGTCGGTTGTGCCCTATCAAACCCCAACTGGCCTGGGGGCCATTCTACCTGCCAATTGCCCTTGTCCCAATACATCAGCCCCCCCACCCCCACCCCGGTCAGCCAACAAAGGTATGCTGCAGACGCCATCAGGCAGAACATAGAATAATAGGCTTAGAAAGGACCTTGGAGGTCTTCTAGTCCAACCCCCTACTCAAGCAGGGAATCCTCTACCATTTCAGAATCACAGAGTTGGAAGGGACCTTGTAGGTCATCTACTCCAACCCCCCCCCCCAAGCAGGAGACCCTACACCATTTCTGACAGATGGCTATCCAGTCTCTTCTTAAAATCCTCCAGTGATGGGGCTCCCATAACTTCTGGTGCCAGGCAGGTCATTCCACTTATTCTATCAGGAAATCTCTCCTTAGTTCCAGGTTGCTTCTCTTCTTGATTAGTTTCTACCTGTTGCTTGTCTTGCCTTCTGGTGCTTTGAAAAATACATTGCCCCCCCCCATCCCCTTGTGACAAAGTCAGAAAGGTTTGGGGACCAGAGGTTCAGCTGCTTTTAATGTTGTAAGCCACCCAGAATCTCCCCACAGCGAGACAGATGGCAAACAAACGTAATAAATAAAACCATTAAGAGTAGCGCCCATTTCTCTCTCTCTCCTCTTTGCCAAGACTGGCAATGCCAGGCTGCTCTGGTCATTCCCATCATTCCTTCTTCCTCTCCCTCCATCACACAAGAAAGTGAAGGACGGAGAGGGAGAACTTGGTCGCTGGCATTTGTTCTCCGAGCTTGCTGTTCAGTTTCCAAACGTTTTTGTCACCAGGCTAGGTAACATCACGAGCTGAACTACAGTTGAAGGGTCTTGTTTTCAGTTCTCTTCTGCTTTTATAGGTCTGGTGTAGTCAATTGGTCACATAACCGAGTGGTCACACCATGTGAGGGTCATCTGGTAGTGAGGTCCCTTTGGTTGGAGGTCATGTGAGTTGGCTGGGGCTCATCACCTTCGTTGGTTGATCGCTCAATTGATCCGTCTTCTTATAGACTTGTAGGCTGGTTGCAGATCAATATGTTTATTGATTGACCCATTCATTGACTACCAGGCTTTGATGAATTCACGTGTGTGGTGTGTAGTGGCGTGACTAATAATTTTTCTTCGGTCCCAGTCGAACTGGCCTTGTTTCGGGTCGATGCGAGCTGAGATCAGGGATTTCAGGAAGAATCTTCCCATAATCCTAGAGTCACGTTTAATGATTGGGCTTTATAAGCCACGAACATGGGATCGTCTGAAATTATTTCTAAATTTTGGGCAGGGTTAAATCTGTCATTTGCAAGACTGGTTATTCTCAATGTACGACCGAAAAACACGAGTCCGCCCTTTGCAAGGAGCTTCTGCAAAGGGGCACCTGGTGCGTGAGGCCAGCCCTTCTCCTGCCCTCACCCACTTGGGGGTGCAGCTGCACGACGGCCAAATGAACGGAGCAAAACAACCTCAGCTTCTCCAAAAGGTTTTTGTAACAGGTGGAGGAGTGTGGGGTCCTTGGTGCTCTCTGATCTTAGTGATTTTCTTGCAGATGTTTCATGACTCAACTAGGGAACATCATCAGTGCTAGAAGGGAGGGGGGTCTGTGGAGAGGAGGAGGAGGAGAAAAAAGAGGGGGGGTGTCTGAAAATACCAAGGCCTCAGAGGAGGGAAGGGAGGCATCAAACAAGGCAGGAGGACCTCTGCTGAGTCCATCAAAATGAGTGGTGCAGCTCTTGGGGAGGCAGGAAGAAAAATGACTCAGGCAATTCTCCCAGAGCCTGACATCGATTTGGGGGTTCTCAGATGCTCTGCATCCAGCATCTGACCACCTTTGGTTCATTCCGAAGTAGAGCTTGCTTTCAGCTCTTGGTTAAAGCAGAGTTTGTCCTCCTTGGACCCCTGGAAGATGGGTGGACTTCATCTCCCAGAATTCCATACCCACCCAGCTTGGCTGGCTGGGGAATTCTGGGAGTTGAAGTCCATCCATCATCGATTGGCCAAGGGCTGAGCAACCTGATCTGAAGAGGCAAAAAAGAGTCTCTTGAGCCTCCTGAAAGGTTCAGGAAAGGATGCTGGCTGCCGTTTTCATGCTTCAGGGTGGCACCATCCAAAACGTGTCCTAGGAAGAGTGCACGGAAGAGTGACCACCTTCAGGGCCAGAAGAAGCCAGTGCTCCTGGGGGGCCCATGAACTTTGAGACCTTCTCCTGGTTCTGAGAAGAAGAAGGAGAAAAACTGGCAGATGAGAGACTCATAGAAACGATCCATCTTTCATCTTTATGGAGCCAGACAGGCTGAGCCAGCCATGATCAGGCCGGACTAAAAACCTGAAAATTTATTCCTCAGGACTCGCCTGGCTGAATCGACCTCTTGTGAGGCTCAGTCGGGAAAGGTTCTTCCCTGGGCAGGGAATGGATGATGGGCCCTGATTAGGCAGAACAAGAAGCAACAGATGGATATTTATCAAGGAGAGAAGCAACCTAGAAATAAGGAGAAATTTCCTGCCAGTGTGAACAATTAATCAGTGGAACAGCTTCCCTCCGGAGGTTGTAAGTGCTCCATCACTGGAGGTTTTAAAGAAGAGATTGGACAACCATTTGTCTGGAATAGTGTAGCGTCTCCTGCTTGAACAGGGGGTTGGACTAGAAGACCTCCAAGGTATCTTCCAACTCTGTTACTCTGATATTCTTTATTATGGTACCTACGAGACCACCTTCTGCAACCAATAACCTCCCACCAACCAGTACGCTCCCACAGAGTGGGCCTCCTCAGGGTGCTGTCAGTAAAGCAATGTCAGCTAGTGGTTCCCAGGAGGAGAGCCTTCTCTGTGGGGGCACCTGCCCTATGGAACAGGATACCCCCAGGGATACGAACGATCCCAGATCTCCGTATTTTCCATCGTGCCCTGAAAACCTTTCTATTTCACCAAGCCAGACTGGCATACATTTTCAGATTATCCAAATTCTACGCTGAAGATCTTAACTGGTTTAATTATTTTAAATTATTTTTATTTCACATTATATGTATGTTATTCTGACTGTTCACCGCCCTGAGTCCTTCGGGAGAAGGGCAGTATAAAAATTAAATAAATAAAATAAATAAATAAATATGGTATTCTGTTGTTCTGATTAGGCATCGTAAGAGGAGAGCTGTGTTAGTCGAAAGATCAGGTCCAAAGATCAGAGGGAGTCAAAAAATACTAATCTAGGCCAAAGTTTTTCAATCTTAGCAACCTGAAGGAGCTCTGGTAGCTCAGCAGACTAAGGCACTGTGATTAACATCCAGCTGCCTCCAATTACTGCAAGTTCAAATCCCACCAGGCTCAAGGTTGACTCAGCCTTCCATCCTTTCTAAGGTAGGTGAAATGAGGACCCAGATTGTGGGGGCAATAAGCTGACTTTGTATAAATATACAAAAGTATGAAGGCTATTGCTTAACGCCTTGTAAGCCGCCCTGAGTCTCTGGAGAAGGGCGGCATATAAATCAAATTTTAAAAAAAAGAAAAAAAAAAGTTGGGTGGACTTCAACTCCCAGAATTGAAGTCTACCTATCTTCAAGTTGCCAAGTTTGAAAGACATTTGTTGGAAGACTTTCCTGCTGTCGCCTTGGTCCATTGCAAAAGGACAGTCCCCCGGCTTTAGAAACGATAAGGGTGATAAACGGGGGAATATAAAAGAGCACGGATCAATCAGGAAGCATCTAATGATGGGTTCACTTGATTTTGGACCTCGGTTTGCAAGTGTCTGGTATCTTTCTCCAGTTTTGTGGCCTCCCTGCAGGTGGGGTGTCCCTGCGGGCTCTGGGCCAACGTGGGCTCTGCCTTTTAAATATGGAAGACCAGACCACCTGGCTGTGATGGGTGCCCTCCGTAAGGTGGACGAAAGACCCTAACCCAGGGGTCCCAAACTTGGCAACTTTAAGACTTGTGGACTTCAACTCCTAGAATTCTCCAGCCAGCTATGCTGGCTGGAGAATTCTAGGAGTTGAAGTCCACAAGTCTTAAAGTTGCCAAGTTTGAAGACCTCTACCCCTAACCCTTTCAGACTTGTCTTGCAAGGCTGATAATCAGCTTTCTTCCCAAATGACCTGGCAGGAAACATGACCTAATGAACTCTTTCTACTCCTTTAGCAGAAGTCTGGAACTACAAATCTCTCACCATCTCCTTATACAGGTAGTCCTCAACTTGCAACAGTTCATTTAGTGGCCATTCAAAGCTACAGCGGCACTTGTGATCCCCTTTTGCGACCTATTGACAAGGAAAGTGAGTGGGAAGCCGACTTAACAAGTGCAGCGACTCTCTTACCGACGGTGGCAAGGGAGGCTGTAAGATGGAGCAAAACTCATTTCACAAAGGTCTCGCTTAGCAGCATAAATATTGGGCTCAATCGTGGTCGTACGTTGAGGACTGCCTGTGCAGGCTGAGAAACGAGGGAGGCTGCCTTCCGAGTCTCCTTTTGCAACCCGTTATTTATTTATAACATTTATTGGTTGTTCGTCTTCACTCTGGGAGGCTTACAGTCATAAAAATATCTATGCATGTACAGCACTAGTGGGTTTCAAAAAAATTTTACTACCGGTTCTGTGGGTGTGGCTCGGTGGGCGTGGCAGGGGAAGGATACTGCAAAATCCCCATTTCTTCCTGATCAGCTTGGACTCGGGAGGCAGAGAATAGATGGGGACGGGGCCAGTCAGAATTTTTACTACCGGTTCTCCGAACTACTCAAAAGTTCCGCTACCAGTTCGCCAGAACTGGTCAGAACCTGCTGAACCCCACCTCTGATGTACAGTTAAAATTAAAATTATAATTAAAATCAGCATTAAAACACGAAGACCCATGGGTGGGCAGGGGCAGAATGGGGGGAGGTGGGACCCGTTGTCCCTCGATCAATCCCTTCCGATGGGCTGTCCCTCCCTCCCTCCCCCCCACTGGGGGTCCCAACCAAACTGGCAGAGCCGGATCTTGAGGGTGCAGCTACACGTAGGGAGAGGCAGTCGGGGGCAGCTGTACCTGGTTGGAGTCCCAGTTCTCCTTCTCCGTCCAGTCCTTATGGGTGCGCACGTACCACCACTGGATCTCCAGCGAGTAGGAAGGGGAGCTGCTGCCGCGGAAGGAACAGGCCATCTCCACGTCCTCACCAGCCCGGGCGGTCATGTCGTGGGGGGTCTCGGTGAAAAAGGCTGCCAAGGGAAACCAAGATGCTCGTTAGGGGGCAATTGGAGGCGGGATGACTCAATCGATCGATCAATCAGAATAGAGCTGGAAGGGACCTTGGAGGTCTTCTAGTCCAACCCCCTGCTCAAGCAGGAGGCCCTATACCTTTTGCGTGCCAAAAGCATGGGTTGCGCTGGGAGGGGGGTGTCGCGCGCACACGTGCTCACACCCATAATTCAATGTGCCCCACCCCACACGCATGTGCACGCAACCGCCCGTGCTATCCCCACTTTTGGCACGTGATGGCACAGTGGACCCGTTAGGCCCATTTTTCGCTCTCCCCAGGCTCCAGAGGCTTTCTAGGAGCCTGTAGAGAGGGAAAGCGGCCTTCCCACCACTACCCCCGGAGGCCCTGTTTCCTAACTTCCGGTGGGCCCGGAAGGCCCGAAAATCAGCTGGCTGGTGTGTGCGTGCACCCTGGAGCTGAGCTGAGGCAACACTCATGTGCCCACTACCATTTCAGATAATTGGCTGCCTAGTTTTTTCTTCAAAACCTCCAGTGATGGAGCGCCCACGATTTCTGGAGGCCAGCTGTTCCACTGGTTAATTGTCCTCACTCTTAGGAAGTTTCTCCTTAGTTCCTGGTTGCTTCTCTCCTTGAATAGTTTCCACCCGTTGTTTTCTTGTCCTGCCTTCAGGGGCTTTGGAGAATAATTTGAACCCCCCTCTTCTTTGTGGCAGCCCCTCAAATACTGCTATCATGTCCCCCTTACTCCTTCTTTTCTCTAGACTGGCCAAACTCAAATCCTGCAGCCGTCCTTCATACGTTTTAGTCTCCAGGCCTTTGATCCTCTTAGTTGCTCTTCTCTGCACTTTTTCCAAAGTCTCAACATCTATTTTGTAATGTGGTGACCAAAACTGGATGCAGGATTCCAGGTGTGGCCTCACTAAGGAGAATCTGGTGCGACTTTAGAGCACCCCAGCAGCCAGGGCTGAAGGGCGGGTCAAGGAACACCCCCCCCCCCAAATCCTTATCTTCCTGAAATCATAAGCTGGGAGTAAGGCCTGGAGGGCTCCCTTTGGGGTGTTTCCCTCTCCCCCTTTTTTCATTCCTCAAACCATTAAAAAAAAATACCCCAGAGCTGTCAATCACTTCTCAGCCCTTCAGCTAATTAGCCATCTTCTTTCAAATGATTAATCAATTAGCCAATTAAAATAAATACTACAGTAGCTCGATGTAGGTGTTATCTGGAGAATATACAATTAAGATGGCAATTGCTCTTGACTAAATAACACCGACAAGCCAGCATTGTTGGGGAAATCATTTCGTCGGGCAGGGATTGTCAGAAATTAGTCCCGCAATCCCATCGGCGTGCCTGGCTCTGCCGGCCGGCGAACGGCCTCAGCTCTGTCCTGAAGAGGCTCAAGAACAGACTGGGAAGAAACGAAATAAAAATGGCTTTGCTACTACCACCAACTCCTAAAGACAACCAGTGTTCGCACAATGAGTATGGGAGAAGAGCAGGCAGAGACAGGGAGTGGAGTTAAGCAAGTCATTAGCCCGGAGTCCTTGCATTCCCACAAACGGTCTTACTCTAATTCCTCTTGAATTTTGTTGACTTTTATTTAGCGCCAATTATTGCTGACCGTTAGTCAACTAGATTCTTGTTTATAGGCGAGAGCAATAAATCAGCTTAACTGGAAACTCAGTGCGCGGCCCAATTTTCCTGCCTGAGAATGAGTTAACGGAGCTAAATTCGCCCAACCCACTCAGTCTGGTTAATGCTCGTCTTTCATGACTCCGGAGTGGTGCAAACTCGGCTCCTTTGGTTAATTTCGGAGCGGGTGATGTTGGCTTGGCTCCAGGAAGTGCTGCCACCGACGAACACGGGTTGAAAGAGGTTGTCTGAAGGCAGCCACGTAATTGGGGGAGGGGGAGGCATTTAGGAATTACTCGTGTAGAAACAGGGCAGGGTACTGATTATATACAGTAATTGTGGTCGTCATTCTGCCCTTTTGTCGATTTTTCACACACAAACAAACACACACCCCTCAATGGATGCTTGTGCTTCAGGCCATCCAAACCGACCCCCTGCCCTGTTAATGCAATGGAATACTTACAACTAAGTCCTCCACCTACAACCATTCCTTTTAGTGACCGTTCAAAGTTACAACAGCACTGAGAAAAGCGAGTTATGACCGTTTTTCAAACTTATGACCGTTGCAGCCTCCCCGTGGTCATGTGACCCAAATTCAGAGGCTGGGCAATTGACTCATATTTATGATGGACGCAGTATCCTCCGGGGGGGGGGGTGTCACACAATCCCCTTTGGAGACCTTCTGACGAGCAAAGTCAACGGGGAAGCCAGATTCACTTAACAACCGTGTGACTGACTTAGCTTTGTGACTCACTTAAGAACGGTGGCAAGCAAAATTCAGTGCACAACTGTCTCGTTCAGAAACGGAAATGCTAGAATCTATTGTGGTTGTAAGTCGAGGACTACCTGTATTTGTCTGTCTGTTCATTTGTCTGAAGTGGTGTAAGGTTTCCTGCTTCAACAGGGGGTTGGACTGGAAGACCTCCAAGGTCCCTTCCAGCTTCTATTCTATTCTATTCTATTCCATATTCTACTCTACTCTACTCTACTCTACTCTACTCTACTCTACTCTACTCTATTCCTATTCCTATTCCTATTCTATTCTATTCTATTCTATTCCATATTCTATTCTACTCTACTCTACTCTACTCTACTCTACTCTACTCTACTCCTATTCCAATTCCAATTCCAATTCCTATTCTATTCCATTCCATTCTCCAGGAGGGATAGATTCTGAGTCTATGACTAGCTAATTTTGGTTCTTGGAATGTTAACATGGCTTTCATGTTTTCTTTTTATTCAGTTTCTAGAGAGTCAGTGATGCGCTTATGCAGCCCCAAACCTGCTCCCTGCACTCAGCCCTCCAAATCCTAAGGGCATCTCCATGCCCGAACAGTGTGTGGCATCTTCAGCCCTGGCAGAGGGGTGGCATTTTCCCACAGGACTTTTTGGATGCCCACAGCAACAGAATAAGAGAGTTGGAAGGGACCCTAGAGGTCTTCTAGTCCAACCCTCTGCTTGAGCAGGGAAACTCAAACCAGGGGTGTCCAACCTCAGAACTTAGAACCCATGCTGGCTGAGGAATTCTGGGACTTGAAGTCCATGAGTCTTAAAGTTTTCAAGGCTGGGCACCCTTATGCTATTCTATTCCAGACAAATGGCTGTCCAAACTCTTCTTAAAACCCTCCAGTGATGGAGCTCCCACGACTTCTGGAGACCGGCTGTTCCACTGGTTAATTGTTTTCACTATCAGGAAATTTCTCCTTATTTCTAGGTCTTTTTGATTGGTTTCCATCCGTTGCTTCTTGTCCGGCCTTCAGGGTCTTTGGAAAATAGGCAGACCCCACTTCTTTGAGGCAGATCCTTAGATATTGGACTGGAGGTAAGCCATCCCACCAATTGATTGATTGATTAACAGAATACCAGAGTTGGAAGGGACCCTGGAGGTCTTCTAGTCCAACCCCCTGCCCAAAGGAGGAGACCCTACATCATTTCAGACAAGTGGCCGTCCAGCCTCTTCTTAAAAGCCTCCAGGGATGGAGCACCCACAACGTCTGGAGAGGAGACTGGTTAATTGTTCTCACTGTCAGGAAATTATTTCTTAATTCTCGGTTGGCCCAGACTTAAGAACCACGACAAAGCCAGGGGCATCGTTTGCACAACCCAGCCAAGTGCCACCAGTTTTATCCAAGCATCCCGTCTCCCTGGTGACCCACATCCGTCATCCTGGGGGCGGGAGGGTGGGGGGGAAGGCCGGGGTCCCGCTAGCTGGACCCAGGAGTTGCAGCCTCCCCCGAGTCTCTTGATCAGTCCAAGTAGCGAATTAGCATCAAGCTTGGCAGAAAAGCTAATACCCTTAATATGTCTTTGTCCCCTGGAGCCGGAGAAATCTCAGACAGTTATCGCTTTCCTTTAATCCATCTTAACAGGGCGCAGTGGAAAATACAGCGCGAGGGGCTTAATGAGGCTGCCCCCGTCTCCTGGCTGGGTTTACAAGATAATTTCTCTCTCTCTCTCTCTCTGTAGAAATCTTTTGCCTGGAAATCCATGCAAGTCCCTGACCGATGGGGAACACACACACACACACATACACGAAGCTCTTCCAGGGTCTGGGGCTGCAGGAGCAGAAGAGAATGACAGAGGTGGAAGGGACCTTGGAGGTCTTCTAGTCCAACCCCCTGCTCAAGCAGGCGACCGGTTTCAGACAAGTGGCTGTCCAATCTCTTCTTAAAAACCTCCAGTGATGGAGCACCCACAACTTTTCTGGTGGCAAGCAGTTCCACTGGTTAATTGTCCTCACTGTTAGGCAGTTAATTCCAGGTTGCTTCTCTCCTTGATGAGTTTCCAGCCATTGCTTCTTGTCTTGCCTTCTGGTGCTTTGGAGAATAGCTTGACCCCTTCTTTGTAGCAGCCCCTCAAATACTGAAGCACTGATATCATATCACCCCCAGTCCTTCTTTTCTGGGCCAAACCCAAATCCTGCAACCGTTCTTCGTATGTTTTAGCTTCCAGGCCTTTGATCATCCTAGTTGCTTTTCTTTGCACTTTTTCCAAAGGCTCAACGTCTTTTTTGCAACGTGGTGACCGAAACGGGATGCCGGATTCCAGGTGTGGTGTTATGAAGCGGTGTTACTTCATGCTGTTTTGATTTTATGCCTCTGATTATACAACCAAGGACTGTATTTGCCTTTTTGGCTGCTGTAAAAGTAGATCTTTTCCCCCCCCACCAACCCCCACCTTTGCAGCCCAAGAAACTAGGGATGTGTTCTGCCCCAGCTACAGACCCGCAAAGAACACAGCACACACAAAGTCTGTACAAAACTTAAATTTACTAAAATAACTCAGTCTTTTCCAAACGAAGGCTGTTAATAAACTTTCTTAACAGCCTACAAGAAACCAAAGATAAAGTAATCACAATCTTTACTAAGGTTGGCAGAAAGCCCAGAAGCAATTTGCAGAGAATCCAGACGCAAAGGAGAATGAACTAAAGTTGTTCCCTACAAATTGCTTCAGTCAGCGTTCCTCCTTAAATAGGCTATAAGGGAGTGGCCAATTAGCCCCAAGCCTTACTCTCGAGGAGACCTCCTCCTGAGGAGCCACCCCTTGCGTTTTGGCAGCTCTGCACGCCCGTGCATCGAGAAGAGGCTCCTCCTCTTCCTCCTCTTCACTTAAAGGAGCTTCTGAAGGTTCTGAAGGCCCTGGCTGAATCCCCACCTCTGGCACCACATCTTCTCCAGCCTCCTCACTATCTGACTCAAGTTCCAGTTGCATAGCTGCTGGCTCAGCACCACACCAGGCTCCTCGCTGTTGGAATCAGCTACAATCCGCACAGGCCGCTGACGGGCCACAACAGGATGGTCCCTCCCTCCTGAGATATTTGCCAGGACCTCATTCCTGCTGTGGACTCAGCTGCCTAGTCTGTGTCTTTTCCTTCTCTCTCCCCCAAACCTCCTTCCCAGCGAGGGGGCTGCCCCAGACCGGACCCCCCCCCAAGGAGGTTTTCTCCTATAGGGGAAGTGTTCCTCCGTCCAGCAGAGTGGAGCCAAGCACCCAACCTCTCCCTCTACCCTGAGGTTGAACAGCTTCTGGGGTGCCCCTAAGAAGGGGTTGAAGGAGGCAAGATGGCGGGCACAATTGAAGTCTGACCAGTGGTGAAATCCAATTTTTTTTACAACCGGTTCTGTGGGCATGGCTTGGTGGGCGTGATGTGGCTTGGTAGGTGTGGCTTGGTGGGCATGGCATGGGAAGGATACTGCAAAATCTCCATTCCCACTCCACTCCTGGGGCCAGCAGGAGGTGGCATTTGCCGGTTCTATGAACTACTCAAAATTTCCGCTACCAGTTCTGCAGAACCTGTCAGAACCTGTTGGATTTCACCCCTGAGTCTGACCCTTTTTAAGTGCCTTGCATGTGTTGTGGGTTTTGTCTTGCATAGAACACACACACACACACACACACACACACACACACACACACAAGGGCAGGGCTTGGATTACAGGATTGTGCCCGCCATTGTGACTTTTTTTTTGAACTGCCCTCCCTGTGGACACCCCCAAACAGATTGCAACCAGCTGAAAGGGTTGGGCTAGGTAGGTTTCCCCATTAATTGGGGTCCCTGTCTGGTCTTTTAAAGGCGATTTAAACCAGAGGAGACCCCTCCCCACCTCCTCCCAGCTACAGACCTGGCCTCAAGAGGGATGGAAGCAGGACAAGCACCCCAACATCCCCAGCCTGGACAGAGTGGTCATTGACTAAGAGTCCTGCTGGCTGGGAATTCTGGGTAGTGTAGTTCCAACACAGCTGTGTGTTTTATTTCTTCAGCTGTGGGCTCTTGACACGAAAAGGCATGGATGTGTTCAAGAGAGACAGAAGGCCCCATCTGTCTGTCTCTATCTTGGGGAGGGGTCTTCTTCTCCAAGCCCCCCACCCATCCACCCAACACACAAGGTTCTCTCTACAGCACACCCCTCCCTTCCTCAGGCACAGCTGCTCAGGAGAAGCTGTTTTAATTATCCTGTTTAAGGAGCCCGCTTGCCTTGCCCCCCCCCCCCACTGCAGCATGGGCCTGAAGGACTCCGGAGACAATTAAGACCCCAGAAAACCCGTTCCCCTCCCCCACCATCTTTCCCCCACCAACTTTAATTGGGGAGCCATGATCTTAATTAACCTCTGAGCTTATCTTTGCAAAAAGCCACAATGCCGAGGAACACAGATGCTTCTCTAGATATGTGAGGTGGGGGTGGGGGTGGGGGAAGCTCTTTCTCCTGAAAAGAGTGGCCCCCTCTCTTGGAAGAGCTGCAGCAGAGGGGGGGGGTCTGGACAAGGATGCATTCAGCGCCATGCCAGATTTTTCTGCAATAGCCCTGAACATGCAAGGAGGGCCATCTCAGCATAGCAGAGACACCCCCGCCCCCAAGTGGGGAGAGCAGACCTTGGCATCCCCACACCTGCAAGCCAATGTGGCGCAGTGGTTAGAGTGCAGTACTGCAGCTACTTCAGCTGACTGCTAGTTCAGCAGATCAGCGGATCAAATCTCACCGGCTCAAGGTTGACTCAGCCTTCCATCCTTCCGAGGTGGGTAAAATGAGGACCCGGATTGTTGGGGGCAATATGCTATTTAGTATACTGTCTTTGGTGTAAGCTGCCCAGAGTCCTCGGAGAGTGGGTGGCATAGAAATATGACTAATAAAATAAATAAAATAAATGCTTCTCCCCCTGTGCCACCTCCAGAAAAAAAAAAGCCTAAAGCCTGTGGATGATAGCAAATAAGGCCAAAGGCTTGGGGTACCCCTCCCCTGCAGAAGATGGTAAGTGGGGAGTGGGTTTCAAGCCTGCCTGTTTGAAAACAGGGAGGGATTAAAGGTGTGTGTGTGTGTGTGTGTGTGTGTGTTTGTGTGTGTGTGTGCTTTGTGTTCATTATGTCCCCCCTCCCTTTAGGAAAAAAACATTTCTCTAGCACAGTGTTTCTCAACCTTTGGCAGCTTGAAGAGAAGTAGACTTCAACTCCCAGAATTCTCCAGTCAATCATGCCTGGGTCCCCCCCCCCTTTACTCCCTAGAGAGGAGAGATTGCAGAGGAAAGGATTACAAGAGAGTAAGCAGGCCACACTGGGGATGTGCATGAAAAGTGTGAGATTTAAAATTCCCAAATTTTATACCCACAACTCCAAGACAAGTCTGGTTAACAAAATCAAAGATTTATTGGAGAAAAACATGAAAATAAAAAAGAAAAGCGGTTGCAAGCGCGGCCTCTTAGACTCTTCCCAAATGGATTGAGTTCAAAGAGCACAAAAAGCAGTTTTCAAGCTATACATTTTATACACCTTCACAATGCACGCCACGCCTAAGGAGCCCTCCCAACTCCCCCTTATTCTCTTCAGTCATCCTTTAAATTGTTTTTCACTTTAAAAGGGTCTTCTTGACCATTTCTCTCCATCCCCGATGTTCCTGTCTCCTGATAGCTTTTTGCCCAAGGCTTAAGTTCCTGTTTCCTGAAGAGCTCTTAGCAAGTCATAATGCATTGCCTCCACTGATTACCATTTGTGGTCACTTTACATAGTCAGAAAACAGCAGGCAGATAGTCTCACACTTTACAATTTATAAAAGAATAACCTTTATTTATTTCCTTTAAAAGGAATGCGTTAGTGCCAGGGAATTCTGGGTGTTGGAAGTCCACCCCTTTTCAAGCTGCCAAAGATTGAGAAACACCGCTCTTAAATAAATATATATATTTATTTTTCCCTCAAAAGGGATGATGGGTGCTCTCAGCAAACAGGCAGGTACCACCCTTGGACACAGAGGAGAAGCAAAATGCATTGTCTTCGGGTTAGACTAGATAATCTTTGGGTGAACCTCCCAGCTCTGCAACCCTATGAGGCTGCTGAGAACAGGGGAGGAGACCCCATCTCTCTCTCTCTCTCTCTCTCTCTCTCTCTCTCTCTCTCTCTCTCTCATCTGTCTGATGGCCTCTTCTTTTTCTACTGACTTTTCTTTTTACACAATTTCTTCCCCCCCCTTTCACCCAACTGCCTAATTAAATTGTTGGCTTCTAATATTCCCACCTAGAGTCCCTTTTTTTTGCCTGCATTGGATTTTCTGCAAAAAAAAAAAAAGTGGAATTACCCTGGACATTCCGTTCGACACTTAACACAACACAATATTAATTAGCAGCATTTGCTGCTTCTTCAAAAAAAAAAAAAAAAACCAGGGATGTGAAAACAATAGGAAATTGGTGCTGAACATAATTGCAGCTGCCTTGGAGTAAAACAATATTTTTTTTACATCCTCACCGCGTAGTGAGAACACCTGCACCTCAACAGATTATGCTTTTTAAAATTCTATTTTTTTAAAAAAATTCCCTGCCTCCAGGCCCTTCGTCTCTTTCTTGATCTTACGCGTGGCGTGAATTTTCTAGCTGCAGGAATGTCTAAGGAGGGGAGGTCAAAAAAGTCAAAATGGCAGCTGCAATGAAACAATTGAAGCTCAGTTTTCGTTTATATGCTTTGCAACGGATAAAAGGTTAGAGTAGAGTTCTTCAAACTTGGCAGCTTTAAGACTGGGTTAGAGCTTCACTTGCTGCCTGTGGCCACCATCATTTTTAACCCCTTCCCCTCCCTATCGGAATATACATCATTGCAAAATCTAGAAACCCCCTCCCCAACTTGGATTAGGGGAAAAAAAAACAAAAACAACTCATGGCATAAACCAAAGCAAATGGGAGTTTAGAGGGTTCCATCTTTCAAATAGGAATTTGATTCTTTTCTGCTAGGAGAACCGTTTCCCATCAATTAGAATTTGATTCCTGATCAATAGGTACAAATTCAATTTAACACTGGATTCCCCCGTTGGCCCAGGCAGTGTCATTTTTCTCTGACATTAAAAATACGTATCGACTCCTCTCTCCCTCCGATCCATATTTTGCAACGGACTTGAAAAGTTTAGAAAGTACAAGCAACCATTTTTTGCCGGCTGTTCTGTCTCCTCTTTCCTCGTTCTTCAGCCTTCCTTCTTTTAAACTTAATAATGTGGGAAGAAAGAGGATTTTATGGAATCAGGGGTGTCATCCTGAATGGAAACCTGTTCCCGCTTAATGCATTTTGCAAAAAGGATTCAGCTCGGCTTCAAATATATTCAGTCATTTATTTTTTTTTTTAAAAAATTCTCATACGATGATTAGGGCTCATCAGTTCAAACCGTTAAGAACATCTGATTAAATGCAGATTATCTCAGAATAACAGAGTTGGAAGGGACCTTGGAGGTCTTCTAGTCCAACCCCCTGCCTAGGCAGGAAACCAGTGGTGGGATTCAAATAATTTAACAACTGGTTCTCTCCCTAATGACTGGCTGGGTGGCTGTGGCCATGGTGGGTGTGGCCAAGGGGTGTGACAGGCAACACTTGGCCTCCTGCACCCCCCTGGGAGCAAAAATAGGCTGCGGGGTGGGGGGCACTGCCCCCTCGTGCTCCGTTTTGGGTCTGATAGGCCTTCCTGCAGCATCCTGGGAGCAAAAATGGGAACTTCTAGAAGGGGAAGGGCAGGAAGGGGAGGGGCCAGTCAGCAATTTAACAACCGGTTCCGCCGAAGTGGTGCGGACCGGCTGAATCCCACCACTGCAGGAAACCCTACATGAGGAGGAACTCCTGCAATTCAGAATCAAGGAAATATCTTTAATAAAACATTTACATTAAGCCCAAAATGTTGGTTTGAGTCTTTTTTAAAAAAATAATATTTAAAAATGGGGAAACGATTCAAGATCTGAACAGACAGCACTTACAACCCTTCATTTATTGATCATTCAAAGGTACGACACCGAGAAAAGTGACATATGACCGTTTTTCACACTTATGGCGGTTGCAGCCTCCCCACGGTTACGTGATCAGAATTCAGACCCTTGGCTACTGACTCATATTTATGACGGTTGCAGTGTCCCGGGGTCATTGATCCCCTTTTGCGACCTTTGGACAAGCAAAGTTGATGGGGGAAGCTGGATTCACTCAATAACCGAACAACTGCAGTGAACAACTGCGGCGAGAAAAATCATAAAATGGGGGCAAAACTCACTTAACAAATGTCACATTTAACAACAGAAATTTTGGGCTCAAAATTATATGGTCTACCTGTGTATCACGCTGGTTCCTTTCAGCACATATTTTTTTAAAAATCCATTTCGGCCAATCTTTGTGAACTGACCACAAAAATGTTCTATTTTTGGCATTAACATGCTGCTAAAATTATACCGTATAAATCACCCCCTTCTCTAGCCGGGTTTTGTCGGCATTATGAGCAAATTGATACCCATTACCTTCCTCCCAATTAATCATTCCGTTTGTTAAAGAGAGTCAACAATCCTTCATAATGAATCCTCCAATTGGTTTATTGTCCGTATTTTCTACAGCTTATAAAACGATGTTCCACAAGAAATAGATTAGATTCATGATTAGGAAACCCTGAAATAATAAAACGGCATGTTCATTATTAGCTTTTTTTTGGTATTTAAACATCGCTCTGCCTGAAAAAATTAACATAACAGGAAACAGATTTGAAAAATCCTGCAAAGAGATGAGTCTGTCTGTCTGTCTGTTCCCTCTCTCTCTCTTTCTCCCTCTTTTTCTCTCCCTCTCTATCTTTTCTTTCTCACACACACCCTCACTCTCTCTCTTTCTTTTTCTGTTTCTCTCTTTCTCTCTCTTTCTCTCTCTCCCTCTCTATTTGTCTTTTTTTCTTTCTCACACATTCTCTTTCTCTTTCTCTTTCTCGCTCTCTTTCTTTTTCTGTTTCTCTCTGTTTCTCTTTCTCTTTCTTTATCTCCCTCTCTCTTTCTCTCTTTCCCTCTCTCTTTGTCTTTGTCTTTCTTTTTCTCACACATTCTCTCTCTCTTTCCTGTTTCTGTTTCTCTCTCTCTCTTTCTCCCACTCTCTTTTCCCCCTCCCTTTCTCTTTTTTCTTTCTCTCACTCTTTTTTCTCTTTCTCTGTTTCTCTCTGTTTCTCTTCTATTTTTCTCTTTCTCTCTCTTGCTGTGTGTGTGTTTGCCAAAGTAATGTGGCAGCATTGAATTTTGTTTTAGAAAACTCAGCTTTCCAATTAACTGAATGTGATATATGAATTCATACAAACTCTTCTGTAGTCTATTGTTTCTTCTATTTTATTTTTTAAAGTAACCTTGGGAAATACAGTATTTTAATTTTGTTTTATTTGCTTGGTTTTTGGGGAAAAAAAAGGAAGAACAAAGAGAAGCTCTTAACATGACCCTAGTCTTAGGGGAAACCAACACTGAAATCAACACTGAATGGAGAAATTATCAGATGTTTTACAAAGGACTTCCTCAACCTGGGCCACTGGAAGACGGGTGGACTTCAACTCCCAGAATTCCCCAGCCAGCAAAGCTAGCCAATAAAATAACAATAATAGAAAATTCTCATCAATCAAAGCTATCAATGATTTTTAAAAAATCAGTAGTTTTGATGCAAAGAAAAAATAAACCATATCATTATTCTACAAATGACTTCAGAAAGTCCAAAAATGCTTTTGATTAATGTTCACCCACGTCTTCCATTTCAGAGAATGTAGCTTCCATCTCCTTCCAATTTTTGATCCCTCAGAGTCAAACAAAGAGGCATCTGCCTAGCCTGGACTTCCCCAATCTGCTGTCCACCAGCATCTGCCTTTCCCAGAGTGCCTGGTCACCAAGGCCATGGTCTATCTTGGCTGAGGTGGCGTGGATGATGACATCCCATGATGTCATCAAATGTGTTGACTGTCAGATCTGTTGAGACAGTGAAACCTTCCAGATTGTCTTTGCTCCAGCCAGGTCACCATAGATGGTCACCTAGAGATGAGCTTGTAGAAACTCTACTGAGGTGGTATCAACAATACGAGCCTCAAAACACTGATGTCAGCCAGATCAGGAAACAAAGGATGACCAGAACTCTACTGATGCATCCAATAGATGTTATTGAGTTCTTGGAAGCCTGTTCTCCTTCCCTTCCTCTTGTGTCTTAGGATGGGGCCAATCTGGGTTTCTCCCACAGGTTTTCTTTGCTTCTTGGTCTTCAAGCATGTTGGCGTTCTTGTGGGACTCAAAACCATCGCTGCACAGTTTCCTCGAGGTCATCTCTCCAGCATTAGGCAAGATGAATACAGCCCAGGGAAGGCCAGCAGGAGTCAAGAGACAACCCATCACCATCCACGGAGAGAAGAACAGCTGAGGGCCACTTAAAAGAGCAGGTGTCAGAATCACAGAGTTGGAAGGGGCCTTGGAGGTCTTCTAGTCCAACCCTCTGCTCAGGCAGAAGACCCTATGACCATTTCAGACAACTGGCTGTCCAATCTCTTCTTGAAAGTCTCAAGTGATGAAGCTGCCACAACTTCTGAAGGCAACTTCTGTTCCACTGATTAATTGTTCTCCATGTCAGGAAATTTCTTCTCATTTCTAGGTTGCTTCTCTCCTTGGTCAGTTTCCATCCATTATTCCTTATCTGGCCTTCAGAGGCTATGGAAAATAGCTCGACCCCCTTCCTCCTCTCTGGGGCAGCCCCTCAAGTATTGGAAGATGCTCTCCTGTCTCCCCTGGTCCTTCTCTTCACTAGACTAGCCAGGCCCAGTTCCTGCAACTGTTCCTCATATGTTTTAGCCTCCAGTCAGGGGTGAAATTCAGCCGGTTCTATCCAGCTTGGGCAAACTGGTAGCGGCGGCTGCGGGAGGCTCTGCTCTATTTTTGTGATGATTTCCAGCCTCTGAGCATGTGCAGAAGGCTTTGCGCATGGGCGGATGATGGCGCACATTTGCAAACCAGTAGGGAAGGTAAGTGAATTTCACCCCTGCTCCAGTCCTCTAATCATCCTGGTTGCTCTTCTCTGCGCTCTTTCCAGAGTCTCAATATCCTTTTTACATTGTGGTGACCAAAAGGGCACGCAGGATTCCAAGTATGGTCTTACCACTCTACTGTCTCGATTGCCTTTTCTCTTTTTCCTCCTTCAATCGAGTCACTCCAGTCTGGAAGGTTACAGATTGGCTCCTTTGGAAGAGAGGTTCGCCCTCCCTCCTGCACCCGAGTAAGGTTGGAATTGATTGTTCACTTCCACAGGAAAAGCTTAAAAGTAATGTCCCTTTTGAAAATTCCATGTGTGTGCAGGGGGGGGGGGCAGGGGCGCTGTGCTGATCCATGTTAAGCCTGTGCAAATGCCATCGTTGTTGCAGGCCTCCAAAGACCCCCGCCTCATTCTGGAGTAAAGCAAGCACCGACTCTGTGTTTCTGTTTGTGTGTGTGTGTCCCAGTCTGCACACTCTGCATACAAGAATGGTACGTTTATCTCCCGCTCAGTCAACAAAGCAACAGAAACCTGTTTCTGAAACAGCACGAAATGGGCAGATTTCACGGGGCAGAAAGGAAGCCACTTTCCGCCCTCCCTCGCCAGCCTTTTAATGAAGCTAAAACCATTCTTAAAAAAACCCCGGTCATTTGGATTTTCCTGCCCCCGTGTGAAAGATATATTTTAACTTCCCGAGCATTTATCTTCTTCACCATCATCTGTTATTACTGTCCCTGCATGGTTATTATTCGTTCACCCCTCCTGCCTTTCTGCCAACGGAGAAGCTTCGGGCTGTGAAGAGTCCAGAGCGAAAATAGAATAAAATTGCATCGGTAGAAATCCAGCGGAATCCGGCTAGATTTTTGTCCTCGTTCAACGCAAAGGGCTGGGCTGGAGAATGGCAGCTTGCCTATTCTTTGTTGTTTTGCCCCAGGAAATTGGCAGGCAAAATTATCCTGCCTGAAAACCCCCTTGGCACCCTTGGCACCGTCCTACTGGAACAGGAAGACCCTCCAATTGAGTGGCATCTCTGTCCTGAAGGTCCGAGAGGAGCCTGTGGTTGCCCATTGGCCCTCACAGCCCCCCAGACACTGGGATAAGCTAGCCTGAGGTCACTGCAGGATCACAAAAGGGCTCGGGCTGACCTCCTGCCTCCACGTTTCTTGGAATATTATCTGATTGTTGCAAGAATAAGTGGCCAGAAAGGGGAGATTCCTGTATTACAGGCAGAACACAATAAAGTAATTAGCTTGAACTCTGCGCATGGTCGTTTGCTGCTAAGATCCTCCCCACAATCTGCATTCTGGCCTCCCAAAACACCACCTGCCTTAACCTCCTTCCCAGAGAACACCAGGTACCCCACAGTCCTCCTCCTCCCCTCCCCAAGACCCTCTCTTCTAGTATTGATGGTGTAACCTAGATAGGCCAGGAAAAAGCTGCAAGAAAACCACCAAGATCAGAGAGCACCAAGGACCCCACAGTCCTCCCCTTCCCCCTCCTTCTTTGCAACCCCCCTCTCTTCTAGCACTGATGGTGTTACCAACCGGTAGTTGGGTAATGAAATGTCTGCAAGAAAACAACCAAGCTCAGAGAGCACCAAGGACCCCACAGTCATCGTCGTCCTCCTCCTCCTGTCCACAAAACTCCCCTCCCTTCAGCCCTGATGATGTTCCCTAGTTGGCTCATGAAATGTCTGCAAGCTCAGAGAGCACCAAGGACCCCACAATTCTCCTCCTCCTTTTCCTTTTCCTCTTCTTCCTCTTCCTCCTGCTCCTCCTCCTCTCTTCCTCTTCCCCCTTCTCTTCCCCCTTCTGCTCTTCCTCCTCTTCCTCCTCCTCCTGCCTGTTCCTCCTCCTGCTCCTCCTCCTCACCCCGCTCCCTTCTAGCCCTGATGATGTTCCCTAGTAGGCTCATGAAATGTCTGCAAGAAAACAACCAAGCTCAGAGAACACCCAGGACCCCACAGTTCTCCTCCTTTTCCTCTTCCTCTTCCTCCTCCTCTCCTCCTCCCCCTTTTCTTCACCCTTCTGCTCTTCCTCCTCTTCCTCCTGCCTGTTCCTCCTCCTGCTCCCCTTCCTATTCCTCCTCCTCCTCCTCACCCTGCTCCCTTCCAGCCCTGGTGATGTTCCCTAGTAGGCTCATGAAATGTCTGCAAGAAAATATCCAGATTCAGAGAGCACCAAGGACCTCACAGCCTTTGGGCTCCCCTTTTCTCTTTCTCTCCCTCTTTGTGACCCCCATCAAAGAAAAATTGCAGCCCCCTCCCCTCTTTACGACAGGCCTGCGATCGACCTGCCAGGCAGGCAGGCCAGTGCTGCCAGGCAGGCAGGCCAGTGCTGAAGAAAGGCAGGCAGGCCAGTGCTGCGAGCATGTAAACCAGCAACTATAACTCCCAAGATGGGTTTTTCCCTTTGCAGGAAGGGCTGCCCGCCAGCTTCTCCACTACGCCAAAACCCTCCAACCCCCCCCCCCGAGAAAGCTTGGAGCCCACCTATTATTTCTCCTCCGCATCCCTTCCTTCCTTCCTTCCTTCCCCTCAGCTCCGGCCTCTGCCTGGAAAATGTTGCATTTCCCAGAGAAAAAACCAAGCTGCAACCTCTTTAAATATTAATTCGCCGCTTAACCTTTATTCAATATTTGCAAAAGCTGTGTAGATCATTCAATCACCGAGGCAGCCCTGGCGATGCAGGACCTGGCCTGGGCTTGTGGAGAATTGATTGCTGGCAAGGAGCGAAGGAACCGGCAGGGCTGGCTCTGCAAAGGGGAAGCTGCCCTCCGCAGCTTGGCTCTCTCCTCCTCCTCCTCTGGGTCTGCAGGCTGGGGAGGAGACCGTTCCAGAATAACAGAGTAACTAAGTTGGAAGGGCCTTCAGAGGTCTTCTAGTCCAACCTCTTGTTCAAGACTTCTAGTCCAACCCCCTGCTTTTGGCCATTTGTGGGTCTTTAGGCAACCCCCCCCCCAAAAAAAAAAGAGCTGGGCAATTTAAGTGGTTTCCCAGTTTCCGTGGAGTAGCCTTGCAGGTGAATGCAGGATCCTCCCTCCCTCCCTCCCTTCCTTCCTTCCATCCACCCATCCTGCCTTCTTGCCTTCTGTCCATCTGTTCCCTCCCTCCCTCCCTTCCCTCTTGCCTGTATCAATGATCCTAATTTGGTGGAATAATGAGGACTAGCACCACTGGCTCAAGCTTCCAGAGGACCCTAGAAAGCCGTTGTGAAAGAGAGTCAGCCTTCCCACCCGGACCTCCCTCTGCCAGCCCCCAGGGTTCTCTCTCACAGCATCTTAATGGCCTTCTGGGGAAGGGTCCTGCTTTGAAGCCCTCCCTCCCTCCCTCCCTCCCTCCCTCTGTCACACACCGAGAGAACCAGGATGGGAAAAAAATCTTCCTGGAACGAAAAGCGAAGAAATGAAAGTAGGCAGAGAGCACAGAAACCGCCTGCTGGGCCAGCTGCGGCTCTGCAAAAGAGCTGCAGATTCAGGGCAGCTCAGCCAACTGCAGCTATGGGCCAAGAAGCCAGAGAGAAAGAGGGAGAGAGAGAGAGAAAAGGGAGAGAGAGAAAGAGAGTGAGAGATATAAAGAGAAGGGAAGAGAGAGAGAAAGACAGAACGAGAAAGAGAGAGAGAGGAGACAGAGAAAGAGAGAGAAAGAAAGGGGGAAAGATAGAGAAAGACAGAGAGTGAGAGAAAGACAGAAAGAGAAAGAAAGACAGAAAGAAAAAGGGAGACAGAAAAAGAGAGAGAAAGAAAGGGGGAGAGAGAAAGACAGAGAAAGACAGAAAAAGAAAGAGAGAGAAAGACAGAAAGAAAGAAAAAAGGGAAAGAGAGAGAGAAAGAAAGAAAGGGGGAGAGAGAAAGACAGAAAGACAGAGAGCGAGAGAAAAAGAGAGAGAAAGAGAAAAAGAAAGCGAGAGAAAGACAGACAGACAGAAAGAAAGAAAAAGGGAGACAGAGAAAGAGCGAGGAAGAAAGGAAGAGCGAGAGACAGAGAAAGACAGAAAAAGGGAGAAAGAAAGACAGAAAGAGAGAAGAGAAAGGGAGAGAGAGAAAGAGACAGAGACACATAAAGAGAGAGACCCAAAGTCAGTGCAAGAGGAGAAAGAGGCAGCTTAGCCTCCGATGGCGTCTCCCCCTCAGGTGCCTGGGGTGGGGTGGGAGGGGGGGCTGCTGTCTTTGAACTCCCAGCTTCTGAGAAGCTCTGGCCCACCTGCCAAGTGGCAAAGACCACCTGTGGTGCCATCAGCCGAGGACCGAAGGCCATTTCCATCCACGGCCCTTCAGACCCCTCCCTTCCCCCCTCCCTGGAAATGCAGCCACCAGGCCCCCCAGCTGGGTAACCTATTTCTCCCCACAGACAGTCCCCCCCCTCGAGCCCTGCATTGGCGGATCCCTGCACCTGCAGCCAAATTTGCCTGCCGTGGAACCCGTGGCTCCCCCTCGCCCCCTCCCTCCTCCCCCTCGCTTCCTCTTCCCAAAAGAAGCACCATGAGGTCCGAGTGCAGAAAGAGTTTTTTTGGCATGGATTTTAATTCCATTTCCTGTAAGTCAGGTGCAAGGAGCCAGAAGGCACCACAGACTGATCAGAATTCCTTCTTTATTGCTGCTGGCCTGTTTACAAGAATCTCACCCGACTGGCTGCCTTCTCTTGGGGATTTCTCGTGGGGTTTTTTTTGGGTGGGTGGGTGGGTGGTGGTGGTCAGGTCTGCATTGCTTCTCTCTAAGCATGCCTGCCTCTTCACTCCCCTCCCCCTCCTCCAATTGTAGTGGGAGATTCCACCGCAAACCATTAGAAAACACAGCAACAACAAAATTGACTGGTGGAACAGAAGTTGCCTCCGGAAGTTGTGGGGGCTCCCTCACTGGGGGTTTTCAAGAAGGGACTGGACACTCACTTGTCTGAAATGGTCTTGGTTCTCCTGCCTGAGCAGGGGGCTGGATTAGAAGACCTCCAAGGTCCCTTCCAACTCCGTTATTCTGATTTAGGCAAGAAGTACTTTAAGGGGGGGAAACCTTTTTCACTTCTCAGTTTAAACAGTCTACAACAACAAAACTCCCTGAACACAGTGAAACGTTGCAGTTTCCTTACTTTGAGCCACTCAGGGCTTCTGGGTTTTTTTGTTATAACAAAAGCTTGCAATAACAGGGAAAATGCATCCTTTGGGGAGATGCCAAACTGGAAAAGATGCTCCTGTCTCCAGGAGAAGGCCACATGCATCATGCCAGCCACGGCACTCACGTTCATCCAATTCTACCATGGCATTTTCTGAAAAGATTTCTTGTTTCCATCAGCCATTATACGGAAGGTACAGATTAACAGAGTTGGAAGGGACCTTGTAGGTCATCTAGTCCAACCCCCAAGACCCTACACCATTTCTGACCGATGGCAGTCCAGTTTCTTCTTGAAAGCCTCCAGTGATGAAGCTCCCACAACTTCTGAAGGCAACTTCTGTTCCATCGGTTGATTGTTCTCAATGTCAGAAAATTTCTCCTTGTTTCCAGGGTGAATCTCTCCTTGGTCAGTTTCCATCCATTGTTCCTTGTCTGGCCTTCAGGTGCCTTGGAAAACAGGTTGACCCCCTTCCTCCTCTCTGGGGCAGCCCCTCAAGTATTGGAAGGCTGCGATCCTGTCTCCCCTGGTCCTTCTCTTCACTAGACTAGCCAGGCCCAGTTCCTGCAATTGTTCATCGTATGTTTTATCCTCCAGTCCCCGAATCATCTTGGTTGCTCTTCTCTGCACTTTTTCTAGAGTCTCAACATCTTTTTTATAGTGTGGTGACCAAAACTGGATGCAGGGTTCTAGACTGAAAAGGTTTTCCTCTTTTATCAAATGAATGAACAAACATTTTGCCAGTCTTTTGGGTAGCGTGAGGGAGATAAAGAGATGCTGGCTTTTAAGGGAAATGAAAGACGAGGCGAGTCCAATGTCTGACTTCAAGAAAGCTGATTTTAATCAGCTCAGAGCAGGCATAAGCAAGGCTCAACAATGGTTGATGCTACAGGCAGTCCTCAAGTTATGACTGCAATTGGGAGCAGAATAACCATGTCTAAGCAAAACGGTTCTTAAGTGAGTGAGTCTTGAGAGTCCAATGGCAACCAATTCCGAGATAGAAGGCAGCTTGGAGACTTCAGAAGAAGCCCAGATGGAGATATACCCAAAGCTTCATGAAGATCCAGAAGGCCACCAATGGAGAAGAGCTGGTTGACAGGAGGAAAGTAGAGCGACAGCAGCGCAGAACTACAAGAGAGATCAACTGAGATTGACCGAAGGGGCCATGAACCACAAGGAGGTTGGGGACCCCAGGCCAGAAGGATGTGTTCACACGTGTTCAGAAGAAAAGGACCAGCTGTTCAAAACAAAGGCAGCAGAATATTCAAAGGTAATCAGGAAAAGGCCTGAGCTACGCAGCTTCTATTTTAGTTCCGTCTTCTCCAACGAGAGTCTTGCTGTCCCCTCGGGGGAATTGTGAACGGCAAGATAAAGAGATGGGACTGAGATGATAGAGGAACACGATCAGGAAATGCTTCCTCTTTCACTACCTGGAGTAATTCAAGTCCGTCTTTCGGAGGAGTGACTAAGCAGGCGTCTGCCACCGCTGCAAATGATGGGGAACCCCACAGATTGGAGCAGGAAGACCAAGGAGCGGAAGGCATCTCTCTCCCCTCTGGTCCAAGTCACATGGATAGCCCTCTCCCCAAGGATGAAGACCCCTCCCTTGTCACAGGCCAAAGGGAGGTGTGACATTCAGCAGTATCCTTCTCTAACTGATCCTATCCCTTGGTCTAATATCTCAGGGGCTGCCCCAAAGAAGACGGGGGTCTACCTGTTCTCCAAAACTCCTCAAGGTAGGACAAGAAGCAACGGGTGGAAAATAATCAAGGAGAGAAGCAACCTGGAACTAAGGAGAAATTGCCCGGCATAAAGAACAATTAACCAGTGGAACTGCTTGCCTCCAGAAGTTGTGAATGCTCTAACACTGGAAGTTTTTAAGAAGAGACTGGACAGCCATTTGTCTGAAATGGTACAGGGTTTCCTGTTTGAGTGGTGGGTTGGACTAGAAGATTTCCAAGGCCCCTTCCAATTCTGTTATTCTATCTTCTAATGTAGAGAAGGACTAGGAAAGACATGATAGCAGTCTTCCAATATCTGAGGGGCTATCAAAGAGAAGAGGGGATCAATGTATTCTCCAAAGCACCAGAGGTCAGGACAAGAAACAACAGGTGGGAACTAATCAAGAAGAGAAGCAACCTGGAATTAAGGAGAAATTTCCTGACTGTGAGAACAATAAACCAGTGGAACTGCTTGCAACTAGAACTTGTGGGTGCTCCAGCACTGAAGGTCTTCAAGAAGAGATTGGACAACCATTTGTCTGAAATGGCATCGGGTTTCCTGCTTGAGAAGAAAGTTGGACGAGAAGACCTCCAAGGTCCCTTCCAACCCTAAGATTCTATTCTATTCTATTCTATTCTATTCTATTCTATTCTATTCTATTCGATTCGATTCGATTCGATTCGATTCGATTCGATTCCATTCCATTCCATTCCATTCCATTCCATTCCATTCCATATTTTCTATTCTATTCTGTTCTGTTCACTATCTCAGCTGTTTTGCACCACCATTGAACCCGAGTCCTCCCGCATGAAAAACCCACCCTCTTCAATGGAGCTGCCGCCCTCCGGTGCTGCACCGCCTGCCTTCAGCGGAAGATTTCTAAAATTAGCCTCCACACTGGAGCAGGCGTGATGTGTCGTTTTGCAGTTCAGTGGCACTGCCACCGATTGTGCTTGCCTGGCCCTGTGGTGGAGCTCTGCCCCAAACTGGGATTGAGACGCGAGCGGGGATGTGCGCCAAGATCCCTGTCTCTGCAGGGCTGGTGGCTGCACAGCTTCCCCGTCTGCACCCGGAAAATGCCCGACATGGTAAAGCCATTTCCTGCTGCTCCCGTGGATTTCTCCTGCCCCCGAAGCCCAGGGGACAAAAGAGGATTTGAGACAACGTTTTGGAAGCCTCTCACAGACATAGAAGGCGCTGCTTCCAAGCTGGAGTTCACAAACGGAGGATGTTGTTGCCTCATAGTGGTGTTCTTCGAAAAGAAGTGGTGAAAATGGAGGGTGGGTTTTTAATGAGGTTTGAAGTTATACTGGCCCTGAAAACAGTGACTTACGACCAGACCCTGCACTTGTGACCTTCGCAACATCCCCAACGGTGCTTTTCCAAAAGGCAGCTGGGCTTTCTTTGTTTTTCCTTGAAGACGTTTCGCTTCTCATCCAAGAAGCTTCTTTGGTTCTGACTGAATGGTGGCGGATGGAAGGATTTATATTTCTTGCGGTCATCTGGTCATTAGCGCTCTCTCTGAGAGTCCTTGAGGCCACTTGGAGTTGACGCCACCTGTCTCCTGTTTACAACAGAGTCTTTTCAGCAGGTGCAAGAAGGTTCCACACCCATTTTCACTATTCAGGTGACCCTGAGGGCACAGATAAATGGAGGAGGAGGAGGAGGAGGATTGTGGGATCCTTGGTGCTCACTGAGTTTGTTGTTTTCTTGCAGCTGTTTCATGACCCAACTAGGTAACCTCATCAGAGCTAGAAGGGAGGTGGGTTTGTGGAAAGGAGGAGAAGGAGAAGGAGAAGGAGAAGGAGAAGGAGAAGGAGAAGGAGAAGGAGAAGGAGAAGGAGAAGGAGAAGGAGAAGGAAGGAAGATGGAGAAGGAGAAGGAGAAGGAGAAGGAGAAGGAGAAGGAGAAGGAAGGAAGATGGAGATAGGAGAAGGAGAAAGAAGGAGAAGAAGAAGGAGGAGGAGGAGAAGGAGAAGGAGAAGGAGAAGGAGGAGGAAGGAGAAGAAGAAGGAGGAGGAGGAGGAGGAGAAGGAGAAGGAAGGAGAAGAAGGAGGAGGAGGAGAAGGAGAAGGAGAAGGAGAAGGAGAAGGAAGGAAGATGGAGACAGGAGAAGGAGAAGGGAGGAGGAGGAGGAGGAGTAGAACAACTGTGGGGTCATTGGTGTTCTCTGAACTTGGTGATTTCCTTGCAGATGTTTCATGGCCCAACTAGGGAACATCATCAGTGCTAGAAGAGGGTCTGCATTGTTTTTCTACTGGCTGTCTGGCCTCCCCCATCCCCCCCGCAGCCCTTCTGGCCAGCAGCAAGCAGGACTGCAGCTCTGCTCACCCACCCTCTGGCCACCCTTGTTCTGCCTTTCAAGAAACAGCTTCCGGCAATTCTGCAGGTGCCCTTTTCAATGAAAGGAGCAGCCTTGGCAGCCACGGTGAACGTGCTGAATGCCAAGGGTGGTGGGCGGGCGGGCGGACAGTTGGGAGTGGCTCCTGACCTTCTTGCTGTCCTCATATCCCCAATTTGCACTGCCAATTCGTGTGCAAAACCAGGAAAAGTTCAGCTCAGCGACTAACCATCCACCAGAACTAAATAAGAACAGGATACCAGAGCTGGAAGGGACCTTGGAGGTCTTCTAGTCCAACCTCCTACTCAAGGCAGGAGACCTTGTACCATTTCAGACAAATGGCTGTCCGGTCTCTTCTTGAAAACCTCTAGTGATGGAGCACCCACGACTTCTGGTAGCAAGCTGTTCCACTGGTTAATGGTTCTCACCGTTAGGAAGTTTCTCCTTAATTCCAGGTTGCTTCTCTCCTGGGTTAGTTTCCATCCATTATTCCTTCTCTGGCCTTCAGGTGCTTTTGGAAAACAGCATGACCCCCTCCTCTTTGGGGCAGCCCCTCAAATATTGGGAGGCTGCTCTCCTGTCTCCCCTGGTCCTTCTCTTCCCTGGACTAGCCAGGCCCAGTTCCTGCAACCGTTCATCGTGTGTTCTAGCCTCCAGTCCTCTCATCCTCTTTCTTGCTCTCCTCTGCACTCTTTCCAGAGTCTAGAGTTCACCTTGAATCCTGCCCATGTTTCCAGAATCTTGCAGGGCCAGTCTGGGGGGATGGGCATGCAAGGCAGTAGGTCATTTATGTCCCTGCCGAAGATGCACTGATGGGCAGCGAAATCAATCAAACAAACAAATACTATAATTTTTAATGAGGTTGTAAATGCACAAGGAGCCACCAGGGGGCGCCCATCTATTTCCAAGGCAATTGATCACAATTGAGCCCCCCATTTCCAATTGCTTTGTTAAGTGAATTCTGTCCCATTTTACAACCTCTCTTGCACAGTTGTTAAGTGAATCATTGCAGACGGTAAAACAGTTGTTAAGTGAATCCGGCTTCCCCACTGACTTTGCTTGTCAGAAGGTCTCAAGAGGAGATCACGTGATCCCGGGACTCTGCAACCGTCATAAGTACGAGTCAGTTGCCAAAGGTCTGGATTTTGATCGGGTGACCACAGGCATGGTCGTAAGTGTGAAAAATGGTCACAGGTCACTTTTTTCCAGTGCCTTTGTAACTTTGAACAGTCACTAAATGAACAGGCATAAGTCAAGGACTCAACTCCCATCGTCCACGGTCAGAGGTTAAGAGTCCAGCAAACCAGGCTGGGGGAAAATGGCACCAAAATTGCAGTCCTACAATTCACACAGTGACAACGTGGGGCTAATGATCCCTAGCACGAGGGGAGAGGGGTGAGCTCCTGTCCTAGATCTGGTGGAGCGAAATGCCCGCCCCCCCACTCCTGGGACCACATAAACCTGGTTTGCAAGATGTTCAAATCTCAAACTGCGGTTTCTGTGCTGAACTTGGAGCAACGGGTCCATTTGGACATTTGGTAGCTCCAGAATAGCCCCCACTGGCCGGTTTCTCACAATTGTTGTTCAGGGTTGCAAAACTGATGCTTTTATGAAACGCTTTGTAGAGGAGAGGAGACGTTTAAAAAGGAGGTGAGACTGAACACACAAACGCCAAGGTGCCAATTCACTCTTTTTTTTTCTTTTTTAATATAGCTGGGGTCTCCAAACTTGGTAACTTTAAGACTTGTGGATTACAACTCCCAGAATTGAAGATTTGTGGACTACAACTCCCAGAATGTAAGGCTTGTGGACTACAACTCCCAGAATTGAAGATGTGCACTATAACTCCCAGAACTGAAGATGTGCACTATGACTCCCAGAATTGAAGACGTGGACTATGACTCCCAGAATTGAAGACGTGGACTATAATTCCTGGAATGTAAGCCTTGTGGACTAGGGGTGAAATCTACTTACCTTCCCTACCGGTTCGGAAGTGCACGTGCCACGGATCGTCTGCGCATGCACAAACCCTTCTGTGCATGTGCAGAGGGTAAAAAACAGGTTACTTCCTGGTTAAAACCAGGAAGTAACGATGACCGGGCGGGTGGGTGGAGCCTCACGCTGCCATCACTACCGGTTCTCCGAACTGGTCCAAACTGGTAGCATTTCACCCCTGTTGTGGACTACAACTCCCAGAGCAAAGCTGGCTGGGAGTTGTAGTCCACAAGGATTAAATTCTAGAACTACAACTCCCAGAGCAAAGCTGCCTGAGGAATTCTGGGAGTTGTAGTCCACAAAGTTGCCACATTTGGAGAGCTCTGCTCTGTAGATTTGTGTCTTGACATGACGGAATGGGGACAGAAGCTGGGACAACTTCCCAAGAAACAGTTGAGGGGGTGGAAACCCGCCTGTCCTCCCTGAAGCCCCCCTGAAGTCCCAAAATTTCAATATTTGAGGGGCTGCCCCAAAGAAGAGGGAGTGAAGCTATTCTCCAAAGCCCCTGAAGGCAGGACAAGAAGCAACGGATGGAAACTCATCAAAGAGAGAAGCAACCTGGAATTAAGCAGAAAATTTCATGACAGTTAGAATAATTAACCAGTGGAACTGCTTGCCACCAGAATTTGTGGGCGCTCCATCACTGGGGGTTGTTAAGAAGAGATTGGACACCCATTTGTCTGAAAAGGCATAGAGTCTCCTGCTTGAGCAGGGGGTTGGACTAGAAGACCTCTGAGGTCCCTTCCAGCTCTATTCTGCCAGAAGCCCCCACCCCTTTGCAGCTGCTTTGATAGTATGCTTGTGGCCACCCTCCCGTCCTGATTGACACTGCCCCCACCCCAGGACATTTACAGTCCGGTTTCTCTTGTACCCCAAATTTCTTGGCCTTCCTTCAGCCTGCGCCACTTTGCTCATTGACCCATTCCAACATTTCGCGTCTGTATCTGCATTTCCGACTTAAAATTCCTTGAGAAGCTGCCAAGTGAAGAGATTAGACCTGACCCAAAATTGGGAGCTTGCAAAAACATCCCCATCTTTGCAGCAAACGCCTGGAGCCTCCCGGCAATGGTTCACACCTTCCTTCCGAAGCCTAAAACCCATTCAAGGGAAAATGGGGAAATATCCCTATTGCCAAGGCAACCAGGCTGGCGTTCTGGTGCCGACTCAATTAGCCTGGACAATGCATGGAGGCCCTTGTGGGAGTGGGACCCGTGTGGAAGAGCTGGATCGCGGCCGGCCCTGGCTCAGCCCCAGGACGCAGGGCAGTTTGAAGGACAAAGGGGGTCCTCCAGGAACTCCAAGGGACGGTGACATCACCACGGGCCAGAGGGGGGTGGGCTCTAGGCTGCCCCGACCTCATCCAGGATCACAGATCAGCTGGGATCAACAACAGAGCCCCCCCCCCAAAGTTTGCAAAACCCCAGAGCCAAAACAGCAGCAGTAGGAGAGGTTGTGGGTGGGAAGAGAGAAGGAAATGGCTACGAAGAATGTGAATTAACATCTGGAAAAGGAAAAGAGGGTACTATGGAGAGGATAGGTAGGATATAAAATACAGACGATAGAATAATAGAAGATAAAATATAATAGTATAGAACAGAATTTAACAGAAAATAGAATAGAATAGAATAGAATGGAATGGAATGGAATGGAATGGAGAGAAGGGAAGGGAAGGGAAGGGAAGGGAAGGGAAGGGAAGGGAAGGGAAGGGAAGGGAAGGGCTGGAAGGGACCTTGGAGGTCTTCTAGTCCAACCCCTTACCCAAGACAGGAAGCCCTATATACCATCCTTTATAAATGGCTGTCCAACCTTTTTTTAATAACCTCCAGGGATGGAGCACCCACAACATCTGGAGGCCAGTCGTTCCACTGATTCTCTGTGCAGACTCTCCATCATTCATTCATTCGTCATTCTCACTTCAGCTTCCCTCCAAAGTGACTTCAGAATTAGATGTTGCAGGAGGGGCAACACCAGTTGGGTGGGCTGGTGACGGCACCAGGCTGTCGACCGAGAGACGGTGGGTGTTAGTCCCGTCTTAGTCACCAAGCCAGCCGGGTGTCTCGGGGCTGTCATTCTCTCTCAGCCCGAGGAAAACGGCGGCCCAGAAAACCGCAGGGGCTTGTCCAGGCCGTTGCCAGGACTCAACCCTGACATACGCATAGAAGTATTACAGGGTTTTTATGCCACTCCGATCTGTCAGTTCTGAGCAGCCGACAAAATCTCAGGGCAGGAATGAAGGTGAAAGCAGAGGATGCAGCAAAGCAATGAAAGGCCAGTAAACTCCACTACTCCCCCTTGTTTTAGGGCACTTTGGCTTATCTTCCCCTCCTCCTCTAGTGCCCCCCTCCCCCACAGAAGCCAGATCTCCCTGACTCTTTAGAGAAGGGGCTGGATTTATCCCCCCTGTTCTGGAGGAGTAGACCAGAAATCTATCATCCATCCATCCATCCAGTCGCCCTCTCTCTCTCTATCAACATTCTCTCTCTCTCATCTCTCTCTCTCTCTATCTAATCATCTACCTACCTATCGTGTATCTATCATCACAATGGGTATCATCTCTGGCCCATTGCACCCCACCCCTGTGCCCTGGTTACCCATACTTTGCAATGCCCACATTGCCCCACATTAGAAGGCAGCTATGCCAGCTACCATCAAGGATGCTGAACTACAAGCTCCCCCCCCCCCTTCACCAGGACAATGTCCAGCCCGTCACAAGACCGAAGTCCCATAAGCCAGCATGGAAAGCAGCCGTTCCCTCAACACCTCCCCAGTTTAACCCCGAGAATGCCTGGAGAGAGGGAGGGTCCTCGGTGGCGCCTCCTTGTGGCCTGACCCTTCGGGATCCCTCTGCCAGGCCACCTGGCTGGGACCTGCCTGGCTCTGTCTGGCTGAAACTGAACAGAATTAGGTGGGCACTGGAAGGAGGGCCTCTGCCCTGTATCGGTGGGGATGGAAAGAGCCTCCTTGTTGCAATTGTGGTGCTGGTATGAAAACTATCAAACACATTGTGCAAGGTTGCCCCACGAGGTGCCTTCGCTGGTTCCCTAGAAGATGTGCACGAAGCAACACTGGGAGGAGGGGAGGGCATCGCCTGGAGAGCTGGACTGAATCCAGTTAGGAGGCCCCTCGCCAACCCCCTGAGCTGTTTTGTACGCAATAACGTGAAGTGTGTGTATATGCTTAGTTCTCTTTGTCATGTTTTTGCCACATGATAAATAAATAATAGCATGCACACACACACACAGAAGCAAGAGAGAGAGAGAGAGACAAAGAGAGGCAGAGAAAAGATAAAAGAGAGAGAGAGAGAGAGAGAAAGAGAAAGTGGGCAGAGAAAGAGAAAGAGAGGGAGGAAGAGAGGGAGGGAGGGGGAGGGGGAGAGAGAGAAAGAGAAAGAGAAAGAGAAAGAGAAGGAGGGAGGGGGAGAGAGAGAAAGAGAGAGAGAGAGAAAGAGAATGGGCAGAGAGAGAGAAAGAGGGAGGAAGAGAGGGAGGAGGGAGGGAGAGAGAAAGAAAAAGAGAGGGAGGAGGAAGGAAGAGAGAGAGAAAGAGAGAGAGAGAGAGAAAGAGAGGGAGGGGGAGAGAGAGAGAGAGAGAGAGAGAGAGAGAGAGAGAGAGAGAGAGAGAGAGAGAGATATGGCCCCAGCTTCAGAAGCGCCCAACATGAACCATCACAATCACCTGGATTTATAAATCTAAACTGCTGTAGTCTTTTCAGGGCTTCTCTTAAAAATAGTCATACGTTAGTCTGTTTAAAAACACAGCAAACTACGCGATGGAGGCTGCCAATCAGGGGGTTGCAGCCTCCAAGAATAACTCTGCTATTCTGCTCCCCCCCCTCCCCCGGCCACTTAACGCACGCTGTGCTGGTACATAAAAACCTGTGTGTGTGTGTGTAAAACAGGCAGTTTTGTAAAAGGGGCTCCTTTTCTGGGCAAAGGGGCTTGGTTTGAACCCGCCTCCCTCTCTGGCTGTTGGAAGAAAGCAGAGGCGTCCTGAGAAGGGGAGAAGTTGGCAGCTCTGATGTTCCTTTGGAAGGCTAAGAATAGAGCTCCACCGAGGAAAGCCATAATTACTCGCTGCTCTGGAAGACGAAGACAAGCTGTTCCTAGCGAAAGCAGGAATACGGAGAGGAAGAAGTGGGGGGGGGGGAAATCCCCCTCCCCAAATTCTCCAGGTCTGGTCTTGCAACACGCAGACACACGCAGAGAGAGACAGATTCTCTGCATCCTACTGTGCGCACAAATGCTGACATGTTGCGGAAACTGTAGCAGCTCTTGAGATGCAGAAGCATCTCCACACACACACAAAATACAGCGCGGGCACACACACTCACACAGAGGCCTTGGGGTTGCAGCACAAAGCGGATTGCGGGAGGAAATACATCCAACTGGGGTTTTTTTGGCGGGGGTGTGTGTGGAAGGTAGGACGCAGAACTTCATTGGATGCATGCACCGTTTGGAAAAACACCGAGTCCTGCAGCGCACAACACCGGACCTCTCCCTGGAAGGCAAAATCGCCAAACTGCGTCTCACTTATTTGGGTTGTGTCGTGCAGGGAAAATTCACTGGACGAAGCATTTATGTTGAGAAGAGTTTGTGGTCAAAGGAAACGAGGCCGCCAAAGAACGCAGTGGCTGGACACCATCGAAGCTGACACTGGACAGAGCAGAGAAGGACTCAAAGAAATTGTTCAAGATTGGAGGATGTGGAGAGACTTACAAATACAGATTAGCAGAGTTGGAAGGGACCTTGGAGGTCATCTAGTCCAACCCCCCTGCCCAAGCGGGAGACCCTACAGCGTTTCTGACAGATGGCAGTCCAGTCTCTTCTTTAAAACCTCCAGGGATGAAGCTCCCACAACATCCAAAGGCAGCTTCTGTTCCATGGGTTGATGGCTCTCACTGTCAGGAAATTTCTCCTTATTTCTAGGTTGAATCTCTCCTTCTTCAGTTTCCATCCATTGTTCCTTGTCTGGGCTTCAGGTGCTTTGGAAAACAACTTGACCCACTTCCTCCTCTCTGTGGCAGCCCCTCAAATATTGGAAGATGTTCTCATGTCTCCCCTGGTCCTTCTCTTCACTAAACTAGCCATGCCCAGACCAGACCACCTGGCCCAGAGAAGCACCAAGAGTCAGACCCAACTGAATGGAGAAGATCATTATGACCATGGCCCCTATTGACATCCTGTAGGTCCATGCACCAAGCGATGGGTTGAAATGAAGAAAACGATGCTCTGGAGCTCCATTCCATCCTCTTGCCGATATAGATTTAAACTGTTAAAGGAATTGTCTCCCTTCCTTCATCCTGTGACAGCCGTCCCTGCTTGGTCAGTTAGAAAAGGAAGGCTGTGAGGTTTATGGTTAGCCGAAGGGAGACTTTCCTAAGTCTTGGGACCTGGGTATCTACGAGACCACCTTCTGCCACTGATAGCCTCCCATCGACCCCACAGTACACTCCCACAGAGAGGGGCTCCTCCAGGTGCCGTCGGCTAGGCAATGTCGGCTGACGACCCCCAGGGGGAGCGTCTTCTCTGTGGGGGCCCCCACTCTCTGGAATGAGCTCCGCCCGGAGATTCGTAGGATTCCCGACCTTCGTACCTTTTGTCGCGCCCTAAAAACATTATTATTCCAACAAACAGGGCTGGCCTAAATAATAATAACATTTTACTATTTTAATGGGTTGTTTTATTAGAGTTTTCAGCCAATTTATTTAATTGTTTTAAATTGCTTTTAATTTTTATATTGTCATGGTTTTATTTCTGGCTGTACACCGCCCTGAGTCCTTTGGGAGAAGGGCAGTATAGAAATTTAAATAATAATTTAAAAAAGTCAAACAGTTACAGAAGAAGCAAAGCTGGACCTGAGGTTTTCCCACCCAAAGTAGATGGTTAACTTTTCCACGTCCCCTTCTCCCCTGCCCACCCTCACCCTTGCCAAGAAGTGTCCAATTAGGTGCTAACAAATTGAACAGAACTCAACAACTGGGTAGGAAGGGACACTGAAGCTCTTCTAGTCCAACCCCCTGCTCAGACAGGAAACCATTTCAGAGAAATGGCTGTCCAGTTTCTTCTTAAAAACCTTCATTGATGGAGCACTGACAAGTTCTGGTGGCAAGCGGTTCCACTGGTTAATTGTTCTGTCAGGGAGTTTCTCCTTAGTTCCAGGTGGCTTCTCTCCTTGATGAGTTTCCATCTGTTGCTTCTTGTCCTGCCTTCAGGTGCTTTGGAGAATAGGCGGACCACCTTCCTCTCTGGGGCAACCCCTCAAATATTAGAAGATACTATCATGCCATCCCTAGTCCTTCTCTTCGCTAGACTTGACATACTTCGTTTCTTTCATTGATTAAACATAGGATTAACAGGAGGGGCATCCATGAAAAATGAAAACCCAACAGAGATTGCTGGGGGAACTTTGCTGGACAGCCTTCACTGCCCAGAGGCTCCAAGGGAAGTGGCTGACCAACCAGCTCCCCTCTTTGGAGCCCTTTGACCAAATTCTCTAATCAGAGCCTGTTTGGACAGGAAGACTCTCGCTGAGGAGCAACCAGGGAGGTCGGGGCCAGGCTGGCATTTACAAGAAGCCTGCAGTGCGAGAAAGGCTGGTTGAAGGTCTTCGCTTGGGGGGAAAAGGGGAAGAGGGGAAAAGGGGAAAGAGGAGAGCAAGGAGGAGAGGAAGGAAAAGGAGAAGAAGAAGAGTTAAGTAGAAGGAGGAGGAGAAGGAGAACGGTGGTGATGGTGGAGGAGGAGGAGGGAAAGGAGGAGAAGGAGAAGGAGAAGGAAGGAAGATGGAGACAGGGGAAGGAGAAGCAGGAGAAAGAGAAGAGGTGGTGGTGGAGGAGGAGGAGAAGAAGGAGGAGGAGGAGGAGGAGGAGGAGGAGGAGGAGGAGGAGGAGAAGGAGAAAGGGAAGGAGAAGGAAGGAAGATGGAGACAGGAGAAGGAAAGAGCCCTGGTGACACAGTAGACTAAGGCACTGTGATTAACATCCAGCTGCCTCCAATTACTGCAAGTTTTAATCTCACCAGGCTCAAGGTTGACTCAGCCTTCCATCCTTTCTAAGGTGGGTAAAATGAGGACCCAGATTGTGGGGGCAATAAGCTGACTTTGTATAAATATACAAAAGTATGAAGGCTATTGCTTAACACACTGTAAGCTGCCCTGAGTCTCCGGAGAAGGGCGGCATATAAATCATTTTTTTAAAAAAAGGAGGTGAAAGAGAAGGGGTGGGGGTGGAGGAGGAGGAGGGGAGGGGAGGGGCTGGACCCTGCAGTGTGAGCTTCCCCTTGGGCATGAAAAAAGCCAGGCAGGGTGTTTGCTGCCCACAGAGAAGAGGGAGGGGCCTGGGGCTGGCCGTACTTGCCTGGGTGCCATGCACAATCTAGGGCTTGTAGGATCCCCGAGGGGAAAGTGGGGCAGGGAGGCATCCTGGTCCTTGCTGACTCTTGTCAAATCAGGAACCAGGTGCGATTCTTCAGAATTGGCAAATCAGGCTGAGCAGCAAAGAGAGTCCCGGTCCTATTCTGGGGGAGGGCAGGGGGAGAAAGACCCTCCGATTCTCAGAAATGTCAGCTGGACCTCCCTCCCCCAAACATGGGCAGGCAGGCTGCTGTTTTGTGGCTAAAGGACAGGTTTAGGATTTTTTGGGGGGGGGGGAACCACAACGAAAGCAATGCAACAAAACCCATAGAATACAAAGGTCATCATTTGGGGGGGGGGGGGATGGATTTGATTTCTCCCAAGGCACCAAAGTGGTTTTGTAAAAGGTGAAACGAAAACTTAACACATCTCTAGGTGTTGTATTTCACACAGCAAGAAACATCTGCTGGAAATGGGGGTGGTTGATTTAGGTGTGATTCGCACCCAAGTCCAGCGACCGGGAGGCCTTAAGGGGAGGGGTCTCCAGCCTCCTTCGACACCTTTTGTCCACCAATATCATGCTCAGCAGTCTGAAGGTGCAACCTCGGATATTCTTTGCGGCATTTAATAAAGGACGAAAAGCTGTTTTACATAACAGTTCAGCCAGCCGGCTCGTTTAAAGTCAAGTGCGCAGGGTTTTTCGGGGAGGGGGGAGGGAAGGGGGAGAGCAGCTGATTTATTGACTGGGTGATTGACATCAGAAATAGAAGAGATATCACAGAGAGAGAGAGAGAATTTCTTTTTCCTATTTAAATCCCCATTAAAATTTTGCTTTTCTTTCTGTTGGAAACTTCCTTGCTTAATTCGCTTTCTGTCCAATGAAAGCATCCAGAAGGCCAGGAGATTTTCCTGTAGCAGAGAAGAGGCGAAATGACTGTAGATCCGTCCCATTGTTTCATTTCAAATGTTGCGCCTTCCCTTATTCTGAATAGTTTTCAAATGGCGAAGGAGACTGTATATGCAGGAGAGAGGCATGGAGATGGGATGCAGGATAGATATAGATGGATATACAGTAGATGATATACTGTATGCAGTCATATCTATCGAGATGTATTTTTAAGCCATCTGGAGTCTCTCCTTCTCCTCCTGCTTCTCCTCCTTCTCCCTCTCCCCCTCCTCCCCCTCCTATGAATAACATAGTGATGAGAGAGAGAGAGAGAGAAAGAAAGAGAGAGAGATGATAGATAGATAGATAGATAGAGATAGATAGAGATAGATAGATTGATTGATAGATTGATTGATAGAAAGAAAGAAAGATAGATAGATAGATAGATAGATAAATAGATGGGGGGGTGGGTGGGTGGATGATAGCTAGCTAGTTAGCTAGCTAGATGATAGATAGATAGATAGAGATAGATATGATGGATAGAGATAGATAGATAGAAAGAAAGAAAGATAGATAGATAGATAGATAGATAGATAGATAGATAGATAGATAGATAGATAAATAGATGGATGGA
>WNWU01000080.1:192960-209036 GCA_012654045.1 Ptyas mucosa
AGATAGATAGATAGATAGATAGATAGATAGATAAATAGATGGATGGATGGATGGATGGGTGGGTGGATGATGGCTAGCTAGTTAGCTAGCTAGAAGATAGATAGAAATAGATAGATAGATAGAGATAGATAGATAGATAGATAGATAGATAGATGATAGATTTTCTGTTTGAAAACGGTTTATAGTTACTGAAAGTGAGGTGGAGGGCCATGTAAATCTATAAATAAATAGATACATATACTGTAGATCAGGGGTGTCAAACTCAAGGCCTACAGGCTGGATCCGGCCTGTGGGGTGCTTAAATCTGCCCCGTGGGGCCAGCCTGGAAATAGCAAAGGACTGGCCTGCGGTGCCTCTGGCAGCCAAAATGGGGAGCGGGGGAGGCTGTGCCCCATTTTGGCTGGCAAAGTGCTGCAGGAGGCCGTCCAGACTAAAAACGGGGCACGGGGGGGGGCGCATGTGTCCCCCCCCGCACCCCGTTTTGGCTGCTGGGTGCTGCAGGAGGCGCCCATCCATCCCCCGGCTGGCCCGCGGAGCAGAACTACAATGCTGATCCGGCCCTTGAAGAATTCCAGTTTGGCACCCTGCTATAGAGGATAGAAATATAAATGATACATAAATGATATAGATATTCTTCAGTGTTCATTTTGGGAAGCAGCTCGAAGTGCGTCACGCCAACCGCCTGGATCCCGCTTCTTGTCAGCGCTGACTCTGTAAAGCACTCAGAGCTGGCTGTGAAGCGGCCTATAAGTCTAAGGGCTGGTTCTCTGTCTTCAGAGAACGCCTTGCAGCGTCCTGGGAGGCCTGCAAAAGAAGTGAATGCAGGAAGGGGCAGCCCGGGATCCTCCTCTGTGTGGGGGAGGGGCTCTCCCTGCTCCCCCCTCCTCCATAGGTCGCAGCACCCCCTTCCTTGGCTCTCTTTGCCCCAGTTAAGGGGTTCCAACCTCCCCTCTTCAAGGAAGGATTGAATGGAAAGAGCCTGAAATCACTGCTTGGCAATTTGGAGCTCTATCTATCTATCTATCATCTATCTATCTATCTATCTATCTATCTATCTATCTATCTATCTATTGGTTCGATTTATATGCCGCCCTTCTCCGGAGACTCAGGGTGGCTTACAATGCGTTAAGCAATAGCCTTCATACTTTTGTATATTTATACAAAGTCAGCTTATTGCCCCCACAATCCGGGTCCTCATTTTACCTACCTCGGAAGGATGGAAGGCTGAGTCAACCTTGAGCCTGGTGAGATTCGAACTCGCAGTAATTGCAGGCAGCTGGCAGCTAAGTGCTACTTATCAGCACTTTAGTCCACTGCTCCACCAAGGCTCTTATCTACGGGCGGGAGGGGAAGGGGTGTCTGAGCACTTGGTCTCCAAAGCCTGAAATTAAAAGTTGTTCTTTTAATGCTAGTTCTACTCCAGAGTAGGGATCAAGGGGGGAGGGGCATTTCTGGCTCCCTGACTCTCCTAGGGGAACTGAGAAATGGGCCCACACGTTTGCAAACCACTCATCCTGAGCTGCCTTGATTTCAATACTTCACCCCATAGGAGGTTGTAGACTTTGGTGTGTGTGTGTGTGTGTGTGTGCCTGAGTAGCAAGGGAGGGCTGGAGGTTGCTTTTAATGTTATGCTTCTTTCTGCCTTTTTAAGTGTCACTCAGGGGAAACGTGGCTGCTCTGCTCAGCCAGCATCTCGTTTCCTATCCAGGTTTGTCCTAGAATGCATGTCTGGGAACGAACTGGCCCAGTTCAAACCAGCTTTCCTTCTGCTCCAAAATAATTCTCTGTACAAATAAGCACCCATCCGGTGTCACCGTTCCGGAACTGCTGTAGCAGAAAACGAGGGGCTTTGCAAATCACAACGTATTTCACCCTTGGGAATTAACCTTTGTGGGTCCGTCCCCCACGCCTGGCTCTCTCGTGGCCCTCGCTTTCCAGGGCCTGCAGCAGAGGGGAGTCCAGGAGCAAGAAGCCCCTGAGATGTCCCTGACATGCCCCCCCTCCTCCCCTTAGAAAGACATTTAGGAAGGGACAGAATTGAGAAATTGGAAATCGGAAAAATACTATTATGTATGTCTTATGTTTAATATATTATTCTATTATATTCTATTATGTAAGCAAATTGATCCAGACAATATGCTGTTCATAAAGCACTTAAGTATGTTAAGGGAAAATATATCAATAAACTTAAAAAAAGAAGGGGGGAATGGACAGAATTTGTTCACTGACACTCCTGAAGGGTTCCTTGGTCGATCTCTCCAGATTTGGGAGGGATCCATCCTTCCTACCTTTGAATGCAGGGGCTCCTGAGCTGAATCTGTCCCTTTTGAGGCTGTTTGCCCACCCCCTCTCGCCTCTCACCTCTTCCCTGCCCACCCACCCACCCTCCCATGGCACTTCCTCCGTGGCATGTATTGAACTGATCCCCTGACAGTCTGAGCAGTGAGTCCTTGCCCGGCTGCATGGTTCCTGACCCTGCTGGGCCCCGAAATTGAGTTCACACAAGCAACTTAGTTTCCTAACATGGATGGTTCAACCTGCCTTCCTCCTTTCCGCAGGCTACGAGATCTAGACCAACTCCTCAGGGCAGAAAAGGGTTTATTTGTTTGGGGATGACATCCTGTGTGAACAGAACCGCCCAGTGAATCCAGCCAATATATAACTGCCCAGAATATCTGGGTCTGTTCTCGCCCAAGTCGATGCATGGTCAGAAAAAGCCAAGTTGCTTCGGCCTCTGGCAGAGACCTTCACTTAAGGCCAAGTAAGATTGTTCATACGAACAGAAGAGAATATCTGTAGCTCAGGGTTGAATTGAGGGGTCTTTGGTGCTCTCTGAGCTTGGGGGTTTTCTTGCAGACGTTCCATTACCCAACTAGGGAATATCATCAGTGCTAGAAGGGAGGAGGAGGAGGAGGAGGAGGAGGAGGAGGAGGAGGAGGAGGGAGGAGAATGACTGAGGGGTCCTTGCCGCTCTCTGAGCTTGGGAGTTTTCTTGCAGATGTTTCCTGATCCACCCAACTAGGGAACATCATCAGTGGTGGAAGGAACTGAAGTTGGCAGAGGGGGAGGGAGGAGGGAGGAGGAGGAGGACTGTGGGCTCTTTGGTGCTTTCAGAGCTTGGCGGTTTTCTTGCAGATTTTTCATTCCCAAACTAGGTGACTTCATTATAGACGACAGGCCAAAGGCATCCATCACTTAGAACCCCAGCCAGGTTCCATCCCACCTCCAAAATTCTCCTTCCTTGCACCCTCCTCCAGGGACCAGCAAGCAACAAAGGACCAAGCCTCGGGGGTCATCGAAACATCCACGGAGGCCACTTTCATCAAACCGCCGCTTCCCTTCCTTCCGGATACCAAGAAGCAAATAAACAAAGCAAGCCAGCAAACAAATAAATGAAGGAATAAACAAGCCTCCCACTTCCTCCACACCCTTCGTGGCCTCAACGGTGCCGCTGCGATTGAGCGAGAGGCTGCAGGAGTGCCGGCCGGGAGACCAAGGCGTTGCAACGTCTCGGCGCTCCTCGGTGCCCCCTGCCCGAGTGGAACTCCCCCTCCCCTCTAACAGCCCCCGAGAAAGGGGTCCCCGGGTCGACCGGAGAAGGGGAGGCTGGGAGGGTCCTGGAGGAGCCCCCGAAAAGTTGGCGCATCCGGGAGGCCCCGCGGCCTGCAGGAGGAGACCAGAATGCGAATGTCTTCCCCGCCGGAGCTGCCGCGCCGCCACCGCCGGAGAGGAACGTGGGTCGAAAGAGGCGGAGGTTGAGCGCTCTGCCCTCTCGCTCGCTCTCCTGGCACCGGAGGCTTCTGCACCCTCGGGGGGCGGGGGGGGGGCGCTAAGCGACCCACCGGTTGCTACTCCTGCCAGGAAGCTCCGGTGCAAGCGGGCGAAGACCAGAAGGAGCCACAAGGGATGGGGAGGAAGAGCGGGTGACACCAGCACCCAGGTCGCCGCTTCTGCTCCTCCGTCTCAGGCCAGCCTCGTCCCCTTCCCCTCACTTTCCCCCTCCCATCGCTCTCTGTCCCAGAGACGGGTCCGAAGGAAGAAATGGCCACAAATGACCCCATTCTCACACAGAAGAAGAAGGAGAAGAAAAAGTCCCACCCCGTTTCTGGGAAGCCCATCTGAAGAGGGTCAGCGAGGAGCTCTCCCCACCGACCCCCGCCAAGAGCTCCTGGCAGCCCAGAGGCTCTTTGTTGGCAAAGCCCACCGCCCCCGACCTCTGGAGCCGCCCTAGCCATGCCCCTTGCTCTGAAAGCCGGGGAAGATGGGCGGTGGGCAAAGGGGCTCCTGGACAGACTATCCGATCCTGAAACGGGGCGTCCAAGGAGCTTACCTTGCCTGGGAGACCGGGAAAATGGGAAAGACCCCCCCTTTAACATTCGCACACAAAGAAGGGAAGAGCTGTTCAGAAACCCGGGGAGGGGAGGGAGGGAGTTGGAGAGGACTGCCGAAAAATCGGGCGGGGACACCCAGTCCCTCCAAGGCAGGAACCGGAGCCTGAGCTGCTGATCCCCCGAGGCAGCGCAGAGGGGGGAGGGTCGCTTGCAGCTCCCCAGCATCACCTGCCTCGTTCCTGGGGTGTCTCTCCCCCAGCAAACTCCGCCCGGGAGGGGTCCGCCTTGCAAGTGACCCCAGAAGCCCCCGGCCGCTCCCGAAGACAAAGCAAGTGAGGGGGGAGCGCTTCTCTCTCTCCCGCCACCCCTCCCGGTAACATGGCCCGTTCCCTCTCCGGCAGCACGACGGAGCCCCCTTCTCGGCCGCAACCGGGACCGGAGATGCCGGCCAACTCAGCGGACGGGCGGGCGGCCTTAGCCGACGGGGCGCGACCCCCTCCCTCCCTGACGAGGCACCGGGCGCACGCCAGGCCAAGCCGTCTCCCGCGGCACCCGGGCGCCCCCACCCGCCCGCGGGGAGCCGCCGAGAGCTCAGCCCACCCGGGCCACGCCGATCGCGGTCGCGAAACCTCCCCCAGGGCTGGGAGGGCCCTTGGCAAGAATCCCAGACACGGAGGGGACCCCTGGGGATGGGGAGCCGGGCCCCGCATGGCAGCCGGCCGGGCGAACGATCCTGGGGGGCGGGGGCGACCCACCCCTTTCTTTCACAGCCCTCCCCCCCTCTCCCCCCCGCCCCCGACTCACCGTTGCCCGAAATCTGGTTCTCCCACTGCGGGGGTCGCGAAACGGCGCCGAGCTGCAGGTAGAGCCCCAGAGAGTGGCAGAGCGCCAGGGTCAGGCCGAAGGCGCCCCCCATCCTGCTCCCCTGCCTGGCCGCCTCTCACATCCGGGGGGCGCCGAGCCGAGCAGCTGCCGTCCGCGTCCCCAGCCCGCTCCGCCGCCGCCGTTGCCGCCGCCGCCGCCGCCTGCTCCTCCGCTCGCCAGCCCGAGACTGCGGGACTCTTCCCTACGGCGGAGGGCGCCGCCGTGCCGCGGCTGTCACTCTCTCGCTCTCTCCCTCTCCCACGCGCGCGCGCTCCCGCTCTCTTGCGCGCCGGCGGAGGGATTCGGAGCAGAGCTTGATTGATCGCTAAAGTTTCTCCGAAGGGACCTTTTAGAAGCCCCGGAGGGCGGGCGGGCGGGGCGGGGAGGGGGCTGCCTGCCTAGCCTGCCCGTGGGAGAAGGGGGGGGGGAGAGACGCCCGGGATCGAGCAGGCCTCCCCTTCCTTCCTTTTCGAAGGGGGGGGCGTGAATGGGGTTTTCCAGTCTGCGAATAGAGGTGGCTGAATCTGGGTCCCCACCTTCCAGCAAGGGGAGGGAGGGCTGCCCCCTTTTTCTCCGGGGACCCCGCGGGGAGGCCGGCTCAGTCCCTCCCGCGGGATGGGTGTTCGGGGGGGGGAGGGGCAAGAGAGAAGCCCAGCTTCCCTGGCCCTTGTTATGCTGGAGCCCACGGGCGCCGCTTTGGGTCTGGAGCCCTTTCCTGAGCGCGCGCCCGGACACGAGCCTGGCTGAGTTGCGCGCCTCCCCCGTCTGCGCCCTGGCAGCCGTTGAGCGAAGCGCCTCCCCGGTCGCCTTTCCGCCCGGGACGGACTCGCCGGTTCAGCACCTCGACCGCGGACAGCGCCCGGAGCCCGCTCGCTCGCGACGCCCGCCCCCCTCCCACATCGGGCCGGCTGCATTCCCACGGCGGCTACCGAACGCGTGGCTGAACTCAGCAGCTCTCTTAGAACCGCGGGACAAGCCCAGCCCAGCCGAGCCCCCCCCACCCACCCACCCCGGTTTGGCTTCCCCTGGAGCCCCTCAAGGTCTAAGCCAAGATCGTCCTTGGCGGGACAGGGGCATCCACGTGGCGTGGGAATGGGCCACGGGTGGGGTGGGGGGAACCTTCACAGTAGTTAGGAGAGTTGCTACTGCCAAAATGTGCCTCCACGTTTTCTCCAGCAGCTGATATTCGTAGCCCAATTTATGCCCAGCCAAAATTCTGCCTGACCCAGATGGATGATCTCTCTCACCCTGCCGGGGTGTCTGTGGTGGGGTGCGGGACCATGTGACCCTGCACCCCACCAGAGAAACCCAGGCAGCGTGGAGAGAGGTCATCCATCTGGCTCAGGCAGAATTTTGGCCCGGCATAAATTGGGGCTATGAATGTGGAGTTGGTAGTAGTAACTGGGTAGTAGCCCAGATAGCTTGGTGTGGAGCAGCTGTGAGGCTCCCCCTGGAGAGGGGCAGACCCAGTGTTGGGGGTGCTGTCAATCACCTGTCTCTGCACCCCAAAATGTCAGGGCTCAGTCCTGAACCCCATCCAGGCTGGAGAAAAGCTCTGGACAGCTGTGGTTGTTCAGCAAGGAAGATGCCAATCCAAGGACTCTTAGCTCTGGTCGTTTTCTGTCCTTCACCACTTTGGGGTGAATGGGCACATCTGCAACCTCTTGCCACAAGGACAGTTGTCCTCCACTGTCCCAAGCCAAGCCCAGCGGCCACTCTGAAGTCCAGGACCTCTTGAGATCTCAGGTGGAGGCCATGGAGAATGGGGAAGTACAGGTAATCCTGGGTTTACGACTATTTGTTTAGGGATGGTTCAAAGTTTCAACAGCCCTGAGAAAAGTGATTTTTGACCAGTTTTCACCTTTACGACCGTTGTAGCATCTCCAGGGTCACAGTGGTCAAAATTCCAATGCTTATCAACTGATTCGTATTTATGACGGTTGCCATGTCCCAGGAGTCACGTGATCCCCTTTTATGACCTTCAGACAAGCGGTCCATGGGGAAGCCAGACCCCGTTAATAACTTCACAACTGCAGTGATTCACTTAACAACGGTAGTAAGAAAGGTTGTTGAGTGAGGCAAACTTCACTTAACGAGTGTCTTGCTTAGCGATGGAAATTTTGGACTCAGTTGTGGTCGTAAGTCGAGGACTACCCGCTGGCCAGATCCAACACACCATCTCCCCAAACAGGAGCCCCTTCCCAATTGTGTGGGACCCCGTCTTCCTGCCCAGGGGGTGCTCTTGGCTTCCCTCGTAATGGCTGAAGATCCAGAGACCCCAATTTGTGAGAGTGCCCACTCTGCTCACGTGGCTCAAAAGTGCCCCCTCCTCAGGAGGAACTCTGCTCAAGGGGAGACCCCCTTCTGGCTCCCGAGTGGCTGGAAGAGGCTGGCCAAGCAGGCACCACCTGGGTCTGTTCTGGGCAGCGGAGGTCCCTGGCCACGAGGGAAGGGCAGCCCCCCCAATTATTCAGCCTGGGTGCGAAAGAACAGCCCAGGGCTGGCCCTTCAGGAGTTAATTTGGGAGGGGGAGAGGCTGGCTTGCATTCCAGGGATGGTTTTTTCTCTGCCCTAGAGAGGTGCCACGTCCTGCCCTGTGGCTTCCTTGGCAGTGCTGTCAGTAGTAACTGCTCTAAGATCTGCTCGTTTAATCCAGAATCAATAGCAAATTTCATTTAAAAATAAATTAAAGCCGGCATTGGAAATCCTTCACCGTGTGGGGGGGAGGGGGGCAGCTGTATGTGGAGGGCCTTAATGGCTCCCTTCACTCATCCATCACTGCCAGGAGGCGGGAGTGACTCCCGAGTGGCACAGATTCCTGGGAGAGGCTTTTACACCGATCGGCTCTTAACCCCGGCCAGTTCAGGGCAAGAGGCAGAGCGGTGGGCACCGAACCCCATGTCAGGCTCTCCAGATAAATCCGTCAGCTACAAAAAAAAAAAATCTTTATCTTTTAACATAGAAGGGAAGGTGCATCTCCTGGCACAAGCTAGCATTTCGCAGGCCGGCCAAAGCACCAAGAAGAATCTCAACAGACTTATTTATTTATTTATTTACTTATTGGTTTGATTTATATGCCGCCCTTCTCCAGAGACTCAGGGCGGCTTACAATGTGTTAAGCAATAGCCTTCATACTTTTGTACATACCTGCTTAATAGGGCTTTCGGCCCCCCCAAGCGGTGTTCTTTTTTATACAAAGTCAGCTTACTGTCCCCACAATCCGGGTCCTCATTTTACCTACCTTAGAAAGGACGAAAGGCTGAATCAACCTTGAGCCTGGTGAGATTCGAACTTGCAGTAATTGCAGGCAGCTGGTGTTACTTAACAGCACTTTAATCTGCTGCGCCACCAAGACTTGAACAATGGGCCCTAGCAACAACATGAAACTTAATGTGGAGGGGAAAAATGGTTTTACACTTAGGCAGGAAAAACCAAAGGGACAAGTACAGATTAGGCGAGGCCTGGCTCAAAACCAGGAACTGCGAGAGGCACCTTGGAGTCCCAGTGGACGATCCCTTAAACATGAGCCAGCCGTGTGCGGCAGCAGCCCAAAAAGCCAATGCAATTCCTTGGTTGTACAAACAGAGGCATAGAATCGAAATCACATGAAATATCAGTACCGCTTTATAAAGGCCACACCTGGAATCCTGCATCCAGTTTTGGTCATCACATTACAGAAAAGGTGTGGAGACTCTGGAAAGAGTGCAGAGAAGAGCAACAAAGATGATGAGGGGACTGGAGACTGAAACATATAAAGAACGGCAGTGCATGATGACACAGAGAGTGTCAACTCTAGAGCTGGCTTGACCGAGGCCATCTTGGAGGCTTCAGTGTTGCCACGCTGGAGCTGAGGGAGAGGGAGGGAGGGAGGGCGGAGTAAGGGAGAGCTGGGACTTTGTAGCCGAAGCAAAATAAGTTTCCCCCTGAGAACCAAGGACATTCCCACAGGTGGCTGGAGTTTCAAGGAGTGAAGTTTCCAAACAACCGGACGGCACCTTGATTGGACTGTGGGACTGATTGGTTGGGGAAGGGAGGAAAACTTTTACTTTTAATTAGGTGAAAACCGCGGGAACCTTTAGAGTCGGCTTTCAGCAGCCTGTGCCAATAAGATCTCTCCAATAGATGTGTTCTTTGAGGAATCTACCTGCCTCGGAGTTATGTTTGCTACGGGTGCATTACTTGGAACCCTGACCTTGAGATCTAAGGAATTTTCACTTCCTTGGTCAGGAATGTCAGTGGCGCATGGTTGAAAAAGTCAAGACAGTGTCCCCAATGGTTAGATCAAAGCTTTGCCCCGAGAAGAGAGAAAGGAGCCTGTGGCAAATGCTCCATGCGCTAAGAAGAAGCGATGTGACCTCAAGGGGGCTGGAGGCTAAAATATATGGAGAAGGGCTGCAGGGACTGGGAATGTTCAGTGTCTACTGAAAAGAAGGCTTAGGGGGTGAGATGATGGCAGTGTTTCAACACTTGAGGGGCTGCCCCAAAGAAGAGGAGGTCAGCCTATTCTCCAAAGCCCCTGAAGGCAGGATGAGAAGCAATGAATGGAAACTAATGAAAGAGAGAAGCAACCTGGAAGTAAGAAGAAACTTCTTAACAGTGAGAACAATTAACCAGTGGAACAGCTTGCCACCAGAAGTTGTGGATGCTTCATCTCTGGGGGTTTATGGAGATTCTCCGTCATCCAGGTCATGGTTTTCCAAAAGGTGCTTTAGGAAAAGAAGCAACAGGACTTCACTTCTCATCCAAGACAGGTTTCATCTTTCAACAGTTCCAAGAAGGCTCCACACCCATTTGCACTACTCAGGTGACCCTGAGGACACAGGTAAACCCCCCAAGTGGCCTCAACAACCTCTAAAAGGATGCAAACGACCAGCTGTCTCCCAGGAATATAAATCCTTCCCTTCCCCACCATCCAGTCAGAGCTGAAGAAGCTTCTGGGATGAGAAGCGAAACCTCTTCAAAGAAAAACCAGAAAGGCCAGTTACCTTTTGAAACAGCTCTTTTTGGTTCATCCCTGGAGATTTTAAAGAAGAGACTGGACAGCCACTTGTCTGAAATAGTATAGGCTCTCCTGCTTGAGCAGGGGGTTGGACTAGAAGACCTCCAAGGTCCCTTCCAACTCTGTTATTCTCTCCCATTTCCCGGCTGTGCTGATTGCTGTTGTGTAATCTCTGTTGTGTGTTTCATCTGTCTTGTCTGCGCAGTTTACTTATTTTTAATATATTCTCAGCCACCCAGTGTCACCTGTATGGGGTGGGCCACCAAATAAAATCTAATCAATTCATTCCTTGGAGGGCAGCCTCGGTCTGAGCTGAGCTTGCCATCCAGCAATCACTTGGCATCAATGACCCACCCCTTACCCACCTCTGGCTAATGCTTCTGTCCCCCTCCCCAGCCCAGGAGGAGGGATTCATCCAACCCCAGAGACCTGGGTGCAGAAGCCAGGCCGGCTTCTCTGCCCATTAATCAAATCTTGCCCTGAAAGTATTCAGGCTCGGTCCCTCTGCAAGGTGTTTTGCCTGCGTTTTATAACCTGGGCATATTTTACAGGTGGCAAGCGGGAGGCAGCCGGCGCCTGTGTCCTCTGGCAACTGCAATTAAAAGGTGAAATGCAAATTATAATGGGACACTTGACTAAAATGAAATAGTTACAGCTAATTGCTGCCACCTTTTTCCTGCTGTCAGGTGAAGGAAGCCTCCCTGGCAGGTGACTTATTTAGCCGAGACGCAGATCAAGATCAGACTTTGATGGGTTCACATGGCAGAGAAGCACAAGCAAGCACGGAAGGGGCGCACATGGGGGGTCAGGCCAGGGCTGATACTGGAAGGGAGGGATCTGCTGTAGGTGGGGGAGCCCTTAAAAATAAGGGGGTCACTCTACAGGAGAGCTGGCCGGCCTCAGGATTGCTAACCAGATTACCAAATGAGCTCCATCTTGGGTTACCAATCCTCCAATATTTGAGGGGCAACCACTAAGAAGAGCCAGGGTGGGGGGAGTCTACCTATTTTCCAAACCCCCAGAGGGTCAGACAAGAAATAACCGGTGGAAAATTATTAAAGAGATCCAGTCTGGAAATATGGAGGAATTTCCTGTCACTGAGAACAATTAACCAGCAGAATGGCTTCCTTCCAAAGCTGTGAGCCTCAATCACTGGAGGTTTTTAAGAAGAGATTGGACAGCCACTTGTCTGGAGTGGTGTAGGGTCTGCTGTTTGAGCAGGGAGTTGGACTAAATGACCTTCAAGGTCCCTTCCAACTCTGTTATTCTGTTCTGTGCTGTGCTGTTCTGGTTGCGATCTCAGCTATTTCACAGAAGAAAGAGAGAAAATGTGTGAGAGAGAAGGAAAGAGAGAGAGAAACAGAGAAATAGAGAAATAGAGAAAGAGTAAATGAGATAAAGAGAGAAACCAAGAGAAAGAGTGAAAAGGAGATGGAGAGAGAGAGAGAGAAAGAAAGAGAAAGAGAGAGAGAGAGAGAGAGAGAAAGAGAGAGTGAGAGAGAGTGATAAAGAGAGAGAAAGAATGAAAAAGAGAAAGAGAGAGTGAGAGAAAGTGAGAGAGAGAAAGAGAGAGGGAGAGGTGAGGGAGAAGTCAAGATGGCAAAGCTTTGGCTGCTATCTTGACTTTCCTGCCCTGCCCTGCAGATGCCCGTCTGATGCTGGCACCGCCTTGTCCTGTCGCTGTAAAATCTGCAGTGGCCCAGATTTCCGACCTGCCAGCTCCTGCCAGATACCCTCCCACCTTCCGCTCCTTCCATGCTCCACGTCTCTCTCATCACCCTTGTTCACAGCCACCCAGGGTTGATGGAGCACGCAGCCTGCGCCATTTATCCCACGGTGTCAAGAAATAATCTTATCAGATTTCTGCTTTTTTAAAAAGTCAAGTTTTTAAAGGCGCCTGTCGCAACACCGGCCCCCCTTCTCCCCCCTCCTTGGCCTCCCCCTCTGAAACTGATCGGATTTCATTGTGGTTTGCTATTTCTATTTTTTAAAAATTAAACAGTTATAGCATAGCATAGAAAGAAAATACAAAAGAAAATAGTAGGGAAAATAGGGAAGGGAAAAGGGAAAGAAAGAAAAGAGGAGAGAAAAAAGGGGGGACTGGTGGTTTGCTATTTCTAGGGCCCCCCTGGAATTTGAACAAACAGAGAATTAAAAAGAAGAAGAAGGAAAAAACAAAGAATTGGACCTGAGGAATCCAGAGCCTGAAGTCCAGAGATTTGGAGACCTACTTGGAACTAAACTGAGGTGCTGTGAAGCGAATACTGGGTGGATCCGGCTGCTTCGTAAACCAGGATCTGCCTTTAATTGTGTTGCCAACGTGCCCTCTGAGCTGCCCGGGAGATGTTTGCCGAGCTCTGCCCTTCTGCAAAATATAAATCTCCCAGCGGGGTACCATGGCTTCCCCATCACCCAGCAGGAATGATCGTGCCTTGCTTTGCACGCCTGCCTGCCTGCCTTCTGCGAAAATCCGGGAATGAGCAGCAGCTCGACCCTGAAAGGAGACAGGCGCCTCGGCCTCCCCTTCACTCTGTCAAGGGCCGGGCCAACTGCGGTGCCTCAGAAGGACACGGGATTAAATTAAAAGCCCAGATTGACTGTTGTGGGAAGCGAATGGCCTTCGCTTCTTTTATCCATGGCCAGCTGGACCGCAAAGGAATGGCAAGTGGACGAGGCAGGCGGTGTTGGCAGGAGATAAAAGGGAAAGGAAGGCGCCCATCAGGAGAAGGAGGACTCTGGGGTCCTTGGCGCTCTCAGAGTTTGGCTGTTTTCTTGCAGAACTTACATTGCTCAACCAGGGAACACCACCCGGGCTAGGAGGGTTTGCAGAGAGGAGGAGGAGAAGGTGCCCTCTGAGCTTGGTAGCCTTCTGGAAGACATTTTATAACTCGACTAGGTAACATCATCAATGCTACAAAGAAGGAGGGTTTGCATAGAGGAGGAGGAAGAGGAGAGGAGGAGGAGGGAGAAAGGGAGGAGGAGAAGGAGGAGCAAGTGAAGCAGGAAGACAATTATTGTGGGGTCCTTGGTGCTCTCTGACCTTGGTTGTTTTCTTGCAAATGTTGAACCAACTAGAAAACATCATCAATGCTAGAAGGGAGGAGGAGGAGGAGGAGGAGGAGGAGGAGGAGGAGGAGGAGGAGGAGGAGGAGGAGGAGGAGGAGGAGGAGATGACTGTGAGGTCCTTGGTGCTCTCTGAACTTGGTTGTTTTCTTGCAGACATTTCATGACCCAACTAGAAAACATCATCAGGTCAACCCTGAGCTACAAGTATTGTCCTGAAGAGGAACGATTGCCTGACCACAACAGGCAACCAGTCTTTCATATATCGGGAGATTAAACCTCCTCAAAACTCACCCCAGTTCTTCCGCCACTAGCCTGGGGAAAGCAGCCGGCCTCTCTGAAGGGACCCATGATCTCCACCTGAAGAGGGCCAAGAAAGAGGCCCAGTCAGCAAACACTGTCCATGGGGCATGTAATGCTTCTAGGTTCCCTAGTTGCCACCTGCCAAGAACCACGTTTTGTGTGTGTGTGTTGTGACAGCCTTCCCCTGCAGTAGGAAGCCTGGGGAGCTATTTTGTTCTTATTGTGATGGTCTTGAAAATAAAGCCGCAATTCAACTCCTGCACACGGTTTTGGGTTTCACAGCCCCTTAATTTCATGATTGCGCTTTGCAGATCATAGCTAATTGAGGGCACGGATCATAGCTAATCGTGGCTAACCGAGGCTGTGCAGGGACCTGCTTCTTGGTTACACTAATGGTTTGGGTTGATGTTGCTTGGTTGCTGTGGATTTTAACTTTTGCAGCGTGTATAATAATAGATTTTATTCTATTTTAACTCTGTTCACTGCCCAGAGTCCTGCAGAAATGGACTGCCATATAAATTGGATAAACAAATAAATACATGAATAACCCAGCAGGTTATGAATTAGTCTAATTTGGTCTTTTCTGGCTGGCCTCCTCTTCATCATGGGTGTCCAACCTTACCTACTTCAAGACATGTGGACTTCAACTCCCAGAATTCCCTGGCACTCTTTTCCAAGCCTCATTGTGGCTTGCTTACTCTCTTGTAATCCCTTCCGCTGCGATCTCTCTGCTCTGGGGGGATGGGAGGAAAAATTCAGGCATGGCTGGCTGAGGAATTCTGGGAGGGGAAGTCCACAAATCTTAAATCAGCCAAGATTGGACATCCCTGCTCTTCATCCTGGTAGCGTTGGCTGAAGATGTTGGGTGTTAAACCCACCACAACTGGGAAGCTCTGGATTGGGATAGAAAGCTGTTCCTTTACATACCCCAGGATTTTTTGGGGAGGGAATGGGGCGGATCTGCCTGGAACATTAACAGAGGGAAGACTCAAGACCATGTGAAATATTGGTACCGCTTTATAAGGCCTTGCTAAGGCCGCACTTGGAATCCTGCATCCAGTTGTGGTCCCCATGATGCAAAAAAGATGCTGAGATTCTGGAAAGAGTGCAGAGAAGAGCAACAAAGAGGATGAGGGGACTGGAGGCTAAAACATATTAAGAGCAGTTGCAGGAACTGGGTATGTCCAGTTTAATGAGAAGAAGGACTAGGGGAGACATGATAGCAGCCTTCCAATATCTCAGGGGCAGCCACAAAGAAGAGGGAGTCGAGCTATTCTCCAAAGTACCTGAGGGTAGAACAAGACGCAATGGATGGAAATTCATCAAGGAGAGAAGCAACTTAGAACTAAGCAGGAATATCCTGTTAATGAGACAATCAATCAGTAGAACGAAATTGTAGATGCTCCATCACTGGAGGCTTTTAAGAAGAGACTGGACAGTCACTTGTCCGGAATGGTATGGGGTCTCCTGCTTGAGCAAAGGGTTGGACTAGAAGACCTCTAAGCTTCTTCCCACTCTGTTATTCTATGTTCTAAGACCAAGCAAAGTTTCCATAGCCCACCCTTCCAGTTGACAGGAGTTCCGCAGTCCCTTTGGCTGGCTCTCTCCCAACCGAGCCTCCCAGACAGTGATAGATTCCCAATTTCAAGGCTGTAGATATTTTGTTAAAGGTCAGATAAATCCCTAAACCCATTTCCTCCCCGTTTCCCCATTTAGAGCCTCCGCTTGGTGTTATTAAAATGCATTCATTCCTGTCTCTGATTTTCTGGTTAAGTGCTCTAATCTCTTTCTGTTAATAGCGGAAAATAAAAAGTGTAAGAATGTCGCCCATGAAATATAAATGGTGCGAACCCATAAATGCAGCACTTGCCAAAGCTGTTTGCATACATTATGCAACATATTGAGGGGGAGGAAGGGGCCCCTCCACAAAGGGGAGGGGGGGCGGGAAGCGCATTGCAAATCAGGCCTTTGCCAAGTTCCCCTTCAGAAGAGAATACAATAAAATCAGAGCTTAATAATGTCTAATATGAGGGTTGAAAGCTTTGCTACCTCGTCTGCACCAACAAAGAGCAATAATCTATGCTAATCCATTGAGTGACTTCTGCAGTTGTGGGGTGGGGAACGGAGGGGTTGGGGGCTTCCAATTTCTTCTCTGCCCTGAAAATGAGGAATCCTAGAATCCTGGCACTGGAAGGGACCTTGGAGGTCTTCTGTGCAACCCCCCTGCCCAAGGCCCAAGGAGTCTTTGTGGCCTCTTGGACAAAGGGTTGTCTACTCTATGTACATTGGTAGGGGGTTTCCTGTTTGAGCGGTGGGGGGGGGGTTGGACTAGAAGATGTCCAAGGTCCCTCCCAATTCTGTTATTCTGTCTTCTTCTGCAACATTTTTCTTGAAAACCTCCAGTCCACCCACCACTCCCTGAGTCGTTGGCTGAGATGAGTGGCTATAAACATCAAATCAAATCAAATCAAATCAAATCAAATCAAATCAAATCAAATCAAATCAAATCAAATCAA